>SJYQ01000330.1:0-44539 GCA_006410935.1 Redunca redunca | reverse complement strand
CACATATATATACATATATACACACACACACATACATATGTCCCAAATTTTCCAGCTTACAACTCTGTATACAAGGTAAATTGAACATGTAGAATTTCACAGAATAATTACAAAGTAAAGTGAAATGAATAAAATGGTTATTTTATTATAGGATGGAGAGGAAACTAGGCAGATAAAAGAAACAGAGGCACAAAATTATGAATGCCTGTTTCATCTTCAGGGAAATTAAAGTGGCCTAATGTGGCAAATCAAGAAAAAAAAAACCTTTACCAGGTCCCAGATGGGAGAATATGTAGTTCTATTCAGAGAATCAAAATGTTATTGTTGGCAAATTCACAGTACAGTGTAAAAAGGAACATGAGATTATAAAAGCATCCTAAGCATCCCTTTAAGATGTCTTATCTGACCATCCATAAGAATTCCATAAGGAATTTTTTTTAATAATTAGTTGAACAAATGTGTAATTCATGGCAAAGAATACAACAAATTCTGACCTCCAGACCAAATATTCAATCAAGAACAATGAGAAGGGTGGTCCTAAGATGGTGGAGGAATAAGAAAGGGAGACCACTTTGTCCCCACAAACTCATCAAAAGAGCATTTGAATGCTGAACAATTTCCACAAAACAACTTCCGAAAGCTGGCAGAGGACATTGGGCACCCTGAAAGGCAGCCCATCCACTTTGAAAGGAAGGAGGACAAAATATAAAAGATAAAAAGAGAGACAAAAGAGTTAGGGACAGAGACTCATCCTGAGGAGGAATCATGAAGGAGGAGAAGTTTCCAAACAGAAGCAAACCCTCTCACCAGCGGATCTGTGGGGAATTTTCGAATCTCAGAGGGCAACATAACCAGGAGAAAAGAAAACACACACACACACACACACACACACACACACAGAATACAGGCCTGACTGCGACTGCCAGCAGAGAAGTAGCCCAGATGCTCAAGTCCACCACCAGTGACCGGGGGCTGGACAGGGAGGCGTGGGTGGCATGCTTAGGGTAAGGACTGGGCCTGGATGCCTTGAGGACAATCTGAGGGAGCTAACGTGAGATAGCAACCCAAACTGTGGGAAAGACCAAAAACAAAAAAAAGAGAGAGAGAGAACTTCCACACAAAAAGATCTCACCTAAGGCACAGTCTGGCCTGCTCACAGAACAAAGGACTGAGCGAATACCAGAGGAGAGCTAGCCTGCTGCAGACCAGCCCCTCCCTCCACTGGAGGCAGAGAGGGAGGCGAGAGACAGCCAGAGCCAGAAGTCAAGGGGAAAACTTGACCCCAGAAGTGGCATCTTCCACCAAAATGTGAGCAGGCTCCCAGTTGCTAACCAAGACTTCCTGGGATCCTGGACGGTTGACATCTGCCAGGAGGGTCTCAGCCAGAGATCAGCTCCCCAGAGGAGACACACAGCACACCTGAAATAGTGCTCTCACAGCACACCCAGGAAACCAAGTGGCTGGGACTAGGGAGTTGATTAAGACACATAGCACACCTGGGACAGTGTATTTGCCAAGCACCAGGTCGTCTGAGCTTCTCAGACCTGGGAAGGTCACAAAAGGCATGCCCAACTAAGTCTGTGCCTTTGTGGAGTACCCAAGAACCTGAACCTGAACAGCTTAGACCTGGGAATTGCATGAAATGCAAGGCCTGCTTTGGACAGCATCCCTCCAGAGCAACCTGGAGCCTGAGCAATGTAGACTAGGAAAGCACATGCCACTGTGAGTTGGGGCAAACCCAGTGTGGTCCATACACTGTAAGCACTCTCCACACACACCAGTGATATGTGTTTGCAGTGTTCCTCCCTCCCCACAACACACCTGAACAAGTAAGCCTAAATAAGTGACCACCTTCGCCCCCTTTTGTCAGGGCAGAAATTAGATACTGAAGAGGCTTGCAAACAGAGGAAGCCAAAATAAACAAAGAAGACGGAACCTCTCTGGAAGTGACAAGTGCAACAAATTAAAACCCTGTAGTAAACATTGACTAAGCATTAGATGGGGCCTATACCTGGAGAAATATAAGCTGGAACAAGGAGCTATCTGAAACTGAACTGACCCCACACAGCCCTAAACAACTCCAGAGAAATTCCTAGGTATATTTTTATTATTATCATTTTTTATTTATTTTTAATTTTAAGTTCTTTATTTATCCTTTGATTTTCATTTTTATGACCTACTCTGAAAACAAAGATCCTGTTTTTAATGAAAATTTCATATATATACTTTATCATTTTTGTAATTGATTTTGTTTTATATTTTTAATATGGTATTTTTGAGAGTCTAACCTCTACTCTATATTTTTAATCTTTGCTTTTTGGTATCTGTTATCAATTTTGTACCTTTAACAATCGAATCTTCAGTACTCATTTTTACTTAGGGGTGTGAATACTGGCTTGATTTCCCTCTCCTCTTTCGACCCTCCTTTTTCTCCCCCAGGTCACCTCTATCTCTTCACTCCTCTTTCTCTTCTATACTTAACTCTGTAAATCTCTCTGGGTGTTCCGGGCTGTGGAGAACATGTAGGGAGCTGATTACTGACTAGATTGGTCTCTCCTCTTTTGATTACCCCCTTCTCCTCCTGGTCACCTCTATCTTGCACCTTCCTCTTCTCTTCTCCATGTAACTCTGTGAACCTCTCTGGGTGTCCCTCACTGTGGAGAATCTTTTCAGTATGAACCTAGATGTTTTATAATCAGTGCAGCATAGATGGAGAAATCTTGAAGCTACTGTAAGAATAAGACTGAAAGCCAGAGGCAGGAGGCTTAAATCCAAAACTTGAAAACACCAGAAAACTCCTGACTCCAGGGAACATTAATTGACAAGAGCTCATCCAAAAGCTTCCATACCTACAACTGAAACCAAGCTCCACTCAAGAGCTAGCAAGTTCCAGAGCAAGACATTCCATGCTAATTCTCGAGCAAAGCAGGAACACAATGCTGAGCATTAAAATACAGGCTGCCCCAAATCACACCAAACCCATAGATACCCCAAAACTTACTAATCTACACTTCATTGCACTCCAGAGAGGAGATCCAGCTCCACCCACCAGAACACAGACTCAAGCTTTCCTAACCAGGAAACTTTGACAAGCTGCTCGTCCAACCCCACCCACAGGGAGCAACCTCCACAATAAAGATGAACCCAAAATTTCCAGCTTACAGAAAGGCCACCCCAAACTCAAAATTCTAATCAAAATGAAAAGGCAAAGAAATATTCAACACATAAAGGAACATGATAAATGCCTACCAAACCAAACAAAAGACGAGATAGGGAGTCTACCTGAAAAATAATTCAGAATAATACTAAAAATGACCAGAAATCTTGAAAGCAAATTGGAGTTACAGATAAATAGAATAGTCAAAAGGGTTGAGAATATGCAAGAAATGTTTAATAAGCACATAGAAGAAATAAAAAAGAGTCAATCAATTATGAATAATACAATAACTGAGTGTAAAAGCACTCTTGGTGGAACCAACAGTAGAATAACTGAAGCAGAGGATAGGATAAGTGAGGTGGAAGATATAATGTTGGAAAAAAAAAATGAGGCAGAGAGAAAAAATAATTAAAGGAAATGAGGAAAACCTCAGAGACCTCTGGGAAAATGTTAAATGCCCCATCATTAGAATCATAGGAGTCCCAGAAGAAGAAGACAAAAAGAAAGGCCATAAGAAAATACTTGAGGAGATAATAGTTGAAAATTTCCCTAAAATGGGGAAGGAATTAGCCATCCAAGTCCAAGAAACCCATAGAGCCCCAAACAGGAAAAACCCAAGGCAAAACACCCCAAGACATATATTAATCAAATTAATAAAGATCAAACACAAAGAACAAATATTAAAAGCAGCAAGGGAAAATCAACAAATAACACACAAGGGAATTCCCATAAGGATAACAGCTGATCTTTCAATAGAAACTCTTGGGGCCAGAAGGGAATGGCAGGACATACTTAAAGTGATGAAAGAGAAAAACCTACAACCAAGATTACTGTACCCAGCAAGGATCTCATTCAAATATGAAGGAGAAATCAAAAGCTTTACAGACAAGCAAAAGCTGAGGGAATTCAGCACCACCAAACCAGCTCTTCGACAAATGCTAAAGGATCTTCTCTAGACAGGAAACAGAAAAGGTTTATAAACTCGAACCCAAAACAACAAAGTAAATGGCAATGGGATCATTCTTATCAATAATTACCTTAAATGTAAATGGGTTGAATGCCCCAACCAAAAGACAAAGCCTGGCTGAATGGATAAAAAATAAGACCCTTAAATATGCTATCTACAAGAGACCCACCTCAAAACAAGGGACACACACAGATGGAAAGTGAAGGGCTGGAAAAAGATATTTCATGCAAATGGTGACCAAAAGAAAGTAAGAGTAGCAATACTCATATCAGATAAAATAGACTTTGAAATAAAGGCCGTGAAGAGACAAAGAAGGACACATCATAATGATCAAAGGATCAATCCAAGAAAAACATATAATAATTATAAATATATAGACATCCAACATAGGAGCACCACAATATGTAAGGCAAATGCTAACAAGTATGAAAGGGGAAATTAACAGTAACACAATAACACAACTCACACATATGGATAGATCAATTAAACAGAAAATTAACAAGGAAACACAACTTTAAATGATACAATGGACCAGTTAGACCTAGTTGATATCTCTCGGACATTTCACCCCAAAACAATGAAATTCACCTATTTCTCAAGTGCACACGGAACACTCTTCAGGATAGATCACATCCTAGGTCATAAATCTACCCTTGGTAAAGCCAAAAAAATTAAGATAATTTCAAGCATCTTTTCTGATCACAAGGAAGTAAGACTAGATGTCAACTACAGGGGGAAAAGTAAGCTATTAAAAATACAAACATATGAAGGCTAAACAACATGATTCTGAATAACCAGCAAATCACAGAAGAAATAAAATATGCATAGAAACGAATGGAAATAAAAACATGACAACCATAAACCTATGGGATTCAATAAAAGCAGTTCTAAAGGGAAAGTTCATAACAATACATTCTTACCTCAAGAAACAAGAGAAAAATAAAATAGATAACCTAACTTTATACCTAAAGCAACTAGAAAAAGAAGAAATGAAGAACCTCAGGTTTAGTAGAAGGAAAGAAATAATAAAATTAGGGCAGAAAAAGGAGACTATAGCAAAAGTCAACAAAACTAAAAGCTGGTTCATTGAGAGGATAAATAAAATAGACAAACCATTAGCCAGACTCATCAAGAAACAAAGGGAGCAGAATCAAATCAATAAAATTAGAAATGAAAATGGAAAAATCACAACTGATAACACAGAAATACAAAGGATCATAAGAGACTACTATCAGCAATTGTGTGAAAATAAAATGGACAACTTGGAAGAAATGGGCAATTCTTAGAAAAGTATAACCTTCCAAAATTGAACCAGGAAGAAATAGAAAATCTTAACAGATCCATTACAAGCACGGAAATCAGAACTGTAATAAAAAATCTTCCAACAAAAGAAATCCCAGGACCAGATGGCTTCACAGGTGAGTTCTACCAAAAATTTGAAGAGTTAAAACTTATCCTACTCAAACTTTTCCAGATGATTGCAGAGGAAAGTAAACTGCCAAACTTATTCTATGAGGCCATCATCACACTAATACCTAAACCAGACAAAGATGCCACAAAAAAAGAAAACTGCAGGCCAAGATCGTTGATGAACACAGATGCAAAAATCCTCAACAAAATTCTAGCAAACAGAATCCAACAACATATTAAAAAGATCATACATCATGACCAAGTGGGCTTTATTCCAGGGATGCAAGGATTCTTAAATATTCACAAATCAATGTGATACACCACATTAACAAATTGAAAGGTAAAACTATATGATTATCCCAATAGATGCAGAGAAAGCTTTTGCCAAAATTCAACATCTATTTTTGATAAAAACCCTCCAGAAAGCAGGAATAGAAGGAACATACCTCAACATAATAAAGCCATATATGATAAACCCACAACAAACATTATCCTCAATGGTGAAAAATTGAAAACATATCCCCTAAAGTCAGGAACAAGACAAGGGTGCCCACTCTCACCACTACCATTCTACATAGTTTTGGAAACTTCAGCCACAGCAATCAGCAATGAAAAATAAATAAAAGAAATCCAGATTGGAAAAGAAGAAATAAATCTCTTTTTGTTTACAGATGACATGATCCTCTACATAGAAAACCCTAAAGACACCACCAGAAAATTACTAAAGCTAATCAATGAATATAGTAAAGTTGCAGGATATAAAATTAACGTATAAAAATCCCTTGTATTCTTATACACTAACAATGAGAAAACAGAAAGAGAAATTAAGGAAACAATCCCATTCACCACTGCAATGAAAAGAATACAATACTTAGGAGTAAATCTACTTAAAGAAATAAAAGATTTATTTATATAAAACACTGATGAAAGAAATCAGAGATGACACAAATAGATGGAGAAATATACTGTTCATGGATTGGAAGAATCAATATAATTAAAATGAGAACACCATCCAAAGCAATCTATAGACTCAATGCAATCCCTATCAAGCTACTTTCAGAGAACTTGAACAAATAATTTCACAACTTGTATGGAAATACAAAAACCTTGAATACCCAAAGAATCCTGAGAAAGAAAAATGAAACTAGAAGGATCAACCTGCTTGACTTCAGACCATCATACAAATCGATAGTCATCAAGACAGTATGGTACTGGCACAAAGACAGAAATATAGATCAGTGGAACAAAATAGAAAGCCCAGAGATAAAGCAACACATCTATGGAAACCTTATCTTTGACAAAGGAGGCAAGAATATACAATGGAGAAAAGACAATCTCTTTAACAACTGGTGCTGGGAAAACTGGTCAACCATTTGTAAAAGAATGAAACTAGATCACTTTCTAACACCACACACAAAAATAAACTCAAAATGGATTAAAGATCTAAATGTAAGACCAGAAACTATAAAACTCCTAGAGAAAAACATAGGCAAAACACTCTCTGACATAAATCACAGCAGGATCCTCTATGACCCACCTCCTAGAGTAATGGAAATAAAAGAAAAAATGAACAAATGGGACCTAATTAAACTTGAAATCTTTTGCACAACAAAGGAAACTATAAGCAAGGTGAAAAAACAGCCTTCAGAATGGGAGAAAGTAATAGCAAATGAAGCAACTGACAAAGAATTAATCTCAAAAATATACAAGTAGATCATGCAGCTCAATTCCAGGAAAGTAAACAGTGGAATCAAGAACTTTTGTTGCAGTTTTCATACCTTTAATTTTGCTTTTCCACTATGTACATAGAATAGCTTTACAATGTGATTAATTTGCTTTTGCAAAAGTAAGTAGAAAAATTTTCTCATCAATGAGGGGAGATATTTTGGTATTAAAGATTTGTGGAACTCCAAAAAAAAAAAAAAAAAAAAGAAATAGGCCAAAGAATTAAACAGACGTTTCTCTAAAGAAGACATACAGATGGCTAACAAACATATGAAAGGATGTTCAACATCACTCATTATCAGAGAAATGTAAATCAAAACTGCAATGAGTTACCATATCACGCTGGTCAGAATGGTTGCTATCAAAATGTCTACAAAAAAATAAATGCTGTAGAGGGTGTGGAAAAAAGGGAACCCTTTTATACTGTTGGTGGGAATGCAAACTAGTACAGCCACTATGGAGAATAGTGTGGCGATTCCTTAAAAATCTGAAAATAGAACTGTCATATGACTCAGCAATCCCACTGCTGGGCATACACACCAAGGAAATCAGAATTGAAAGAGAAACATATATCCCCAATGTTCCTCACAGCACTGTTTACAATAGTTAGGACATGGAAGCAACCTAGATGTCCATTGGCAGACAAATGGATAAGAAAGGTGTAGTATATATACACAATGGAATATTATTCAGCTATTAAAAAGAATGCATTTGAATCAGTTCTAATGAGGTGGATGAAACTGGAGCCTATTATACAGAGTGAGTTAAGTCAGAAAGAAAGTCAGAAAGAAAAACACCAATACCAATACAGTATATTAATGTATATATATATGGGATTTAGAAAGATGGTAATGATGACTCTATATTCAAGATAATAAAAGAGACACAGATGTAAAGAACAGACTTTTGGACTCTGGAAGAAGGCGAGGGTAGGATGATTTGAGAGAATAGCATTGAAACATGTATATTACCATATGTGAAATAGATAGCCAGTCCAGATTCGATGCATGAGACAGGGCACTCAGGGCCAGTGAGCTGCTGTGATGACCCTGAGGGATAGGATAGGGAGGGAGGAGGGAGGGGGATTCAGGATGGGGGACATCCATGGCTGATTCATGTCAATGTATGCCAAAACCATTACAATACTGTAAAGTAATTAGCCTCCATTTAAAATAAATATATTAATTAAAAAAAAAAAGAACAAGGAAATATGGTGGAAACAATAGATTACAAGTGTGTTTGTGCACACACATACACATGACACCTGAAAACAGGGAAAACTCTAGAATGGGCTTTGGGTGGGAGCTGTATTTGCTCTGTCATTTGCAGCATTATACAAAGGAGGAAGCAGTCAAAGTCAGAGCTTGCTATGATGGAGAATCTTAGAGTCAGTGCCTGTCAACTATGGATTCCTGGAGATACACACACACACACACACACACACACACACATACATATAATGTTATAATGTCAAGGAGAATATATCTAAACCAGCTATAACTTTCCCATCTCCTGACAAAAGGCTATGCATACAGAAAGGGCTATCTTTTCAGTAAGCAGAACAAATGGAGTGAAAGCACATTTAAGAGATTACTACATCTTTTTTCCCTAAACTTGTTGAGCGAAGACAATGCTTCTACTCTAATGTGGATGGTTGCTGTTCAGTCACTCAGTCGTGTTTGTGACTCCATGGACTACAGTATACCAGGCTTCTCCATCCTTCACCATCTCCCAGGGTTTCCTCAAACTCGTGTCCATTGAGTTGATGAGGGATTGGGGGCAGGAGGAGAAGGGGACGACCCAGGATGAGATGGCTGGATGGCATCGCGGACACAATGTACGTGAGTCTGAGTGAACTCCGGGAGATGGTGATGGACAGGGAGGCCTGGTGTGCTGCGATTCATGGGGTCGCAAAGAGTCGGACACGACTGAGCGACTGAAATGAACTGAACTGATCCAATCATATTCTATGTTGCCCCCTCCTCCTCTTAACTTCAATCTTTCCCAGCATCAAGGCTTTTTCTGAGTTGGCTCTTTGCATCAGGTGGCCAAAATATTGGAGCTTCTGATTCAGCATCAGTCTTTCCAATGAATACTCAGGGTTAATTAGTTTGATTTCCTTGCTGTCCAAGGGACTCTCAAGAGTTTTCTCCAGCACCACAGTTCAAAAGCATCAATTCTTCAGTGAATCCCCCAAAATACATCATTTATCAAGGAAAATGAACCATCAATAGGGAAAGATAACTAAGGACACAGCAAAATGATATCCATAAATGGATGATCAAGAAACAGAAACCTAAAAATCAATGGTTAATATAGATCCACCAAAAGTTTAAGTATTGGTTTTATCAAATGTTTTACAGTGTTCAAACAAGTTAATGCAACTGGTGATCTCAGCTTGGAAATGAATTTAATTAAAAATGAAATAGGACAGTTGATAGATGGGTAAATGGAAAAAAAAGTATAGAATTTAAGGAACTAAATAACATTAGTTATATTTTTAATAAATTGTAATATTGGATATAGAAGTTTAATGGGAAATGTAAAGACATCTGAAGATAGAATTAATAAATTAGGGTATATGTCAAAAGATATTGGGCACAACGTAGCTTGAACAGACACAGATATGGAAAACAGAAGAAATGATAAGAAACACAGAGAAAACAGTAAGACAATCAACATGCCCTTGATTTGAATCCTATAAAGAGAAGAGATAAAATAGGGCAAAATTATATTTGAAGCAAAAATGGCTGAGAGTTTCCCAGAACTTATTAAAGATATCAACTGTAATATCAAAAGGCCTAGAAAATTTCAATGCAAAACAAACAAAAAATCTAACTCAGCGTAACACAAATCATTATGAAAACTGAGGTAAGTTGAAGTAAAGCCATTTCCAGACAACAGAAATTGAAGTAAACTCCACAAAGAATGTTCTAAACAGAAACAGAGAATAGCTAAAGGCTTTGATCTAGGGGGAAAGAAAATGATAAAATAATCACTTTACAGTCACAGTGAAATAGTAGTGTAAAGTGTAGAGTAGGTCTAGAGGTCAAGGTTTCATCTCCCTTGTCAAGTGGTCTGGATTTATTCCAGGAGCAATGAGAAGACACTGAAGCTTTAGGCTGAAAAGTTATACATAGCTGTGTCTATGTTTTTCAAAAGATTACTCTGACTGTAATGTCAGAAAAAAGCTGTAGAAAGTGAGAGCTGAACACAGAGAGGTGTTAGAAGGTAAACGACAGCCAACCAGCCCATAGAAGAAAACCCTATTGCTGCCTTCACATTCAGTAATATAGTTTCATTTCCTTTATGTAATTTTTGAATATACTCCACTATATTCACGGGATTTTAAAAACAGTATAGAAGAGGATCCTTATACTCAATTAATTGTCTTCCTCTTATAATCGAAGATTTCATACACTTCTTGCCTACAATAACAAATTTGCTGAATCTAGCCAAATGGCCTGTCCTATGATATTTACCCTCCTAATCTCCTATGCACCCTTACATGGTCTTTATTTATTATGTATTCATTTATATTTCTAGTGTGAAGACTTCCAAAAAGGAAAATACTATTTTTGCAGATCATTTATGCTCTCATAAGAAGTTTCTAGACACTTACCTATGGTTAGAATGTGAAGTTGCTCAGTCGTGTCCGACTCTTGGGGACCCCATGGACTGTAGCCTACCAGGCTCCTCTGTTCATGGGACTTTCCAGGCAGTAGTGCTGGAGTGGATTACCACTTCCTTTTCCAAGGGATCTTCCCAACCCAGGGATCCAACTGGGTCTCCCGCATCGTAGACAGACACTCTACCATCTGAGCCACCAGGGAAGTCCTTACCTGTGGTTAGAGGGACTATCAAATACAAATTGTATCCTCATATCCCTAAGTATTGAACAGATTGCACTTATCCCTTGAATGCTATACATTATCAGATGTGTTACACACAGAAACACACATATTCATACACACATAATGAAATACAGTATGTGAGAAGAAATTTGAAAATATGATTGAACCATGTAGGATCTCTTTAATACTTATTGTAGTGTTTGAATTGGAAGAGGAAGACAGACTGGACTAATGCTTTTCAAAAAATAAATCACTCAGTGGATTTGGGAGCCATTTTACTTGCTCAACTCCAGACTGTGTACGCTGTTGTTCAGTCATTAAGTCATGTCTGACTCTGTCACTCCATGGACTCCAGCACTACAGGCTTCCCTGCCCTTAATTATCTCCTGAACTTTGCTCAAATTCACATCCAATAAATCAGTGATGTTATTCAACTATCTCATTCTCTAACCTTCTCTTCTCCTCTTGCACTCAATCTTTTCAGCATCAGGGTTTTTTCCCAGTGATTCAGCTCCTCACATCAGGTGACCAAAGTATTGGAGCTTCAACTTCAGCATCAGTCCTTCCAAAGAATATTAAGGGTTGATTTCCTTTAGGATTGACTGGTTTGAACTCCTGGTAGTGCAAGGGAGTCTCAAGAATCTTCCCTAGAACCACAATTCAAAAGCATAATTTTTTTCGGCACTCAGCATTTTTTATTGTCCAACTCTTATATGCATAGATTGATACTTGAAAAACCATGGATCTTTGTTGGCATAATGATATCCCTGCTTTTTAATAAACTATTTAGTTTTGTCATAGCTTTTCTTCCAAAAATCAAGCCTTTTTTTTTTTTTTTTTATCTAATGATCTGAGAGAAGTATGTTCAGAACCCAAGGCATTTACATGGACATTTCCTATGATTCCAAGCCTGCTGATCATTATGAAGATAATCTTTTTCAATCATGGTTTGATGAAAGCAAGGCAACAAAAGATTTTATTATTTATAAAGAAGCACTAGTTTCACCCCACTAAAAATCTAGACCGGTTGAAATGCTGAATGAATTTAAGGAGTGAGATGATAGACCTCATTATACCTTGGGGCCCTTTTCAGTAATAGAAACTAGATAATCTCATTAAAACTCTCAGCATTTAAAAAGAAATCAGTGAATCACCATTTCAAATAGAAAGCAGTATTATGAGCATAAAGAGTATAAACAGACATGAGCCCTGTAAGGTGTGGGTTGACTTATAGGTGTTTGGTTTCTTATTCCAGTTCTGCTTTCAACTGCAGCTATGGTAAACCATTTCTGGGAGGCTGTTGTTTTTCAATCACTTAGTCATGTCCAACTCTTGTGGTACCATGGACTGCAGCAAGCCAGGCTTCCCTGTCCATCACCATCTCCTGGAGCTTACTCATGTCCCTTGAGTCCGTGATGCCATCCGACCATCTCATCTTCTGTCATCTCCTTCTCCTCCTATCTTCCCAGCATCAGGGTCTTTTTGAACATCAGCTCTTTGCATTAGGTGCCCAAAGTACTGGAGCTTCAGCTTCAGCATCCATCCTTTCAAATGAATATTCAGGGTTGATATTCTTTAGGATTGACTGGTTTGACCTCCTTACAGTCCAAGGGACTCTGAAGAGTCTTCTACAACACCATAGTTCAAAAGCATCGATTCTTCGGTGCTCAGCTTTCTTTAATGGTCCAACTCTGACATCAATACATGACCACTGGAAAAACCATAGCTTGGATTATATGGACCTTTGTTAGCAAAGTAATGTTTCTGTTTTTTAATATGCTGTCTAGATTTGTTATAGCTTTCTTAGAAGGAGGAAGTGTCTGTTAGTTTCATGGCTGCAGTCACCATCTTCAGTGATTTTGGAGCCCAAGAAAATAAAATCTGCTGTTGTTTCCATTTTTTCTTCATCTATCTACCATGAAGTGATGGGACTGGATGCCATAATCTTAGTTTTTATTGTTTGTTTGTTTGTTTGTGAATATACTATGCACAGGCCTGTACTACAATTAATGGGCCTTCTTTGAAAAATAAGAATTACTTTCTCATCAACCCCAGGGCTGGGAGCAGTAAAAACTATATTGTGGAAAGACATCTTGAAAGTAAGATGTTGAAGTACTGATGTGACTGATGAAAAATCGTTAGTGACTATTCAGGTAACCAGAGCCTTGAGGGAGTTGCTGAGAAAGGGCATCACTAGGCAAAAGATTAAACAAAGTCATGAAGGGCCTGAAGGTTTGGCATTGAGAAATGTGCATTGTATATCTTCATCCCCAATCTGAGATTGTAAAGAACAGATATCTCTAGAGCACGAATAAGGAAGTAGAAGTTAACAATAAAATGCATGCGAGGATTAGGATCTGTGCTTTTGCCTGCGAATGGCATCAGCCCCCGATCGCCACTTTATTTCTGAGTCTGCTTTTTCTTTATTCTTCTGCAGCACCGCTCCCTCGAGTTGGTTCATTGTTGGCATGGTCCCGACATTTTGAAGGTTGAGTTTTAAGCTGACTTTTTCACTTTCCTGTTTCACCTTCATTAAGACACTCTTTAGTTCTTCTTCACTTTCTGCCATTTGAGTGGTACATCTGCATATCTGGGATTTCCCCTGGTGGTCCAGAAGTAAGGAATCTACGTGCAGTTCAGGAACCACAGGAGACATAGTCTCAATCCCTGAGTTGGTAAGATTCCCTAGAGGAGGACATGGCAACCCACTCCAGAATTCTTGTCAAGAGAATCCCATGGGCAGAGGAAACTGGCAGCCTAGTCCACAGGGTTGCAAATAATTGGGCATGGCCAAAGCAACTTACCATATCTGCATATCTGAAATTCTTGATATTTCTCCCAGAAATCTTGCTTCCAGCTTGTAATTCATCCAGCCTGGTATTTTGAATGACATACTCTACATATACGTTAAATACACAGGGTGACAATATATAGCCTTGACATACTCCTTTCCCAATTTGAACCAGTCTGTTGCTCCATGTCCAGTTCTAACTGTTGCTTCTTGATCTGCATCCAAGTTTCTTAGGAGACAAGTCAAGGTGGTCTGGTATTCTCATCTCTTTAAGAATTTTTATAATTTGTTGTGATCCACACCATCAAAGGCAATGAAGCATAATTAGATGGTTTTCTGGAATTCCCTTGCTTCTATGATCCAATGTACACTGGCAATTTGGTCTCTGGTTCCTCTGCCTTTTCTAAATACAGCTTGTACATCTGGAATTTCTTGGTTCACATACTGTTAAAATGTAACTTGAAAGAAATTGAGCATTATCTTGCTAGCATGGGAAATGAGCACCACAGTATGGTAGTTTGTATAATCTTTGACATTGTCTTTCGTTGGCATTGGAATGAAAACTGATCTTCTCCAGTTCTGTGGCCACTGCTCAGTTTTCCCAGTTTGCTGGTATATTAATTGTAGCACTTTAACAACATCAACTTTTAGGATTTTAAATAGCTCAGCTGGAATTTCACCACTTCTGCTAGCTTTGTTAGTAGTAATACTTCCCAAGACACACTTGACTACACACTCCAGAATGTCTGGCGCTAGGTGAGTGACCACACCATCGTGGTTATCCAGGTAATTAAGACCTTTTTTGTATAGTTCTTCTGTGTATTCTTGCCACCTCTTCTATTTCTGTTAGTTCTTTGCAATTCTGTCTTTTATTGTGCCCATCTTTGCATGAAATTTTCCTTTGATATTTCCAATTTTCTTGCAGAGATCTATAGTCTTCCCCATTCTATTTGATTGTTTTCCTTCATTTCTTTGCATTGTTCACATAAGAACTTACCTTAAGACATTTTTGTTTCTCCTTGCTTTTTTTTTTTTTTTTCCCTGGAGCTCTGCATTTAGTTGGGTATATCTTTCTTTACTCCTTTGCCTTTTGCTTCTCTTCTTTTCTCAGCTATTTGTAAGGCATCCTCAGACAACCACCTCTCCTTCACACAAACTCTGTTTGTAGAATGAAATAATTTTGCACCAGGGAAGGGTATCCAGCATGATTGCCTGGACAGAGAAAGATGCCAGGTAATTTAAGTGGCTGAGCTCTAAAATGGGGAGAAGAAAAATGCAGTCTGAACACCAATCAACAATAATATAGAGTGATTTAAAAATAACTGCAGCTATTTCAGATTGCCCACATATAGTTACCAAAGATGATTTGGATTCTTCTTGGGGTGTTAATAAAATGTAGGTGTGCCACAGAAGTAAAAGGTTTGATAAGCCTTTCATAATTGATATAGTCATTACAGAAAGAGAGGAAATCAGTCAACTAAGTCATTGCCTCTCCTTTCAAATCAGGAATTGCCAATCATGAAAACTCCATTCCTCTAAGGAAAAAAAAAAAAGAAAGAAAAGTCTTATTGAAAAGCCTGGACAATCTGCATATTAGCATATTTATATATATACACAGTATAATATGAAGTCTCTTGCCTCCAAATTATTTTTGATACCTAGATAAATGCTAACAGTAGAAATATGGTGTGTACCACATAAGTTAAAATTGTATAGTAACTAAATAAAAAGCAAAAAGGAACGAATTAGATTCATTTTAATAATATGTGTTATTTAACTTTGTCAATAAAACAGTATTTCAACAAATATAAATATAAAAACAATGAAATATTTAATATTTCTTTTTACTGATTCTATGAAACCAAGTGTGTTACTTTACTGTCATGACACATGTCAGGTAGAAATATCCACATTTTAAGTACTCAAATATACCTAAGTAGTTAGTGGATACCATCTTGAGCTGTACAGATATAAGTGGTCAAACATGAAAAGTACATCTACTGTGAAATCACTTAATCAAAACCTATCTATTTAATTATGTAAATGTCTGATGTTTCCTTATGTAGAAAAATTTCATTCTATTAAATCAAGATGAATGAAAATATGTAGGAGTCAGAGACATTTTAAAGTGACTAGACTGCTTTGTTCTGCTTTGTTCTTCCAGAAGGTTTGTTGCTGCTACACTGGGGGATTTAAATTTTAGATTCATTTTAGAGGAGGGCAGGAACAGCATGATTTTGTTTGTTTGTTTTTGTGTTTGGATTGACATATAAGTGACTTACAACATTGTGCCAGTTTCAGGTGTGTAACACACTGATTCAATATTTCTGTGCATTACAAAATGATTACCACAAAGTCATCTTACCATCTGTCACCATGCACAGTTATTACAATATTATTGACTATAATCCTTATGCTACACATTACATCTCTGTAGCATTTTATGACCACAAGTTTGTATCTTTTAATCTTCTTCACCTATTTTGCCCACATCCATATCCCCATCCCTTCTGGTAAACACCTGTTAGATTTCTGTATCTATGCCTTTCCACTTTATGTTTGCTCCATTTTTCATTTGTTAGATTCTATATATAAGAAGTTAAATAAGGCAATATTTGTCTTTTACTCTCTGACGTATTTCACTTAGCATAATAGCTCTAGGTTCATCCATTTTGTCACAAATGGCTAGATTCATTCCCTCTTTTGATTTTTTTTTATTTTACTTTATTTTACCTTACAATACTGTATTGGTTTTGCCATACATCAACATGAATTAGTGTTACCAATCCTGACCCCCCTCCCACCTCCCTCCCCATACCATCTCTCTGGGTCATCCCAGTGCATCATCCCCAAGCATCCTGTATCCTGCATCGAACCTTCTTATACCTGAGTAATATTCCATTGTATGTACACTAGACACCTGAAAAACAGATTTGTTGAGTAGGCCCACTCATATGAAAATTTTTTCATTAAATATTTACTTACAGAGAACAAAATGGCAGTGGAGTAGGTGGATGTGGAGTACATCTCTCTCCATGAATACATCAGGAATACACCTCAGATACAGAAGTGCTTACAGAACACCAACTGACAGTGGACAGGAGGACCTGACCAGTGGAATAGAGTATATAGAGCCCCACAAAACTCGGTAGGATGAAGGAACTTGGTAGAAAAACAGGAGTGTTAGCACTGGACCTGCCTTCAGTGGGTGGGAGAACTGAAGCAGGGGTCCTATCCCCACACTGGGGCAATTGTTTGAGTCAGAAGAGAAATATTTAAGGCTGAGAGTGAAACAGCTGATCTGTGGCAGCCTAAATGGAATGAGAATCAGACAGTCCTTGCCACAGCCATACATACCCCAGACAGGGACGTGGAGTTTGGGGATTGTGTAGTGATCCCACGGTGAGGGCTGCTGTTGATTGAGGAGAGACTGATTAAGTGGTTGTGAGGGAGGAGACTGTGGTGGGAAATGCCTGTGGAGGAAAGCCAGGTAGCCATGGAAGTAAGGTGATACTGCTGAGTCACGAGTAGGGAATGGAGCATGCATCACAGCCTCTCTCTCTCCACAGGCTAGCATTGGCAGCTGAACAATAGAGAGGCTGGCCCATCAACCGCTTGACACACTGATCTACATAGTAGGACCCTATCCAGGGGGCCCCTTTATGTGCCTGATGGGCCAAACAATATAGAAGGGCACCAGGCAAGATAGCCCTCTAAGTGCCTAAAGGGGAAGAGCTACGGAGAAAGACAGGCTACCCCTAACCCTAAACCAGCTACAAGACACTCGACAAAAGACTCCGAAAGGGTGATAACTCCTGCAACAGAGGCAGCCTGTGTCCCTGGACACTTGGCACCACCAGGGTCCCTGCAAGCCAAGCAGCTGCACTACCTTCATGCTCAACTCTCACTGGGGCAGAACTGTCACGGGCCAAAAATATCTTGCTTCTGTGTGCCCAGAGTCACTTCTGTAGTGTCCCTGTAGTGTCCTGGCACTTTGTGTCCTTGTAGACTGTGGCCTACCAGGCTTCTCTGTCAGGGAGGGGCATACTCCAGGCAAGAATACTGGAGCCTATTGGCCAATCAGTACTGGTTGCCATATCCTTCTAGGGCACTATATTTCATGCTGACTGAACCACCAACTCCCCTGAGTACCTGGTGCTGGCAGAACCCCTGCGACTGAAGCAGCTGCACCACCTCCACAACTGGCCCTCAGAGGGGCAAACCAAAGTCTTCCCAGGCAGTCTCATGAGCAAACACCAATGGACGACCCACACACAGAGGTGTAAATAAAACCACAGTTGAAACCCAGGGGCAGTGTGGCTAAGGAAGAAGACCCAAACCTTCCCAACAGCTGTACAGTTCAATTCAGTTCAGTCACTTAGTCTTGTCCGACTCTTTGCGACTACATGAATTGCAGCACACCAGGCCTCCATGTCCATCATCAACTCCCAGAGTTCACTCAAACTCACATCCACCAAGTCAGTGATGCCATCCAGCCATCTCATCCTCTGTCGTCCACTTCTCCTCCTGCCTCCAATTCCTCCCAGGATCAGAGTTTTTTCCAATGAGTCAACTCTTCTCATGAGGTGGCCGAAGTACTGGAGTTTCAGTGCTAGCATCATTCCTTCCAAAGAACACCAAGGACTGATCTCCTTTAGAATGGACTGGTTGGATCTCCCTGCAGTCCAAGGGACTCAAGAGTATTCTCCAACACCACAGTTTAAAAGCATAAATTCGTTGGTGCTCAGCTTTCTTCACAGTCCAGATCTCACATCTATACATGACCACAGGAAAAACCATAGCCTTGACTAGATGGACCTTTGTTGCCAAAGCAACGTCTCTGCTTTTGAATTTGCTATCTAGGTTGGTCATAACTTTTCTTCCAAGGAGTAAGCGTCTTTTAATTTCATGGCTACAATCACCATCTGCCATGATTTTGGAGCCCTCCAAAAATAAAGTCTGACACTGTTTCTACTGTTTCCCCATCTATTTCCCATGAAGTGATGGGACCAGATACCATGATCTTCATTTTCTAAATGTTGAGCTTTCAGCCAACTTTTTCACTCTTCTCTTTCACTTTCATCAAGAGGCTTTTTAGTTCCTCTTCACTTTCTGCCATAAGGGTGGTGTCATCTGCATGTCTGAGGTTATTGATATTTCTTCCAGCAATCTTCATTCCAGCTTGTGCTTCTTCCAGCCCAGCAGTTCTCATGATGTACTCTGCATATAAGTTAAATAAGTAGGGTGACAATATACAGCCTTGACACACTCCTTTTCCTATTTGGAGCCAGTCTGTTTTTCTATGTCCAGTCCTAACTGTTGCTCCCTGACCTGCATATAGGTTTCTCAAGAGGCAGGTCAGGTGGTCTGGCATTTGCATCTCTTTCAGAATTTTCCACAGTTTATTGTGATCCACACAGTCAAAGGCTTTGGCATAGTCAAGAAAGCAGAAATAGATGTTTTTCTGGAACTCTCTTGCTTTTTCCATGATCCAGTGGATGTTGGCAATTGGATGTCTGTTTCCTCTTCCTTTTCTAAAATCAGCTTGAACATCAGGAAGTTCACGGTTCACATATTGCTGAAGCTTGGCTTGGAGAATTTGGGGCATTACTTTACTAGCGTGTGAGATGAGTGCAATTGTGTGGTAATTCAGGCATTCTTTGGCATTGCCTTTCTTTGGGATTGGAATGAAAACTGACCTTTTCCAGTCCTGTGGCCACTGCTGAGTTTTCAAAATTTGCTGGCATGTTGGGTGCAGCACTTTCACAGCATCATCTTTGACGATTTGAAACAGCCCAACTGGAATTCCATCACCTCCACTAGCTTTGTTCATAGTGATGCTTTCTAAGGCCCACTTGACGTCACATTCCACGATCTCTGGCTCTAGGTGAGTGGTCAAACCATCGTGATTATCCGGGTCATGAAGATATTATTTGTAGTTCTTCTGTGTATTCTTGTCACCTCTTAATATCTTCTACTTCTGTTAGGTTCATACCATTTCTGTCCTTTATCGAGCCCATCTTTGCATGAAATGTTCCCTTGGTATCTCTAATTTTCTTGAAGAGATTTCTAGTCTTTCCCATTCTGTTTTTTCCTCTATTTCTTTGCATTGATTGCTGAGGAAGGCTTTCTTATCTCTTCTTGCTATTCTTTGGAACTCTGCATTCAGATGCTTGTATCTTTATTTTCTCCTTTTCGTTTTGCTTCTCTTCTTTTCACAGCTATTTGTAAGGCCTCCCCATACAGACGTTTTGCTTTTTTTGCATTTCTTTTCCATGGGGATAGTCTTGATCCCTGTCTCCTGTACAATGTCATGAACCTCCATCCATAGTTCATCAGGCACTCTATCTATAAGATATAGGCACTATAGATAGATACATCTATCTATCTAGATAGGCACTCTATCACTTCAACTGTATAATCATAAAGGATTTTATTTAGGTCATACCTGAATGGTCTAGTGGTTTTCCCTACTTTCTTCAATTTAAGTCTGAATTTGGCAATAAGGAGTTCATGATCTGAGCTAGTCACTTCCTGGTCTTGTTTTTGCTGACTGTATAGAGCTTTTCCATCTTTGGCTGCCAAGAATATAATGAATCTGATTTCGTTTTTGACCATCTGTGATGTCCATGTGTAAATTCTTCTCTTGTGTTATTGGAGGGGGGTTAAATCCACAGGATCAACTAGGTAGACTCTGTGTCTATGGAATATAGAAAAGGTCAGTGAGAGCTCCCACAAAAGAAAATGCACTAGTTCTGATAGCTGTGAACACTGGAGGCAAGTACACTTAGGAAAAGGATCAGATTATAATCTGAGATGCCCCCACAGCAGGTCCAAAGGTTGGCACAGTGTTGGAGGTCATCCTAGCGTGACTGTGACTCCCAGCGAGGGAAAGGACTCTGACTCAAGAAAAACATTTATTATTCTTATGTTTTGACTTGTTCTTTATATTCTTTTGGAATTTTTTTTTCTTTACTTTCCTCCCCCTGGCCCCATGTTGTAGTTGTCAGTTTTATTGGCAGTATGAAATCTAATTAAGCTTTGGACCTTTTTTCTTTTTTTTTCCCTCAGTCACATTTTTATTGTTATAAACTTCTGCCTTTATGCTGGGGTTTTTCAGTTCTGTGGAGTTTTCCTTTTTTTTTTTTCCNCCCCAAATGACACCTTGCATCAGTTTTGTTTTCCAGTTTGAGCTTCAGTTAGTTTTTTTCTGATAGATATAATTTTTGGTTTCCTGTTCACTGGGTCAGTCTATTGTACTTTATCTTTGTTGGACTGTTTTATCTTTGCTCATGGATGTATATATATATATGTGTATGTTCCATTATTTTAATTATTATTTGCCTGATTTTATAACTGCCATCTGTCTGGGGTTCATCTTTGGTTTCTCATTGTTGGGTATTTGTTTTAATCTCACTTAATGCCATAACAAACACTTGTGGAATCTTCATTCCTGACAAGAGCTCAAGCCCTGAGCCTTTGGAATGGCAGGCCTGATTCCAAGTCCCTAGACTACCAGTTAACTCTAGGGAGTATTGCACAATAAGTTAAAAAGAAATTATGAAAAAGCAGAGAAATGCTACACAAATGAAGGGACAACCTAGAAACACAGAAGCCCAAATAATTGAAGAAGAAATAGACAAACTACCTGAAAAATAAATCAGAATAATGATAGTAATGTTGATTAAAAACCTTGAAAATAAAATGGAGAAAATGAAAAATTAAATTAACAAAGACCTAGGAGAATTAAAGAATAAACATACAAACAACACAATTACTGAAATTAAAAATACTCTAGAAGGAATCAAAAGCAGAATATCTGAAGCAGAAGAACGAATCAGTGAGCTGGAAGATAAAATGATGGAAACAACTTCTCAAGAGCAGAATAAATTAAAAAGAATGAAAAGAACTAAGGACAGTCTCAGAGACATCTGGGACAATATCAAATGCACCAACATTCGAATTATAGGGGTCTCAGAAGAGGAAGAGAAAAAGAAAGGGTATGAGACGATTTTTGAAGAGATTATAGTTGAAAATTTCTCCAACATGGAAGAGGAAATAGTCAATCAAGTACAAGAGGCACAAAGAGTCTCTTACAGGATAAACTCAAGGAGAAACACTCCAAGGCCCATAATAATCAAGTTAACAAAGACTAAACACAAAGAAAGACTATTAAAAGCAGCAAGGGAGTGGCAACAAGTAACATACAAAGGAAATTCCATACACTTAAGAGCTAATCTTTCAGAGTAAACTCTGCAGGCTGGAAGCGAATTCCAGGATATATTTAAAATATTGAAAGGGAAAAATCTACAACCAAGATCTCATTCAAAATTGATGGAGAAATCAAAGAGCTTTTCAGACAAGCAAAAGTTAAGAGAATTCAGGACCAACCAACCAGCTTTACAACAAATGTTAAAGGGATTTACATAATCAAGAAATACAAGAGAGAAAAAAAAAAAATCTACAGAATCAACCCCAAACAGTTAAGAAAATGTCAATAGGAACATATATGTCAATGATTACTTTAAATGTAAGTGGTTTAAATGCTCCAGTCAAAAGACACAGAGTTGCTGAATGGATACAAAAACAAGACCCATATATATGATGTTTAGAAGACACACACTTTAGACCTCAAGAAACATATAGACTGAAAGTGAGAGTATGGAAAAATATAGTCCATGAAAATAGGAAGCAAAAGAACGCTGGAATAGCAATCCTTATATTAGAGAATATAGACCTTAAAATAAAGAATATTACAAGAGATAAGGAAGGACACTACACAATGATCAAGGGAAGAATCCAAGAGGAAGACATAACAATTGTAAATATCTATGCACCAAACATAGGAGCTTATTTAACTTATATGCAGAGTACATCATGAGAAACGCTGGACTGGAAGAAGCACAAGCTGGAATCAAGTTTGCTGGGAGAATTATCAATAACCTCAGATATGCAGAAGACACCACCCTTATGGCAGAAAGTGAAAAGGAGCTAAAAATCCTCTTGATGAAAGTGAAAGAGGAGAGTGAAAAAAAGTTGGCTTAAAACTCAACATTCAGAAAACGAAGATCATGGCATCTAGTCCTATCACTTCATGGGAAATAGATGAGGAAACAGTGGAAACAGTGGCAGACTTTATTTGTTCGGGCCCCAAAATCACTTCAGATGGTGACTGCAGCCATGAAATTAAAAGACGCTTACTCCTTGGAAGAAAAGTTATGACCAACCTAGATAGTATATTCAAAAGCAGAGACATTACTTTGCCAACTAAGGTCCGTCTAGTCAAGGCTATGGTTTTTCCTGTGGTCATGTATGGATGTGAGAGTTGGACTGTGAAGAAGGCTGAGCGCTGAAGAATTGATGCTTTTGAACTGTGGTGCTGAAGACTCTTGGGAGTCTCTTGGACTGCAAGGAGATCCAACCAGTCCATTCTGAAGGAGATCAACCCTGGGATTTCTTTGGAAGGAATGATGCTAAAGCTGAAGCTCCAGTACTTTGGCCACCTCATGCGAAGAGTTGACTCATTGGAAAAGACTTTGATGCTGGGAGGGATTGGAGGCAGGAGAAGAAGGGGACGACCCAGGATGAGATGGGTGGATGGCATCACGGACTCGATGGACGTGAGTCTGAGTGAACTCCGGGAGATGGTGATGGACAGGGAGGCCTGGCGTGTTGCGATTCATGGGGTCGCAAAGAGTCGGACACAACTGAGCTACTGAACTGAACTGAACTGAAACATAGGAGCACCTCAATACATAAGACAAACACTAACAGACATAAAAGGAGAAACTGATGGAAACAATAATAGGAGGAGATTTTAACACCCCACTAACACCAGTGGACAGACCATCAAAATAGAAGATTAACAAGGCAACACATTTCTTAAATGATACATTGGAAAAGATGGATCTCATTGGTATTTTCAAGACATTCTACCCAAATGCAGAATACACCTTCTTCTCAAGTGTACCTAGAACATTCTCCACTATAGACCACATCTTGGGTCACAAATCAAACCTCAGTAAACTTAATAAAACTGAAATCATATCAAGCATCTTCTCTGACCACAACACTGTGAGACTAGATATCAAATACAATATAAAAGCTGTAAGAAATACAAACAAAAGGAGGTTAAACAACACGTTTCTAAATAACCAACAGGTTACTGAAGAAATCAAAAGGGGAATCAAAAATTTTCTAGAAAAAAATGACAATGGAAACACAAAAACTCAAATCTTGTGGGATGAAGTGAAAGCACTTCTAAGAGGGAAGTTTGTAGCAATACAACCCTAGCTCAAGAATAAAGAAAAACATTTAATAGACAGCCTAACTACACCTAGAACAACTGGAAAAGAAGAAGGAAAAAAAATAGTAAAAGGAAAGAATTCATAAAGATCTGAGCAAAAAAAAAAAAAAAAAAAANAAAAAAAAAAAAAAAAAAAGAAAGAAAGAAAGAAATAAATAATAGTAAAGATTAATAAAACTGAAATCTGGTTCTTTGAGAAGATAAACAAAATTGACAAGCCTTTAGCCAGACTCATCAAGAAAAAAAAGAGTAGAATCAAAGCAACAAAATTAGAAATGAAAAAGGAGAGGTAACAACAGACAATGCAGAAATACAAATGATTATAAGAGAACAACTATATGGCAATAAAATGGATAACCTGGAAGAAATGTACATATTCTTACAAAAGTTCAATCTTCTAAGACTGAACCAAGAAGAAATAGAAATTATGAACAACTCAATTGCAAGCACTGAAATTGAAGCTGTGATAAAAAATCTCCCCAAAAACAGGACCAGATGGCTTTATAGGAGAATTCTATCAAATCTTTAGAAAAGAGCTAATGCCTATCTTTTCTAAAATGCTTTCAAAAAATTGAAGCAGAAGGAACACTTCCAAACTCATTCTACAAGGCTACCATCACCCTGATACCAAAATCAAAGATAACACACAAAAATAAAATTATAGGCCAATATCACTGATGAATGTAGATGCTAAAATCTTCAATAAAATTTTAGCAAACAGAATTCAGCAACACATCAAAAAGCTCATACATCATGATCAAGCTGAGTTTATTTCAGGAATAGAAGGATTCTTCAACATATGCAAATCAATCAATGTGATATATTAATTAACAAATTGAAAGATAAAAACTGTATGATCAGATCAGACTAATAGATGCAGAAAAAGCCTTTGACAAAATTCAGCACCGATTTATGATTAAAACTTCAAAAAAAAAAGGTCATAGAAGGAAATTACCTCAACATAATAAAGGCCATATATGATAAGCCTACAGCAAACATTATTCTCAATGGTGAAAAACTGAAAGCATTTCCCCATAGATCAGGAACAAGACAAGGGTGTCTACTTTCACCTCTATTATTCAGCATAGTTCTGGAAGTCCTAGCTACAGCAATCAAAGAAGAAAAAAAAAAAATAAAAGGAA
Organism: Redunca redunca; assembly: GCA_006410935.1. NCBI lineage: Eukaryota > Metazoa > Chordata > Mammalia > Artiodactyla > Bovidae > Redunca > Redunca redunca. The sequence continues at coordinate 19,187 of SJYQ01000330.1, read as the reverse complement.
TCCAGATCAGAAAAGAAGTAAAGCTCTCAGTGTTTGCAAATGACATGATACTGTACATAGAAAACCCTAAAGATAGTATCAGAAAATTACTAAAGCTAATCAGTGAATTTAGCAAAGTTACAAGATACAAAATCAATACACAGAAATCACTTGCACTTCTATACACAAGCAATGAAAAATCAGAAAGAGAAATTATAGAATCAATCCCATTCACCATTGCAACAAAAAGAATTAAATATCTAGGAATAAACCTACTTAAGGAAACAAAAAAAAAAAACTGTACACAGAAAATTATAAAACACTAATGAAAGAAATCAAGGATAGCATAAACAGATGTCATAAACAGAGATATTCCATGTTCCTGGGTAGGAATAATCAATGTTATGAAAATGACTATACTACCAAATGCAAACTACAGATTCAATATGATCCCTATCAAACTACCAATGGCATTTATCACAGAACTAGAAGAAAAAATTTTACACTTCATACTGAAACACAAAAGACCCCAAAGAGGCAAAGCAGTCTTGAGAAAGAAGAATAGAGCTGGAGGAATCAACCTTCCTGACATCAGATTATACTAAAGCTACAGTCATTAAGATAGTATGGTACTGGCACAGAAACAGAAATATAGACCAATGGAACAAGATAGAAAGCCAAGAAATAAACCCATGCACCTATGTGTACTTTATTTTTAACAAAGGAGGCAAAAATATACAATGGGGCAAAGACAGCCTCTTCAATAAATGGTGCTGGGAAAACTAGACAGCTACATGTAAAAGAATGACATTAGAGCACTTTCTAACAACATATACAAAGAGAAACTCAAAATGGATTAAAGACCCAAAGGTAAGATCAGAGACTATAAATCTCTTAGAGGAAAACAGGCAGAACACTCTATGACATAAATCAAAGCAAGATCCTCTATGCCCCACCTCCAAGAGTAACAAAATAAAAACAAAAGTAAACAAGTGGCACCTGATTAAAATTAAAAGCTTTTGCACAGCAAAGAAAATTGTAAGTAAGGTGAAAAGACAACCCTCAGAAAGGGAGAAAATAATAGCAAATGAAATAACTGATAAAGGATTAATTTCCAAAATACACAAGTAACTCAATGCCAGAGAACAAACAACCCAATCAAAAAATGGGAAAAAAGACATAAATAGACATTTCTCCAAAGAAGAAATACAGATGGCTAAAAAACATATGAAAAGATGGTCAACATCACTCATTATTAGAGAAAGGCAAATCAAAACTGCAATGTGATATCACCTCACACTGGTCAGAATGACCATCATCAAAAAGTCTACAAACAATAAATGTTGGAGAGGGTGCGGAGAAAAGTGAACACTCTTGCACTGTTGGTGGGAATGTAAATTGATATAGCTACTATGGAAGACGGTATGGAGCTTCCTTAAAAAACTAGGGATAAAATCACCATATAACTCAGCAATACCAGTCCTAGGCATATACTCTGAGGAAATCAAAATTGAAAAAGACATTATTCATTGCAGCATTATTTATGATAGCTAGAACATGGAAGCAACCTAGGTGATCTTCAACAGATGAATGGATAAAGAAGTGGTGGTACATATATACAATGGAATATTATTCAGCCATAAAAAGGAACACATTTGAGTCAGTTCTGACAGGGTGGATGAACATAGAATCTATTATACAGAATGAAGTAAGTCAGAAAGAGAAAGGTAAATATCATATTCTAACGCATATATTGGAGAAGGCAATGGCACCCCACTCCAGTACTCTTGCCTGGAAAATCCCATGGACAGAGGAGCCTGGTGGGCTTCAGTCCATGGAGTCGTGAAGAGTCAGACACGACTGAGCGACTTCACTTTCACTTTTCACTTTCATGCATTGGAGAAGGAAATGGCAACCCACTCCAGTGTTCTTGCCTGGAGAATCCCAGGGATGGGAGAGCCTGGTGGGCTGCCATCTATGGGGTCGTACAGAGTCAGTCACGACTGAAGCGACTTAGCAGCAGCTGCAGCAGCAATGCATATATATGGAATCTAGAAAAATGGTACTGAAGCAATGGAGAAACAGACATAGAGAATACACCTATGGGCATGGGGAGAGGGGAAGAGAGGGTGAGATGTTTGGAAAGAGTAACATGAAAACTTACATTACCGTGTGTAAAATACAGAGCCAACGGGAATTTGCTGCATGGTTTAGGAAACTCAAACAGGGGCTCTGTATCAATCTAGAGGGGTGGGATGGGGAGGGAGATGGGAGGGATGTTCAAAAGGGTGAGGATATATGAATACCTATGGCTGATTCATGTTGAGCTTTGACAGAAAACAACAAAATTCTGTAAAGCAAATTATCCTTCAATTAAAAAAAATAAGATGTCACATTACATCTAGCAAGTCAAGTACTTTTTTAAAGGAAAATATCAAATATCAACAAAATAACTGCAGTGTCTTGTTGACCTTGAAATAAATGTAGAAGTAAAATGTAAGACAAATATTTCATTGTATGAGTAGAAATTTATGAATTAGAAAAAAAAGACTCTATGATTAAGTAAATTTAAAAAAAAATTACATTATACATAATCTTCACTTGGTTGAATCCACAGATAGGAAACCACAGGTACAAATGGCCAACTGTAAAGTTATTTGACTTCATGAAGGGTCTATGCTCCTAGCCCTTGTGTCGTTCAAATGTCAGTGACATATACACTATGTGTTCTCTATACATCCAGCTATAAATGAGCAGATTTTTTCCATATTTTGGCTATGGTAAATTACTCTACAGTTAATATTGTGGTGCACATAAGTTTTTCAAATTAACATTTTTGTATTATTCAGAATACACAATTCTGTGTTATCTAGAAGTGGAGTTGCTAATTGTATGGTAGTTCTCGTTTTAATATTTTAGGGAACCACCATACTGCTTTCCATGTGGCTATACAAACTTACATTCCCACTATCAGTACTGATGGTTTCTTTTTCTCTACATCATCATCAGCACTTGTTATTTTTTGTCTTTTTGATAATAGGCATTCTGACAGGTGTTACATGATAGTTCATTATGGTTTTTATTTACATTTACCTGATTAGTGATTCTACTATTTTGTCACATGTCTATTGGCCATCTGTATGTCTTCTTCAGATAAATGTATATTCAGATACTTTGCCATTTTAAGTGAATTGTGTGTTCTATCAATGGAATGGGAGAAAACAAAAAAATAAATTGCCATTTAGACGGTCGATTAACCTATAACAAAGGAGGAAAGAATGTATACTGAAAGTCTTCGATAATTTGTGTTTAGAAAACTGTATCAGTTCAGTTCAATTACTCAGTCATGACCAACTATTTGCGACCCCATGAATTGCAGCAGGCCAGGCCTCCCTGTCCATCACCAACTCCCAGAGTACACTCAGACTCACGTCCATCAAGTCCGTGACGCCATCCAGCCATCTCATCCTGGGTCGTCCCCTTCTCCGCCTGCCTCCAATCCCCCCACCTCCCCCAACATCAGAGTCTTTTTAAATGAGTCAACGCTTCACATGAGGTGGCCAAAGTACTGGAGTTTCAGCTTTAGCATCATTCCCTCCAAAGAAATCCCAGGGCTGATCTCCTTCAGAATGGACTAGTTGGATCTCCTTGCAGTCCAAGGGACTCTCAAGAGTATTCTCCAACACCACAGTTCAAAAGCATCAATTCTTTGGCGCTCAGCTTTCTTCACAGTCCAACTCTCACATCCATACATGACCACTGGAAAAACTATAGCTTTGACTAGACAGACCTTTGTTGGCAAGGTAATGTCTCTGCTTTTCAATATGCTATCTAGGTTGGTCATAACTTTTCTTCCAAGGAGTAAGCGTCTTTTAATTTCATGGCTGCAATCACCATCTGCAGTGATTTTGGAGCCCCCCCCAAAAAAGTCTGACACTGTTTCCGCTGTTTCCCCATCTATTGCCATGAAGTAACGGGACCAGATACCATGATCTTCATTTTAAGCCACCTTTTTCACTCTCCTCTTTCACTTTCATCAAAAGGCTTTTTAGTTCCTCTTCACTTTCTGCCATAAAGGTGGTGTCATCTGCATATCTGAGGTTATTGATATTTCTCCCGGCAATCTTGATTCCAGCTTGTGCTTCTTCCAGCCCAGCATTTCTCATGATGTACTCTGCATATAAGTTAAATAAGCAGGGTGACAATGTACAGCATGGATATACTCCTTTTCCTATTTGGAACCGGTCTGTTGTTCCATGTGCAGTTCTAACTGTTGCTTCCTGACCTGCATATAGGTTTCTCAAGAGGCAGGTCAGGTGGTCTGGTATTCTCAAACTGTATAGCTAACTGCAAAAAAGAAAGGAAAGAAACCAACCTACTTCTTACACCACATACAAAAATAAAATCATAATGGATTAAAGACTTAAATGTAAGACCTGAAAACATAAAATGCCTAGGAGAAAAAGACAGTATGCTTGCTTACATTGGCTTGAAACATTTCTTCCATTTCAGTTTATAGGAATATTTTGAGAAAGATACTTATTAATTCTTCTTTAAATGTTGGATAGAGTTCACTTGTGAAGCTATCTGGTCCCGGGCTTTTGATTCTTTGGAAATTTGTTTATTTCTATTTCAACATCATTGCCTATAACTGGTTTACTTAGATTTTCTTTCTTAATCCACCTTGGAAGATTAGATTATATGTTTCCAGGTATTTATTCCTTTCTTCTAGGTTGCCCTATTTGTGGCCATAAAATTATTCAAAATAGACTCCTGACTGTTTTTTTGTGGTATCAGTTTTAACTTACCTTTCATTGCGGATTTTATTTATTTGGGCCCATTCTTTTTGTTTTGTTTTGTTTTTCTTGATGAGTCTGGCTAAATATTTATCAATTTTGTTTAGTTTTTCAAACAATGATCTCTTATATTCAATGATATGTTCAGGGTTTGGTTATTTTTTTCAGTCTCTTTTTAAATTTTTTCCACTCTGATCTTTATAATTTCCTTCCTCCTGCTAGACTTCCCTGCTGGCTCAGATGGTAAAGCATCTGCCTACAATGTGGGAGACCTGGGTTCAATCCCCGGGTTGGGAAGATCCCCTGGAGAAGGAAACGGCAACCCACTCCAGTACTCTTGCCTGGAAAATCCTATGGACGGAGGAGCATGGTAGGCTACAGTCCATGGGGTCACAAAGAGTTGGACACAACTGAGCGACTTCACTTCACTTCCTCATGCTAACTTTGACCTTTGTTTATTGTGTTCCCCCCTGCCAGAAAAGAATTAACTAAGATGTAAAGTTCATTTATTTGAGATTTTTCTTGTTTCTAGAGGTAACCCTGTATTGCTATAATTTCCCTCTTAAAACTACTTTTACTCTGCCCCATATATTTTGGAAAGCTGTTTCTATTTTCATTCATCACAAGGTTTTTTTTTTTTTTTAATAATTTCCTCTTTGGTTTCTTTGGACCCACTTTTTAGTAGCATATTAGTAAACATCTTTCCAATTTTCCTAGGGCTGAGTGTCTTCTGGCTGCTGCTGCTAAGTCACTTCAGTTATGTCCGACTCTGCGTGACCCCATAGATGGCAACCCACCAGGCGTCCCTGTCCCTGGGATTCTCCAGGTAAGAACACTGGAATGGGTTGTCATTTCCTACTCCAATGCATGAAACTGAAAGGGAAGTCGCTCAGTCATGTAACTTTTGTGCTAAAACTTGTAAAGTTTAGAGAAACCAAGGGTGAGGGTTTTTTAGTTTTATTTTTTTTAAATAGCATTTAACCCCGTAAAGGAATACAGGACTTATTTTTATTTTAAATTGCCAATGTTTACCTGTTGGTTTCTCTATCACAACACTCTTTTGCCCAGGGGAATAATCACTGGCAGGAATTCTCTCTTGAGGAAATATGGGATTTAAAAATCAAGGTATATGCTGTCCTTGACTCTATCATAGCTTCTCCTCTCCTCTGAGCCATTGGTCTTATCTTAAAGCTGACTCAACTCTTGTTATAAGTTACAATAAACAGCAATCTTAACTAAATGTGGTATAGACCATAAAGATATCTACTTAACAAGGAAATACATTAAGGCAGATTTAATACTGGTTCAGAGGTGTAACAGAATCACCAAAGTCTTGATCCATTCTTCACTCTTTGCAATATATATATATATATATATATAGAAAAAGACGTGTCTATGATTCTCCCAGCAGATTCTAGTTTTATCATTTTGGACAAACTCAGTTTAGCTCAGTGGCTCATTAGCAAAAGGGACCAAGATCACATCAAATAGCTGTAACAGTGTTTCTTAACCTATTATTGTCACTGCCCTCAAGGAGTCTTTTTAGACATTTTTATTAGTCACTCCCACTATGAAATTTTAATATCAGTGTTCATAATATATTTATTAGTGTACTTTATATGTGTATGTGCTTTGTGAATAAATGTGACAATTCTTTTTTTTTCTTGAGAATCAAATGTTGTCCCTTTGGGTTGATGTCACCCTACTGTAAATTCATAAAGTCAATCATGATTTATTCTCTGTACTTTGGTATATTATGGCAACATTTAGCAAGTTAAAAAAAAATAGGAAGAAAAGGCTGTGAGGTAGTGTCAATCAATATCTGCCATAGTCCACATTTGGAATCACTTTTCAACTCAATGTTCATTGCATATTCACTAATAAACATTCTTCATTATGTAATATTTGCCAAGTCATAAACAGGTACTCAAGATCCAGTCAGGAACTGAAAAAATTAAGTAATTTTATTCAATTCAATATTTTAACCGGACATATTCAAACATTTCCGTAACAAAGATTGACTTCCTCAATCAAATTCAAGATTCCTCCCTACCTTCTTCCTTTGGATATACAAAATATCTTGAAATAAGACACAAAATAAGTCTGGAGGCAAAACTTAATTAAAACAGGAATACAACTATTTAGCTCCTATTGTTTAGAGCACTAAATGAGACAATGTATACTATTTTCTTTTCTTTTCTTTTCTTTTTTGGTACATTATTAAAACTGGTGCAGACCTAAAGTGTCATCATTTTTTGAGTTTTAAGAGTTTTTTTTTTAATCTTATTCCTATATTAGAGAATCAACAAATCAATAAATACTAGACTCATAATTGAGTGAAAAGTTTCTGTGAAAACCAGAAATTGGAACATGTAACCAGTAAAAATAATCCTTAGTTTGACCTTTAAATACATAAATCTTCAGTAACTGTAGTTTCTCATACAATTTACTTAGAAATATCTGTGACGTTCTGGAAAAAAAAAAGTTAAAAATATGTACCCTAAATGCCCAGTTATATAGCCATGTTTACCTGATCAAAAAATAAATATTTTCTGTTAGTCTTGTAGCATTTTATATTCTTTTTTGACTCAAGAAACTTCTAAGTGAACTCAGAATTTGTGAGAATCTGCTCATTAATCAAGAGGCATCAAACTAATATCATTTGCAGCAGCACGGATGGACCCAGAGAATGTCATACAAATGAAGTCAGACTGAGAAAGACAAACATCATAGAATATTGTGGCATCTAAAAAAAAGAAGATACAAATGAACTTATTTAAAAAAAGAAAAAAAAAACAGTAATAGAGTCACAGATGTGGAAAACAAATTTATGGTTACCAGCAGTTTTCCCCTGGTAATAAGAGAAGAGAGAAATTGGGAGACTGGGATTGACATATGTGCACTACTATATATAAAATAGATAATTAATAAGGACCTGCTGCTGCTGCTGCTAAGTTGCTTCAGTTGTGTCTCACTCTGTGCGACTCATAGACGGCAGCCCACCGTCCCTGGGATTCTCCAGGCAAGAACACTGGAGTGGGTTGCCATTTCCATCTCCAATGCATGAAAGTGAAAAGTGAAAGTGAAGTTGCTCAGTCGTATCCGATTCTTAGCAACCCCATGGACTGCAGCCCACCAGGCTCCTCCATCCATGGGATTTTCCAGGCAAGAGTACTGGAGTGGGGTTCCATTGCCTTCTCCTAGTAAGGACCTATTGCATGGCAAAGGAAACTACAATTAATATCTTGTAATGACCTATGGGAAAATAATCTGAAAAGAATATAAATATATATAAATATATTTTATATACATATGCCTATACATGAATCAGTTTGCTGTATACTTGAAAATATCACACAACATTGTAAATCAGATTTACTTCAATTAAATAAATAAAAGAGCAGATTGAAGGTAGCAAATGAGCAATGGCTGGCATGGCACTTAGTGCCCAAGGTGCTTCATTCAACTCCCTTCAGTCCATCATCCTGTTCTGTTTTCAGAAAGCTAAACACCTCCAAGAGCATGGCTTTCCTGTAAAGGATCAAATCATTTTTCCCCCAAACTACTGCATCCCTTCATGTGCCCACTTCCCCCTATCAAATAAAGTGATCCTGAAGGTGTTTTGAACCTTTAAATATTTATGAATGTAAAGGAAAATTGGGTTTAGATATAGCTAATGCTTCTTGGCATTTTCCCACTGAAGAGTGCTGGTATGTGGGTGCCACATTCTGTCTGGAATCTCTCATTTTCCCCTCTGTGCCTAGAGGATGTTCAGTTGTATATTTTAAAAGATTGGCTTTATCTCGAATCTGCAGACCCTCATCACCATATGCAAGAGCTTGAAAAATAATCATATTCAAAAGAAGTGGAGCATTTCACATGCCACTGCCAAGCAGAGATTAAAAGGGAGCCTTCCAGGCTTATTGGAATATCCAGATTTTGACTCACTGAAGGCTAGATAGCAAACATTTCCTTATGCTATTCACATCAATTTTGTAAGTTTGTCCCAAACGTTAAATGTAAACTAAATATAAATTTCAGATAGAAGTGAAAATATAAAAATTTTAAAGCAATACATATGAAACCTGTTGTTACTTATACTCTGGTTTACTAGTGTTTGAACACTGTTGGTATTTTCCTCCTCAATTCACTCTGTATCCCTTTCCCATTTTATACAGCTCACCTGCCTGGTGGAATATTGTACATTTCTGATCCATGAGTATGAGACTGAACAAAGGCTCTGATTTCCTTCACCAGCTAGAAGCAATATCCTGGTTAAAAAACATTCTGAGTAGTAGAGTATTAGATATGAATTACTGAAGACTAACTTTTTTTTTTTTCCAGTTTGAGGTAACCACATTATAATGTATTAATTCTAAACAATATAAAAATTAAATATTTCAAAAATCTGAGCATTAAATGTAACTGAATGTTTATTAAGATCATTGCCTTTATTTTATAAATAAGAAATGTAAACCAGAGTATTTATCCAACAGGTACCTAAGAGTAAATCACTATTAGAGCACAATGCCACTCAGGTTTTTCTTTCATATTATTTTATATTACATTAGATTATGTCATAACGTATTGTATATTTATTAGCTATTTTATATTATGTAAAATAATATACAGATGTAGTATATAATTTAGAATATTTTCACCTTATTGACATATAGTTAGACTTTCATACATTGGAGAAGGAAATGACAACCCATTCCAGTGTTCTTGCTTTGAGAATCCCAGGAACAGGGGAGTCTAGTAGGCTGCCGTCTATGGGGTCACACAGAGTCAGACACGACTGAAGTGACTTAGCAGCAGCAGCAGAGTAATAGAGATAAAACTAGCCAGAATATTGTTATTTGTTAAAAATAATGTGATGTTTTTGACTTTTATAAGGCTGGCAGTTGAATTCAGAAAAGAAACTCAGAAAAGCAAACTACATTAAATAGGTGTCACATTTTGTTGGAAAAATGAACAGTAGAAAATATTTGGCAGTTACTAAGCATCAAATGAATGCTGCACAACTTATATTTTAGTCTTTGTTTCAGTTTCAATGCATTGTTAAATGCGTTGTATAGCTGTGATATACCAGAAGTTTAATAATGCTACATAGTTTTTCAGCATCATGCAACTGTCCACTGGCAGGTCTCTCTGACCCCAAAGTCTTCACTCTTCAAACTACAAGATGTTAACTCAAAATTGAATTTCAAATCTTGAATTGATTGTCACTGCCATCAATTTCAGTGTGTAAATTTGGTTCACTTTGTCCTTCTTGCTATTGTTTTACAAAACCTTCTGGATTTCCATAATTGTGTCTCTTTGGAGCTCTTGTACTGGGACTCCATATTTTATATTTAAGTGTCTGGATGAAAGGGATCATCAGTGGTTCTGTGCCTTTCCTGTATCTCTGGGGACCCCTGAGGATTTGTCCCTTGGTAAAATCCTCCTGGCAACAGTTGCTCAAAGAATTGTGAAGATTTCTCTTATTCTAGATTTGAAACAATTGGAAATACAACCAAGGACCTGACAACGCCCAAGTACCTGTCCTTCACTGTCGAGGTTGTTTATGCAGGAAAGAGTAACTGGAATGGCTTGACTCAGCTGCATTGGAGAAGGAGAACCCAGTAACCTGAGGACCATGTGACTAGCAGACATAAAAAACTGACAAAGCCAATGACTTCCCCAAGTCCAGCTGGTCCACACTCGATTCTGCATCATCATGCTACCAAACTGGTGATCAGACCCTTGTGCCAGGGTATCAGGAAGTTCTTATTCTGATCATATTTGTACAGACATTAACAAAACGGGTGCTGACTCTGGAAGAGCACAAGCTTTATTCAATGACCAAAGAATGAGGAAGGATTTCCCAAGTGGTGCAGTGGTGAAGAATCTACCTATCAATGCAGGAGATTCAACAGACGTGGGTTTGATGCTTCGGTCAGGAAGATCCCCTGGAGGAAGAAATAACAAACCACTGCAGTATTTGCCTGGAAAAATTCCATAGACAGAGGAGCCTGGCAGGCCCCAGTTCATGGGGTCTTAAAAGAGTAGAACACTACTGAATGAACATGTACATCACTGAAAGAATGGGAAAACAGGAACCTAGTTCATAAGTCAACTCTGCAACCCAAGTTGACCTGTGACACCAAAATTACAGGAGGGTCAGGGCGGTAATTTGAATCACTGGGAGCAATATTCATGAGTTATCTGAGAACACCGGTGTGGTTTGGACAAGGGTGTGGTTTGGGCCTGGAATGAAGGCAACTATTCTTTTTAGTACTTTTGTGGGCTTTTCTGGTTGTTGTCATGGCAACTGGCAACTGTCATGGCTTAGTAGGTGTGTCACTTAGCTAATGCATTACAATGAGTGTATAATGAGGCTCAAGGTGGAAGTCAGGTGTTCTGCAGTCTTGGGCTTTATTGATTTTAATAGGTTCTTTCTTTTTTTTTTTTTTTTCTTTGCAGCTTCTTCCTGAAACTTAGATAAGAGTAATTGGTTTCTGTTCTGAGGTGGGGCAGGAGTATAATGGGGCAGCAACCTTGGCAACAATCCCTCCTGAGCACACTTTTTCCCCAGTACAAATGATATGGAATGTTACACAGGGACTTGAGGTCACAAGATTTCTGCCATGCAAGAGCTGAGTGTGTGGTGCTTCTGCAAGCTTTCTATCTATCCTTGTGGAAAGTGAAGTGAACTTAGAGGCAGTGAGAACCACTGAAACCTGTGTGGGGCAGGTGGCCATTTGCAGGACATACTTAGAATTCACATTGGAAACATAAGTATATACAGTTTTCAAAATACATCATGTCACTGAGGAGCATGTGCATTTTTGCTAATTTATGAGTCTGCCTCTTTTTCTCCCTGAGAAGTCTTTTGGGCTGGACCAGGTTTTGTTCATTGCTCTACTCTGTAGAGTTTTTCACTATTTTCTTCCACTTAAATTACTGCCTTTTCTCAGACTACTTGAAGATATGAGTGAAGTCGCTCAGTCGTGTCCGACTCTTTGCAACCGCATGGACTTCTCCAGGAAAGAGTACTGGAGTGGGTTGCCATTTCCTTCTCCAGGGGATCTTCCTGACCCAGAGATCGAACCCAGGTCTCCCGCATTCCAGACAGACACTTTAACCTCTGAGCCCCTTGAAGATATATGTGGGTGTTTTTCACTTTGTTGACCTATTTTTTTAAATAACTTTTTAAATGTTTTTTTTTCATTTTACTCCACTACCTGGTAACAATCTCAGTCTTTCCATTACCCTGGAAACTGCACCTTCACTGAAGTCATTTGCAAATAAATTGCAAGCTTTTGCAGTACACTTGCTTGGGCACACAGATGAAGACATTTTTGACATCATGAAGGCACAAACAATTGCATTCCTTGCCAAACTACTTAAAGCTGTGGTCTAGAAATGACCCTCCCGCTTTAGATGTTGAGATCCTAAGGCAATGATGATAATGTAGAGTAAGCCTTGACAACTGGTTTTCCTCCCCCCTTTATTGAAATTCAAGTGCCCAACTTAAGCTATGATAGCCAGAATATCCATTTCAAATATCCATCCAATTCAAAGACCTTGGCTATCTCCAACAAATATACTGTCAGCCACAAGATTAGATAAATAGCCAGGCCATGACTCCCATTGGGGTTTCTTTGTTTTTGAGCTCTGTGTCTCTGTCAGTAAATCCCTGGGCTACTTGCTTTTGCCTCTTCCTATGACAGAAAGCGAAGAGGAATTAAAAAGCCTCTTGATGAAAGTGAAAGAGTGAAAAAGTTGGAGAAAACTAAGATCATGGCATCTGGTCCCATCACTTCAAGGGAAACAGATGGGGAAACAGTGTTAGACTTTATTTTTTTGGGCTCCAAACTGAACTGAATGCTTTAAATTTCTGCTCTTACCTTTCAATTTCACCAATAAATTCTGAAAGAGATGGGAATACCAGACCACCTGACCTACCTCTTGAAAAACCTATATGCAGGTCAGGAAGCAACAGTTAGAACATGGAAAAACAGACTGGTTCCAAATAGGAAAAGGAGTACATCAAGGCTGTTTATTGTCACCCTACTTATTTAACTTATATGCAGAGTACATCATGAGAACTGATGGGCTGGAAGAAGCGCAAGCTGGAATGAAGATTGCTGGGAGAAATATCAATAACCTCAGATATGCAGATGACACCACCCTTATGGCAGAAAGTGAAGAGGAACTAAAAAGCCTCTTGATGAAAGTGAAAGAGGAGAGTGAAAAAGGTAGCTTAAAGCTCAACATTCAGAAAACAAAGATCATGGCATCTGGTCCCATCACTTCATGGGAAATAGATGGGGAAAGAGTGGAAATAGTAGCAGACTTTATTTTTTTTGGGCTCCAAAATCACTGCAGATGGTAATTTAGCCACGAAATTAAAAGATGCTTACTCCTTTGAAGGAAAGTTATGAGCAACCTAGATAGCATATTAAAAAGCAGAGTTATTACCTTGCCAACAAAGGTCCATCTAGTCAAAGCTATGGTTTTTCCTGTGGTCATGTATGGATGTGAGAGTTGGACTGTGAAGAAAGCTGAGTGCTGAAGAATTGATGCTTTGAACTGTGATGTTGGAGAAGACTCTTGACAGTCCCTTGGACTGCAAGGAGATTCAACCAGTCCATCCTAAAGAAGACCAGTCCTGGGTGTTCATTGGAAGGACTGATGATGAGGCTGAAATTCAAATACTTTGTCCACCTGACCACCTGACACGACTAAGCAACTGAACTGAACTGATGCTGTAAATTCCTGCTCTTATGTTTCAAGTTCACCGATAAAGAATGAGACTTCATCATCCTAGGTCCCCATTCAACCCCCCTTTTCTTTCCCGTCTCTCCTCCTGAGACCTCCTCATATGTGACCACTTGCAATTTCCAGGTGTTATAAGCTAAGCTATATATATTTATTTTATCAATGATTCTTAATGGCTATAGATGTAGGGTTTATTTTCTCTCTTTTTATTTATTTTTACCTTGGAATTGCAGGATCTTAGTTCCTTCACCAGGGATCAGAACCTGCATTCTCAGGAGTGGAGGAGTGGAAGGACAAACTCTTAACCACCAGAACCCCAAGGAATTCATAGAAGGGTGTCTTGAAATCACAATATAATCCACAAGGGCTGATCCAACCACATTATAGTTTACTGATAGACAATTACCATGGAAATAGGAGTCGGGGCTTTTGGGAGATGCCTAGGTCCTAAGCCCCCATAAATGAGCTTAATGTCCTTATAAAAGATACATCAGAGAGCCCTTTGGCCCTTTTCACACTGTGAGAGAGAGAGCACAAAGGCTATGAACAGCTTTCATCAGACCACAGCCATCTTTGACACAGGAGGGAAGGGGGCAGGGCACCACCTTTAAGTGAATGACAGCCATAGGACTTGACAAAATTTGAATACAACCAATTAGGAATTTACAGCATCAGTTCAGTTCAGTTGCTTAGTCGTGTCTGACTCCTTGTGACCCCATGAATCGCAGCACACCAGGCCTCCCTGTCCATCACCAACTCCCAGAGTTCACCCAAAGTCATGGGCATCGAGTCGGTGATGCCATCCAATCATCTCATGCTATGTTGTCCCCTTCTCCTCCAGCCCTCAATTCCTCCCAGCATCAGGGTCTTTGCATGAGGTGGACAAAGTATTCAAGTTTCGGCCCAGGAAGATGAAAGATTCAACTTCTAGTCAACCTTGAGCCTCATTATACGCTGATTTGGATATATTAGAGTAAGCTTATAACACCTTAGCACATCCTTAGCACCATGACAATTTCAAGGCTTACTATCAAAGATCACAAAGTGGGCAGTGACCCAATTTCTGGAAGCCTCCACCCCTTCCCTCAAATAATTGCAACAATCTTTCCTCTCATTAGCCTATGAAATTCTTCAGCACATAAAAACTAACCACACAATATTTTGAGAGTACTGTTGCCTTCTGAGATGGCTTACACTATGCTTGTGGAGTGTGTTTCTTTCTACATAAATTCACTTCTTACTAATCACTTTGTCTCTTACTGACTTCTTTCTGCCAGGTGACAACAATAACTTAAGCTTCATTAGGTCCTACAACTAGGTGTGAACTCAGTTAAAAGACTGTGGTTTCAAATCCTAACCTGGATTTTGGCTATATTTGAGTTCAGACTTATGAGTTCAACTCCCAATCAGAGATGCACAGTTTCACCTTGGTACCTTGATCTTGGACATTCAGCCTCACAATGATTCAGGTGAGAAATAAATTTGTGTTTTTTTCAGATACCTGCTCCATGGCATTTTGTCATAGCAGACTGAAAAGTCTAAGACATTTATGCTTTCACTACCTACTGATTTTATCAGATTAGAATGCAGAAGTCCTCCTTATAGCCAGTCTTGCAAAATCTCTCACTTTCCATTATTTTGGGTGAGAGTATGTATTTCCTTTAGTTTCTGTGAAAAAAAATCTATATTTAATTGCAAGACAAGAAAAATTTAAACATAAAAGTTTTTTCAATCCTTTGGCTCCCTCTCTCCACACCATGTATTGTGTATCTGCTGTATGCACCCACCAGACCTCCCCCATTTGTAGAAATACTTGCTCAATCATAAGGCAGCATTCTCCTAGCATCAAGACAGCTCCTTAAAAAAATAGCATTCCTTCCTGATTGTCTAAGGGGACACACGACCTACCAAGATGACATTTAGATCTGGATTATGTAAACTGTCAATAATACATCATTTCATATTTAGCCCTCTTTCTCCAAAACTTATATAACTGTGCCTTGATTTCTAATGAGCAGAACAATTCTGAGAGCTTTCTAAGATGCCCTTCCCAGGTTGTAATCCTCAAATTTGGCTCAAGTAAAATTTTCCATTTCTTTCTTCTATCAACTGAATAAGTTTTGTTGACACTTCCTACTCTAGACATTCAGATAGAGAAAATCACAATTATATAACTCTAATTCTAGAGTATAAATACATTTTTTTGAAAATTTGAGAACAAATGCTTTAGACATTAGAAATGCAGTAGAAAATTGGCAGCAACTCAGACATCTTATTTTTCCTGTTCTAGCACTTATTCCCTTCCTCCTAACAATATTATTAAAATTTGCCTACCTTTACAGCTGACTTTTGAACTGTGGTGCTAGAGAAGATTCTTGAGAGTCCTTTGGACTACAAGGAGATCAAACCATCCAGTGCTAAAGGAAATCAACACTGAATATTCATTGAAAGGACTGAGGCTGAAGCTGAAGCTCCAATGCTTTGGCCATCTGATATGAAGCGCCAACTCACTGGAAAAGACCCTGATGCTGGGAAAGACAGAAGGCAGGAGGAGAAGGGGACAACAGAGGATGAGATGGTTGTGTGGCATCACCAAATCAATGGACATGAGTTTCATCATGCTCTGAGAGACAGTAAAGGACAGAGAAGACTGGAATGTGGTAGTCCATGGGATTGCAAAGAGTTGGACCTGACTAAGTGAATTAACAGCAGCAAACCTAACCTACCACCTTAAGAGATTGAAACGAAATGATAAATTAAACATAAAACAAGTAAGAAAAGAATGAAGCGAAGATTCACTTCAGTTCATTTCAGTCAGTCATGTCCGACTCTTTGCGACCCCATGAATTGCAGCATGCCAGCCCTCCCTGTTCATCACGAACTCCCAGAGTCTACTCAAACTCATGTCTATCAAGTCAATGATGCCATCCAGCCATCTCATCCTGGGTCGTCTCCTGCTCCCAATCCCTCCCAGCATCAGGGTCTTTTCAAATGAGTCAACTCTTCGCATAATGTGGCCAAAGTATAGGAGTTTCATCCTCAGCATCAGTCCTTCCAATAAACACCCAGGACTGGTCTCCTTTAGAATGGACTGGTTGGATCTCCTTGCAGTCAAAAGGACTCTCAAGAGTCTTCTCCAACACCACAGTTCAAAAGCATCAATTCTTTGGCACTCCAGTGTTCTTGCCTAGAGAATCCCAGGGACAGCAGAGCCTGGTGGGCTGCCATCTATGGGGTCGTACAGAGTTGGACACGACTGAGGAGACTTAGCAGCAGCAGCAGCAGCAGCAGCAGCTTTCTTTATAGTCCAACTGTCACATCCATACATGACTAGTGGAAAAACCATAGCCTTGACTAGACGGACTTTGTTGGCCAAGTAATATCTCTGCTTTTTATATGCTGTCTAGGTTGGTCATAACTTTCCATCCAAGGAGTATGTGTTTTTTAATTTCATGGTTGCAGTCACCATCTGCAGTGATTTTGAAGCCCCCCCAAAATAAAGTCTGTTATTGTTTCCATTGTTTCCCCATCTATTTCCCATGAAGTGATGGGACCGGATGCCTTGATCTTAGTTTTCTGAATGTAGAGCTTCAGGCCAACTTTTTCACTCTCCTCTTTCACTTTCATTAAGAGGCTCTTTAGTTCATCTTTGGTTTCATCCATAAGGGTGGTCATCTGCATATCTGAGGTGATTGATATTTCTCCCAGCAATCTTCATTCCAGCTTGTGCTTCTTCCAGCCCAGCATTTCTCATTATGCACTCTGCATATATGTTAAATAAGCAGGGTGACAATATGCAGCCTTGACATACTCCTTTCCCAATTTGGAACCAGTCTATTGTTCCATGTCCAGTTCTAACTGTTGCTTCCTGACCTGCATACAGGTTTTTTAAGAGGCAGGTCAAGTCCTCTGGTATTCCCATCTCTTTCAGAATTTTCCACAATTTGTTGTGATCCACACAGTCAAGTACATTCTAGCTGAATTTACTATTTAAATAATATATATATATTTTTTTCTCAAAAACATCAGTGGAATGTGAAAGTCTATATATTATCACAGAGGCGACTGACTGCCAACATCACTGAGAAATTATCATCCCTATTGTAAAAAGGAATTGGAAAAAAAAAATACCTTATAACTGTTTAATAGTACTATCATATTAATCATCACCACCATAAATTTTAGACACAATTTCTAATTTATTCTTAGATGGCAGAATTTTATTTTTGATTGTACTGTTTTTTGTTAGCCTCAACTTCAAAGAAATACTGATTTTAACATTTAGTTATTCAACATTTGTCCAAAACATATAGTGTTTTTCTACTATAGACTTTAAGCATTTCATGCTAATCTTTTATCTGCTTTCTGCAGACATATATTTTCTAAGATGTTAACTAGTTATTTTTTGTACACTCTGAAATATAACTTTATGTAAAGGATGGCATTACACTGTGATAATTTTCCCAAGATTTATGCTTTATTCCTTATGTATAGAAATTTGAAGATGACTTTTTAGATTCCCTCTATTTTAGGGAACCATTTTAGGATTAAGGAAGGAGCATTGATATAATTACACTGTAATGATTTTAGTATTATTTAGTGAATGCAGTCATGTCTGCTTGCATAGACTGGTAAATTATCTCATAGGAGATCACAGAAAAGCAATTTGGGGTTAACATACAATGTCATGGTGAATCTATTTTCAACAGGATGGCTCATATATATTCAGCTTCATCACAACTAACAATCCAATATCATACCCTAATCTTGTTTGGAGTTAACTTATCCAAGTGGCATCACAAAGAATACTTATTTCCACTATGCTTTTTTCATAAACTGCAATCTTTCTCTCACACTGACTTTGGGTATAAGCATAAATCCATTTACACAAAGACATCATCGGGCCTTAAATTTTTTTCTCCCAATCAGTCTTTTTCATATTAACAGTTGTCTTAGCTAAAGTTAATACCAGTAGCTCACTTTTGAACTCTAATATAATTTTTTAGCCATCTGAGAGGAAAAATTTTATTAATTAACAACCAGTTCAGCTTGCTAAAATTCATCAATTTCACTGCCTCTAGTATGGAAACTTTCAATATATAATGAAATTCCCGTGGAGAAATACATCAGAAACAGCTTTTACATCATGCCCATTTCAACAGTGACTACAAAATCTACTTTACTTTGTGTATTTTTCACAGATGAATGATATACAGACTGCAATTTATTTGTAAAGATTTACTGAGTTTATTGGATGCTTAACTCTGTTGGCGTTCCTCTCACTCAGAGCATCATTAGAGGCAAGGAGTGTTGATATGCATGTTTACATTATCATTCTGAAAAATATAATTATCACCTAGAAGAAAACTTGCAGTGAAAAATTGCAGCTTCTGCCTTTACTGTGTAAAGTATCCCTTGGATAACTGTTTGAGAAAAAAAAATCAAAATGAAAATGTGCTATAGGGAATTTGATCTTATTTATGTCAGTTTCCATCTAGCATCCTATTTGTGTAAGATTTTATATCTAGTTCTTTCAAGCACAGCAACAGCAAAACTCTACATTATCCTGCTTATATATTATATATCATAGGATCCATCAAAATTTCAGAAATCCATAAACAGTCTATAAAATCCATAAATTTGAAA
>SJYQ01000329.1:1604724-1621393 GCA_006410935.1 Redunca redunca | reverse complement strand
AAAATATACAATTAAATTTTAAAATAAAATGTCTGCTTTGAAAATACTTAATGTTATATCAGGCTCATACAAAATTAAATTTTCTGGTAAAAATACATTTGATTTTTAATGAATGTTCTGCTAAATGATTTATGATAATTTTTTGTCCATCAGTTTGTATAGTTTACTCAATAAATTAATAAAATGATATTTATTTTCACTGTAAAAGAAATCGTGAAAATTACCTTTTAAATTTTGTTTGACAATGATTTCTGTACTATTATAAATGGACTAAAATGTAGTTCCAAGTGTAAAACTGTGGGTAAATTTAAATTCCCTGAGCTGATTTCTCATAATATAAGGCTGATGAAACTTGATAAGATACCATACCTATAAAAAGTTGCTCAGTGTTCAAAACACAATAGATTCTCTGTAAATGACTTATGCATTTTTTCAACATGTGTGTATTGAATAACAATACAAAGCTAGAGGAGGTGATGGAATATCAGCTAAACTATGTAAAATCCTAAAAGCTAATGCTGTTAAAGTGCTTCACTCAATATGTCAGCAAATCTGGGAAACTTAGCAGTGGCTACAGCAGTGGAAAAGATCAGTTTTCATTCCAGTTTGAAAGAAGGGCAATGCCAAAAACTTTCAAATATAATACAATTGTTCTCATTTCACATGCTAGCAAGGTTTTGCTCAAAATTCTTCAAGCTATGCTAAAACAGTGTGTGAATCAAAAACTTCAAGATGTACAAGCTGGGTTTCAAAGAGGCAGAGGAACCAGAAATCTGTCAACATTCCTAAGATCATGAAGAAAACAAAAAAATTCCAGAAAAATATCGACCTCTGCTTCACTGACAATGCTAAAGCCTTTGACTGTGTGGATCACAAGGAACAGTGGAATATTCTTAAAGAGAAGAGAGTACCAGACTACCATACCTGTCTCCTAAGAAACTTGTATGTGGATCAAGAAGCAGCATTAAGAACTAGATGTGGAATGACTGACTGATTCAAAATTGGGAAAGGAGTATGTATGACAACGCTATATATTGTGACTCTGCTTATTTAACATATGCAGAGTACATCATGTGGAATGCCAGGAATGATGAATCACAAGCTGGAATCAATATTGCTGGGGAAATTATCAACAATATCAGATATGCTGATGATACTATGAAATATCAACAGGGAAGAGGAACAAAAGAATATCTTGATGAAGGTGAAAGAGGAGAGTGGAAAAAGCTGGTCTGAAACTCAGGAATAAAAACTAATCATAGCATCTCTAACTCCATCACTTCATGGTAAATAGATGGGAAAAAGTGGAAGCAGTGGCAGATTTTCTTTTCTTGGGCTCCAAAATCATTGTCAACTATGATTGCAGACACAAAATTAAAAGATGTTTGCTCCTTGGAACGAGAGCTATGACAAACCTAAACAATGTGTTAAAAAGACAGAGACATCACATTGCCAGTAAAGGCTCCTGTAATCAAAGTGAAAGTGAAAGTGAAGTCGCTCAGTCATGTCCGACTCTGCGACCCCATGGACTAGTAGTCTACCAGGCTCCTCCCTCCATGGGATTCTCCAGGCAAGAGTACTGGAGTGGGTTGCCATTTTCTTCTATGATTTTTTCCAGAATTGGACCATAAAGAAAGCTGTTGTTGCTGTTTGGTGGCGAAGTCATTTCCAGCTCTGCGAATCCATGAACTAGAGCATGCCAGGTCCCTTTGTTTTCCAATATCTCCCAGAGTTTGCTCAAATTCAGTCCATTGAGCTAGGGATGCTATCTTGACATCACATATTCTGCCACCCACTTCTCCTTTTACCTTGAATCATTCCCAGCATCAGGGTTTTTTTCAATGAATTGGCTCTTTGCATTGTGTTGTCAAAGTACTGGATATTCAGGGTCAGCAACAATATTCCAGTGAATATTTAGATTTGATTTCCTTTGATTGACTGGTTTGATCTCCTTGCATTCCAAGTGATTCTCAAGAATCTTCCTCAGCACCACAATTTGAAAGTATAAATTCTTCAGCAGTAGACCTACTTTATGGTCCAATTCTCACTTTCAAACATGAATATTGGAAAAGCAACCACTTTGACAATATAAACATTTCTCAAAAAAAGTGATGCCTCTGCTTATTATTATGCTTGTCTAGATTTGTCATAGCTTTCTTTTCAAGGAGAAAATATCTTTTAATTTGATGGCTACAATCACCATCCACAGTGATTATCATTTCAGTTCAGTTCAGTTGCTAAGTCGTGTCCGACTCTTTGTGACCCCATAGACTGCAGAACACCGGGCCTCCCTGTCCATCACCAGCTCCAGGAGATTATTCAAACTCATGTCCATTGAGTCAGTGATGCCTTCCAACCATCTCATCCACTGTTGCCCCTTCTCCTCCCACCTTCAACCTTTCCCAGCATCTGGGTCTTTTCAAATGAGTCAGCTCTTCACATCAGGTGGCGAAAGTATTGGAATTTCAGCTTCACCATTAAATCTTCCAATGCATATTCAGGACTGATTCCCTTTAGGATGGACTAGTTGAATCTTCTTGCAGTACAAGGGACTCTCAAGAGTCTTCTCCAACACAACAATTCAAAGCCATCAGTTCTTTATCACTCAGCTTCTTTAGAGTTCAACTCTCACATCCATATATGACTACTGGAAAACCATAGCCTTGACTAGATAGATATTTGTTGACAAAGTAAAGTCTCTACTTTTTAATATGCTGTCTAGATTGCTCATAACTTTCCTTCCAAGGAGTGTTTTTTGTTTTTTTGTTTGTTTGTTTGTTTTAATTTTATGGCTGCAGTCAACATCTGCAGTGAATTTGGAGACCCCCAAAATAAAGTCTGCCACTTTTTCCACTGTTTCCCCATCTATTTGCCATGAAATGTTGGGACCGGATGCCATGATCTTAGTTTTCTGAATGTTGAGCTTTAAGCCAACTTTTTCACTCTCTTCTTTCATGTTCATCAAGAAGCTTTTTAGTTCTTCTTTGATTTCTGCAACAAGGGTGGTGTAATCTGCATATCTGAGGTTATTGATCTTCCTCCTTCCAGCTTGTGCTTCCTCCAGCCCAGGGTGTCTCATGATGCACTCTGCATACAAGTTAAATAATCAGGGTGACTATATACAGCCTTGATATAATCCTTTCCCTATTTGGAAGCAGTCTGTTGTTTCATGTCCAGTTCTAACTGTTGCTTCCTGACCTGTGTACGGATTTCTCAAAAGACAGGCCAGGTGGCCTAGTATGCCTATCTTTTTCAGAATTTTCCACAGTTTGTTGTGATCCACACAGTCAAAAGTTTTGGCATAGTCATTAAAGCAGAAATAAAGGCTTTTCTGGAACTCTCTTGCTTTTATGATGATCCAATGGATGTTGGCAATTTGATTTCTGGTTCCTCTGCCTTTTCTAAAACCAACTGAACTTTTGGAAGTTCACAGCTCATGTATGCTTGAAGTTTGGCTTGCAGAATTTTGAGCTTTACTTTGCTAGTGTGTGGGAAGAGTGAAATTGTGCTGTAGTTTGAGTAATCTTTGACATTGCCTTTCTTATGAATTGGAATGAAAACTGATCTTTTGCAGTCCTGTGGTCACTGCTGTGTTTTCCAAATTTGGTGCCATATTGAGTACAGTATTTTCACAGCATCTTTTAGGATTTGAAATAACTTAAGTGGGATTCCATTTCCTCCACTAGCTTTGTTCATGGTGATGTTTCCTAAGACCCATCTGACTTTACATTTCAGGATGTTTGGCTCTAGGTGAGTGATCATACCATCGTGATTATCTGGGTTGTGAAGATCTTTTTTTGTTAACTTCTGTGTATTCTTGTCACCTCCTCTTAATATCTTCTGCTTCTGTTAGGTCCATACCATTTCTGTCCTTTATTGTGTCCATCTTGTGTCCTTGGTATCTCTAATTTTCTTGAAGAGATCTCTAGTCTTTCCCGTTCTATTATTTTCCTCTATTTTTTGCACTGATCACTGAGGAAGGCTTTCTTATCTCCCCTTGCTTTTCTTTGGAACTCTGCATTCAAATGGGTATATTTTTCCTTTTCTCCTTTGCTTTTCACTTCTCTTCTTTTCACAGCTATTTGTAACACCTCCTCAGACAGCCTTTCTTTTTTTTTTTTTTTCCATTTCTTTTTCTTGGGGATGGTCTTGCCAACTGCCTCCTTTACAAAGTCATGAACCACTATTCATAGTTCTTCAGGCACTCTATCAAATCTAGTCCTTTAAATCTGTTTTTCACTTCTACTGTATAATCTTAATGGATTTAATTTAAGTCATATCTGAATGGTGTAGTGGTTTTCCCAACGTTTTTTAATTTAAGTGTGAATTTGGCAATAAGGGGATCATGATCTGAGTCATAGTCAACCCCTGGTCTTTTTTTTTTTTTTGCTGACTGTATAGAGTTTCTCAATTTTAGCTGCCAAAAATATAAGCAATCTACTTTTGGTGTTGAACATCTGTTGATGTCCATGTGTAAAGTCTTCTCTTGTGTTGTTGGAAGAGGGTATTTGCTATGACCACTGAGTTCTCTTGGCAAAACTCTATTAGCCTTTCATTCTGTACTCCAAGTAGAATGTACCTGTTACTCCAGGTGTTTCTTGACTTCCTACTTTTGCACTTCACTCCCTTGCAATGAAAAGGACATCTTTTTGGGCTGTTAGTTCTAGAAGGTATTGTAGGTCTTCTTAGAACTGTTCAACTTCAGCTTCTTCAGCATTACTGGTCAGAGCATAGACTTGGATTACCATTATATTGAATGGTTTGTCTTGGAAGCCAATAGAAATCATTTTGTCATTTTTGAGATCGCACCCAGGTACTGCATTCTGGACTCCTTTGTTGCCTGTGATATCTACTCCATTTATTCTAAGGGATTTTTGCCCACACAGTAGTAGATATAATGGTCATCTGAATTAAATTCACCCATTCCCATCCATTTTAGTCCACTGATTCCAAAATGTCTATGTTCACTATATGAAATATCTATGTTCACCTCTTGCCATCTCCTGTTTGACCACTTCCAATTTGCCTTGATTCATGAACCTAACATTCTAAGTTCCTATGCAATATTGCTCTTTAGAGCAACCGACCTTGCTTCCATCACCAGTCACATCCACAACTGAGTGTTGTTTTTGCTCTGGTTCCATCTCTTCATTCTTTCTGGAGTTATTTCTCCACTGTTCTCCATTATTATATTGGGCACCTACCAACCCGGGGAGTTCATCTTTCAGTGTCCTATCTTTTTTCCCTTTCATACTATTCATGGGGTTCTCAAGGCAAGAATACTTAAGTAGTGTGTCATTCCCTTCTCCAGTGGAACACATTTTGTCAGAGCACTCCACAATGACCCGTCAGTCTTGGGTGGCCCTACAGGGCATGGCTCATAGCTTAACTGGTTTAGACAAGGCTATGGTCCATGTGATTAGATTGGTTAGTTTTCTGTGAATGTGGTTTTCAGTCTGTCTGCCCTCTGATGGAGAAGGATAAAAGGCTTATGGAAGCTTTCTGATGGGAGAGACTGACTCTGGGGGAAACTGGGTCTTGTTTTGCTGGGCAGGGCCATGCTCAGTAAATCTTTAATTCAATTTCCTGTTAATGGTTGGAGATGTGTTCCCTCCCTGCTATTTACCTGGGGCCGAACTGTGATGGAGGTAATGAAGATAATGGTGACCTCCCTCAAAAGATCCCACGCATGCACTGCTACACTCAGTGACCCCAACCCTGCAGCAGGCCACCACCGATCTACACCTCCTCTGGAGACTTCTGGCACTCACAGGCAAGTCCGGGTCAGTCCCTTTTGGGATCACTGCTCCTTTCTCCTGGGTCCTGGTGCACACAAGGTTCTGTTTGTGCCCACCAAGAATCTACTTCCCAATCCTGTGTAAGTTCTGGCAGCTCTATGATGGGGTTAATGGCGACCTCCTCCAAGAGGGCTTATGCCATACCCACGTCCGCTGCACCCAGAGCCCCTGCCCCTGCAGCATACCACTGTTGACTGGTATTTCCTCAGGAGACACTCAAACACAGCTCTGTCTCAGTCTCTGAGGGATCCCTGGGTCCTGGTGTGCAGATTTGTTTGCGCTTTCTGAGAATCCTTCAGGAATAGGGTTCGATTCTAAATGTGAATTTGCCCCTCCTACCATCTTGCTTGGGATTCTCCTTTGTCCTTGGAAGTGAGTTATCTCCTCATGACTGCTCAAGTGCCTACCATCTTACTGGGCTTTCTCTGACCCTGGACGTGGGATTTCTCTTCACAGCTGCTCCAGTGCTGCGCAGCTGCCACAGTGATTTTAGACCTTGACAAAATAAAATCTGTCGCTGCTTCGACTTTTTCTCCTTCTATTTGCCATGAAGTGATGAGAATGGATACCATTTTCTTAGTTGTTTTAATGTTGAGTTCCAACCCGTTTCTCACTCTCTTCTTTCACGCTCATCAAGAGGCTCTTTAGTTCTCCTTCACTTTCTATCACTGAAGTGGTATTATTTGCATATCTGAGGCTGTTGGCGTTTTCCCCAGCAATCTTGATTCCAGCTTGTGATTCACCCAGCTCAGCATGTTGAATGATGTATTCTGCATAAAATTTAAATGAGAAGAGGTGACTAAATACAGCCTTGATATCCTATCGTCCCAGTTTGGGCCCAGTCCATTTTTTCATGTTCACTTCTAACTTTTGTTTCTTGACCTGAATACAGGTCTCTTAGGAGTCAGGTAATGGGTCTTGTATTTCCACCTCTTGAAGAGTTTTCCACAATTTTGTGATCTACACAGTAAAAAGCTTTCAGATCAGTTAAGTTCAGTCTATCAGTTGTGTCTAACTCTTTGTGACCCCATGAATTGCAGCACGCCAGGCCTCCCTGTCCATCACCAACTCCAGGAGTTCACTCAAACTCACGTCCATTGAGTCAGTGATGCCATCCAGCCATCTCACCCTTTGTTGTTCCCTTCTTTTCTGCCCTCAATCCCTCTCAGCATCAAAGTCTGTTCCAATGAGTCAACCCTTCACATGAAGTGGGTAAAGTATCGGAGTTTCAGCTTTACCATCATTCCTTCCAAAGAATACCCAGGGCTGATCTCCCTTAGAATGAACTGGATGGATCTCCTTGCAGTCCAAGGGACTCTCAAGAGTCTTCTCCAACACCACAGTTCAAACACATCAGTTCTTTGGTGGTATACTTTCCTCACAGTCCAATTCTCACATCCATACATGACCACTGGAAAAATCATAGCCTTGACTAGACGGACCTTACTCGGCAAAGTATTGTCTCTGCTTTTGAATATGCTATCTAGGTTGGCCATAACTGTTCTTCCAAGGAGTAAGCGTATTAATTTCATGGGTGCACTCACCATCTGCAGTGATTTTGGAGCTCAAAAAAAAAAAAAAAAAAGTCTGACACTGTTTCCACTGTTTCCCATCTATTTGCCATGAAGTGATGGGACCAGATGCCATGATCTTCGTCTTCTGAATGTTGAGCTTTAAGCCAACTTTTTCACTCTCCTCTTTCACTTTCATCAAGAGGCTGTTTTGTTCCTCCTCATTTTCTGCCATAAGAGTGGTGTCATCTGCATATCTGAGGTTATTGAAATTTCTCCCATCAATCTTGATTCCAGTTTGTGTTTCTTCTAGCCCAGTGTTTCTCATTATCTACTCTGCATAGAAGTTAAATAAGCAAGGTAATAATATACAGACTTGATGTACTCCTTTTCCTATTTGGAACCAGTCTGTTGTTCCATGTCCAGTTCTAACTGTTGCTTCCTGACCTGCACATAGGTTTCTCAAAAGGCAGGAAAGGTGATCTGTTATCCCCATCTCTTTCAGAATTTTCCACAGTTTATTGTGATCCACACAGTCAAAGGCTTTGGCATAGTCAATAAAGCAGAAATAGATGTTTTTCTGGAACTCTCTTGCTTCTTCCATGATACAGGGGATGTTGGCAATTTGATCTCTGGTTCCTCTGCCTTTTCTAAAACCAGCTTGAACATCTGGAAGTTCATTGTTCACGTATTGCTGAAGGCTGACTTGGAAAATTTTGAGCATTGCTTTACTAGCGTATGAGATGTGTGCAATTGTGTGTTAGTTTGAGCATTCTTTGGCATTGCCTTTCTTTGGGATTGGAATGAAAACTGACCTTTTCCAGTCCTGTGACCAATTTAGTTTTCTAAATTTCTGGCATATTGAGTGCAGCACTTTCACAGCACCATCTTTCAAGATTTGAAATAGCTCAACTGGAATTCCATCATCTCCGCTAGCTTTGTTCATAGTGATGCTTTCTAAGGCCCACTTGACTTCACATTCCAGGATGTCTGACTCTAGGTGAGGGATACCATCATGAATATCTCGATCATAAAGATCTTTTTTGTACAGTTCTTCTGTGTATTCTTGCCACGTCTTCTTAACATCTTCGGCTTCTTTTAGGTCCATACTATTTCTGTCATTTATCGAGCCCATCTTTGCATAAAATGTTCCCTTCGTATCTCTAATTTTCTTGAAGAGATCTCTAGTCTTAGTGAAGCCAGTGAAGAAGTAGAAGGTTTTTCAGCATTCCCTTGCTTTCTCTATGATCCAATAAATGTTGGCAATTTGACTTCTGGTTCCTCTGCCTGTTCTAAATCCAGTTTTTACATCTAGAATTTCTTGGTTCACATACTGCTACTGCTACTGCTACTGCTACCTCTAAGCCACTTCAGTCATGTCTGACTCTGTGCAACCCCACAGACGGCAGCCTACCAGGCTCCCCCATCCCTGGGACTTTCCAGGCAAGAACACTGGAGTGGGTTGCCATTTCCTTCTCCAATGCAGGAAAGGGAAAAGTGAAAGTGAACTTGCTCAGTCCTGTCTGACTCTCAGCTACCCCATGGACTGCAGCCTACCAGGCTCCTTGGCCCATGGGGTTTTCCAGGCAAGAGTATTGGAGTCAGGTGGGTGATGCTTAACTTGAAAGATTTGAATCATTACCTTCATGGTATGTGAAATTAGCACAGTTACAGTAATTTGAACATTCTTTGGCCTTGCCTTTTTTTGGGATTGAAATGAAAATAGACCTTTTTAAGTTCTGTGGACACTGCTGAGTTTTCCACATTTTATAGCATAATAAATGCAGCAATGAAAAAAAGTACATTAAGTCTGTATATTTTCACCCTGCTTATTTAACTTATATGCAGAGTACATCATGAGAAATGCTGGGCTGGAGGAAGCATAAGCTGGAATCAAGATTGTCAGGAGAATTATCAATAACCTAAGATATGCAAATGACACCACCCTTATGGCAGAAAATGAAGAGGAACTAAAAAGCCTCTTGATGAAAGTGAAAGAGAAGAGTGAAAAACTTGGCTTAAAGCTCAACTTTCAGAAAACTAAGATCATGGCATCTGTTCCCATCACTTCATGGCAAATAGATGGGGAAACAGTGGAAACAGTGTCAGACTTTATTTTTCTGGGCTCCAAAATCATAGCAGAGGGTGATTGCAGCAATGAAATTAAAAGTTTCTTACTCCTTGGAAGGAAAGTTATGACCAACCTAGACAGCATACTAAAAAGCAGAGGCATTACTTTGCCAACCAAGGTCTGTCTCGTGAAGACTACGATTTTTCCAGTGGTCATATATGGATGTGAGAGTTGGACTATAATGAAAACTGAGGACAGAAGAATTGATGCTTTTGAACTGTGGTGTTGGAGAAGACTCTTGAGAGTCCCTTGGACTGCAAGGACATCCAACCAGCCCATCCTAAAGGCGATCAGTCCTGGGTGTTCATTGAAAGGACTGATGTTGAAGCTGAAATTCCAACACTTTGGCCACCTGATGTGAATAGCTGACTCACTGGAAAAGACCCTGATGCTGGAAAAGATTGAGATCAGGAGGAGAAGGTGACCACAGAGGATGAGATTGTTGGATGGCATCATCAATTCGATGGACATGGGTTTGGGTCGACTCCGGGATTTAGTGATGGACAGGGAGGCCTGGCGTGCTGCAATTCATGGGTTCACAAAGAGTCAGACACGACTGAGCGACTGAACTGAACTGAACTTAATAGCATTGGCTTTTAGGATTTAAAATAGCTCAGGTGGAGTTCCATCACCTCCACTAGCTCTGTTCATTTTCATGCTTCCTAAGCCCCACTTGGGGCTTCTCCAGGGGCTCAGCAGTAAAGTATCTGCCTGCAATACATGGGCTGCAAAAGTTGTGGGTTCAATCCCTGGGTCAGCAAATTCCCCAGGGGAAGGTCATCGCAACCCACTCCAGTATTCTTGCCTGGAGAATTCTATGGGCAGAATTGCCTAGCGGGCTAAAGCCCATAGTGTTACAAAGAGTAGAACATGACCGAAGTAGCTTACCATGCATTCATACACATGACTCAGATATATGGGGGAAAAAATCTCCAGTTGGATTCTCCACTTTATGTGTCTCTTCACTGAGCTCTTTTATTTTTATTATTTCTTTCACTTTATGAGTATTAAAACTGTAGTTCAGATCCAATCTCAGTATAAGCTCTTGAATTTAGATTAAAATTCAGATATAAATCTTACACCTAAAACTTGTAATCAACCAGCATTTAGTTAATCGTTTTTTGTTTGTTTGTTTTTTAAGAACTCCAGTTTTATTAGTCATCAGGAAATTGCACATTAAAATCATGGTACTCTACCACTGTACACTATGACTAAAATGAAAAAGAAAGAAAATACCAAGCACTTGTGAAGATGTGATATAACCAAGCTGTCACTTCCTCAGTTCAGTTCAGTTCAGTCTCTCAGTTGTGTCCGACTCTTTGCGACCGCATGAGTTGCAGCACGCCAGGCCTCCCTGTTCATCACCATCTCCCGGAGTTCACTCAGACTCACGTCCATCGAGTCCATGATACCATCCAGCCATCTCATCCTCTGTCGTCCCCCTTTCCCCCTGCCCCCAATCCCTCCCAGGTTCAGAGTCTTTTCCAATGATTCAACTCTTTACATGAGGTGGCCAAAGTACTGGAGTTTCAACTTTAGCATCATTCCTTCCAAGGCAGGTACAATCACTCTGGAAAATTGTTTGGCAATCTCTACTGAAGCTGAACAGGCATACTCTGCTGGAGTACTACTACCAGGCACATAACTGACAGAAATGCACGTATACATGTTCCAAAATACACAAACAAAGTTGTTCATAGCAGCCTTATTCCTAATTGCATCCACGTGTTCTCAGTCGTGTCTGACTCTGTGAAGCCATGAACTGTAGCCTGCCAGGTGCCTCTGCTCATGGGATTCTACAGGCAAGAATACTAGAACAGGTTGCCATTTCTTATTCCAGGGGATCTTCCTGACCCAGGAATCTAACTCGCATCTTTTTTTTTTTTTTCCTACAACTTTATTTTTTTTTTAAATTACTTTACAATATTGTATTGGTTTTGCCATACATCAACATGAATCTGCCACAGGTATACACGTGTTCCCCATCCTGAACCCCCCTCCTTCCTCCCTCCCTGTACTATCCCTCTGGGTCATCTCAGTGCACCAGCCCCAGGCATCCAGTACCATGCATCGAACCTGGACTGGTGATTTGTTTCATAGATGATATTATACATATTTCAATGCCATTCTCCCCACCCTCTCCCTCTCCCACAGAGTCCAAAAGACTGTTCTATACACCTGTGTCTCTTTTGCTGTCTTTCATACAGGGTTATCATTACTATCTTTCTAAATTTCATATATATGCATTAGTATATATATGTTGCCTCACCAATTTAGGGACAACGCCCCTTTTCAGCTTTGAATCAGTTATGGAATGAGGTTGACACCCCTTTTCCCTAGGCAACATAAGTCTCCTAAAATAAAAAGGGGGAATGAGAGGGTAACAGGCAGGAAGGCCAGGGGTCTCCAAACGGAGGAAATAGCCTGCAAGTGTCAGACATTTTTATCTCTCTTACACATCAGGGGGAAACAAACTAGCGATATTTTTTCCTGCTCTATACAAATTTAAAAGGAGTTTTCTCTTAAAATACTAAGGAGTTTTCTCTTAAAATACTCCGCTGCCATAATGACACCTTGTTTCACCTGAAGTTGCTGCTGCTGCTGCTAAGTCGCCTCAGTCGTGTCCGACTCTGTGTGACCGCATAGACAGCAGCCCACCAGGCTTCCCCGTTCCTGGGATTCTCCAGGCAAGAACACTGGAGTGGGTTGCCATTTCCTTTTCCAATGCATGAAAATGAAAGTGAAAAGTGAAAGTGAAGTCCTTCAGTCATGTCTGACTCTTAGCGACCCCATGGACTGCAGCCTACCAGGCTCCTCCATCCATGGGATCTTCTAGGCAAGAGTACTAGAGTGGGTTGCCAGTTCCTTCTCCATCACCTGAAGTTAACTATTCTCAAACCTAAAGATAACCAATGCCTTTTTCTTATGGAAATGTTTATCTTAAGCTATGCCAATGTACTATGGATTTACCCCAAACTCTGTCTTCAAGTTGGTTCAGCCTCTTGGCTCAGAACCTATTTGACAAACCAGTATGTTATACTTAGATACTGTTCCCCTAATCTATGTAAATGAAACTATTTGTATGGTGATCTGCCCTTATTCAAAATTCAAGTTAATCATTTTATGGCCCAGGATAAACCATTTGGTGCCAAGATTATCCCAAAATGCATCTTATGGGTGAGGGGCCTGATGCCATTCTGAGTTTTAAGACATTCCTTTCTTTCATTAACAGACTGCTAGTGACTATATAACATCCACCTGAAGACTAGCAAGGGGGCACTCTTTCTGCCCCCTTCTGATGCCTATGTCAGAAGCTTTCTCTATCTCCTTTATACTTTAATAAAACTTTATCTCACACACACACACACACACACACACAAAAGATGAAACTCTATTTTCTGGAGTCCTGTGGGTAAACGTAACATTGCATATCATATAGACTACAGAAATAAAATGATAGAGTTTAGCCAATATTACAGTGAGAAAGAATGTAAAATAAAGTTTTGCAAAACAATTCAACATTGTTAGAAGGAGAAAACTGTAGGTAAAATAGAAAAGAAAATAAAAATTTACATCATTAGTGAAGACAAAAATTAATGGTTGTTTTTAATAGAAAACTTTTTGCAAGAGGTTTCTGAAATAGCAAGCAAACAAAAAAAGGAGGAAATAAAATATTGAAAATGTTCAAATTGAGATTTTAAAATCAGAAACTTGTCCATTCAAGAACTTTTTCTGGGAAATTACTACATAATCACAGAGTCAAATATGAGTCAAAACAGATGTGTCATGCTCTAAATCCATTGCATCAAGCCAAACCAAATCAAACAAATAAACAAAAAAAAAGATGCAGAATTGCAAAATGAGAAGTATAGTAAAAATGAATATAAATGAAGAAGGCAAATCACCCAACGTTATGGAAGTCATTTAAAGGTCTTATATAATTTGAACCATCAGAAAACAAGCTACATTTACAAACTGAGGTAACATATTTTATGTCCTTCAAAAGTGTTAAATGTCAAGTTATTCCTAACAATACTCACTCATTTAAAATGTTATATGGTTCTCAATTAATACTGGAGGTATTTCTGGCCTCCTTCAAAAGTATCTATTAATATACATGCAATGATAAAGGCAGTCATTTCCAATAAAAACCAGGACTGATGTCCACAGAATGGAGGAAAGAACTTATCTAAAGGTAAAGTAGTAAAGCACATTGAAAAATCACTTTAATAAGATGTGGTCATAAAAATATCCATAGAATTAAATTACTTATCTGAAGTTAAGGAGGCATTCCATCTAACCTTGCTTTACAAGTCTGCCTTAGAAACATTAGTCTACCACAAGAATGCATATTCTTTGAGAATGCATTGCATTTAATATGCATTAAAGAATGCATCTTCTTTAATATTCTTTGATAATATTAATCATATGTTCTTACTCCAATATTATTTATCTTCACACATTTGTTTGAAAACCAGATATCCAAAAAAGAGCTGAATATATACATCTTTCAAATATACCTTGTAATATACCTTGCAAATTCTATCAAATTAACACAGAGAACAAGAACAGTAAAATATTTCAAAATATTTTTAGATAGAAAAAATAATAATAATGTAAGGTGTTAAATCCATAGAAGAATTTTGGAATGGCTTCAACATACCACAGAATCAGAGTATCCTTTACTCCTCTAACAAAAATGGAGGTGGAAAATCCACAAATTGCCACTCAAATCAGTTCAACAATGTCTCCTTCCACGGTGATCAGAAAAAAGAAAGCAGGAATCATAAAGGCACAGACACTACTACAACAAGTGCTTCCACTTTCCTTTTAAAAGTGATGTCACTATACTACTATTGCAGATAATAATAATAATGAATCTCCAAATATCAGCAGTCTGGTTTGCCAGCATCAAATAATTAAATGTACTCCTAATTAGGACCTAAGGTGCCATCATAGTATGTATCCTCCTTTGCATGTTGTTTATTTTCTAACTCAACTTTATTTATTTATTTTTTCTAACTCAACTTTAACAAAATATTTGAGCCGTGTTCTGAAGAATACATTAAAAGTTAACCACCATGGATTTTCAATTACAGCTAAGATGAACTAATGAGGACAGAATTCGTCCTCCTTTCTGAAGCAATAAAACAATGCAATAGTTTTCAAACTGAATATCAAGAGACAGTGATCCTTGGGGATAAAAAATGTAAACAAAAGTGATGAAACTTCCAATAACCCCAGTTTAACTACTTTAGAGAATTTTCAGGCTATTGGGCATGGAGAGGTAATTGAGATGAACTTGGAAAACTCAGTAAGTTGAAGAGTCTTACCTGAGAGTCCAGAAAGAATGAAACAGTAAAAGTCCATAGACGATTTTTCCAGAGAGAAGACTGCTGGACAGTGAGAATACTAAACATATGCACAGGATCTCAGTTGACTATTCAGTTCATCTCAACATACATATGAGGAAACCACCCAAAGTGCCTTGCAAATAGGGGAGTATGTCACCCTTGAGGGATTCTTTATGGATCACTCCAACTTGGTCATGAAAATTGCACTCAGAGAGCCATAAACATTTTTTTTTTTTAATTTCAGTTTCTAAACGGAGAGACTTGCCCCATCCAGAAGGCCTCCTAAAGGCACTCAAAATGCTAAAATTAGCCAGGGAAGTCACTGATAAGGCAGAGCAAGGCCTTGTAGCTGCTGCTAATTTGCTTCAGTCGTGTCCGACTCTGTGCAACCCCAGAGATGGCAGCCCACCAGTCTCCCCCGTCCCTGGGATTCTCCAGGCAAGAACACTGGAGTGGGTTGCCATTTCCTTCTCTAATGCATGAAAGTGAAAAGTGAAAGTGAAGTCGCTCAGTCGTGTCCGACTCTTTGCGACCCCATGGACTGCAGCCTACCAGGGTCCTCTGTCCACGGGATTTTCCAGGCAAGGTCCTTTATTGAAGGTGATGGATGGATAAGCCACAGAACCTGTGACTCATAAGAAACATTTGCAGATAATTGAATTTAGCTGGATCAACATGGAAAAGAGGGAAGGAGCAAAACTGGGATGCTATCATAAGCATATTGTTTGAATACATGCACACACACATAGACACACACATATACACATATGAATGAGGAGAGAGAGAGAATGGATACCCAAAAATAAACAATAACAAAGTAAAAGTTCAAAAAAGGCAGGGAAAGTATTGGCACTCAGGGAACTGTGAGGCAACAAATAACAGCTTTACATTACACAAAGTTAGAGCAAAACTCCATCCAAAAGAGTTATAACTAGCATCTTTGACACTCACAGAGAGGGGAAGGCAATGACTATCCCCATGAGCTAGAATGAGAAAAAAAAAATAATTACATGACATTGGGATAGTGTTGCTTCATTGAAGTTTGGTTCATTGAAGTGCAGAGAAAGTGACTATGGGACTTTCTAGGTTAGCTCAGAATAAAAGATAGTTTCTTCCTCTGCTGATTTCTTAGATTTGCCTTCAAAGCCATAAGCCTTCATGTAAGGATTCTAGTTTATTTGAAGCTGCCATATTGAATGGAGATCATGTAGAAAGAACAAGAATTGACTTCCCAAGCAGTTGTAGCCTCCAGCTATTTGAATCTCCCAGCTCATACTTCAGATATCTGAGTCAATAGACATGCAAGATGGTCCCAGTACTTTCAATCACCTGACAGAATCCCTGTGAGACCTTGAGAGAATCATCACTCAAGCTGACTCCAAAATTCTAACCTCCTGTAACATAAGAAATATTCAATAATTGTTTTAAGCCACAAACTTCTGTGGTGATTTGTCAAATCATTTTGTAGGGAGAGTACTTCCTAATTCCCAGTGTTATCTGAATCTCTTTTTATTCTATCATAAGCCCATGCATTTGACTATTTCCCTCTCCTGCAACAAACTGATGACTTTATTGAATAAATTATTTGATGAGAGTGACTGCAACTTGATCACTTAGCACCAGAAACTGGTAGATAGAAGCAGATCAATATTGCTGAATATTAAATGCATTATTATATGAATTCAACAATTAAGATGTCAACCTCTGTGGGTAAGTGATACAGAGTAGGTACTTACCCTTTTCTTTAAATTCTCTTACATGTCATGAGATTTCAAAGGAGAGAAATATATGAAAGTGTTAATTTTTAAAAAATATAAGACCATATTTTTAATAGAAATTTTTAAAAAGCATCCTAACTTCTCCACTGTGTGGTCT
>SJYQ01000329.1:1592011-1602526 GCA_006410935.1 Redunca redunca | reverse complement strand
TCTGTAATAATAATATATAATATATATAAAGTATACCTTATTTTCTTTTATTTAGCAGATACTGTGTTTTTAATAATTGAAGGTTTGCTGGTAAGAGCCTGTTATACAGAGTGAAAGTCAGAAAAAAAAGGAAAATATGGTATATTAATGCATATATATGGAATCTAGAAGAATGGTATTGGATGAACCTATTTCCATGGAAGAAATGGAGACACAGATATAGAGAATGGACTTTTGGACACAGTGGGTGAAAGGCAGGGTTGGACAAATGGATAAAGTAGCATATATACACTGTATATACACTGCCATGTATAAAACAGATAATAGGTGAGAAGTTGCTACGTAACACATGGAGCCCAACCCGATGCTCTGAAATAGGCAAAAGGGAGAGAGGCTCAAGTGGGAGGTGACAAATGCATTATCATGGCTGATTTGCACTGTTTTACAACAGAAAGCAACACAACATTGTAAAACAATCTTTCTCCAATTAAAACAACAAAAAAAAACTGACGATTTCTACTAATTCTACTGGTGCCACTGTTTCTATCACCATTTGCTCAGCTTATGTGTCACATTTTTATAATTCTTAAAATTTTTAAAACATTTTCATTGTTATTGTATTTGTTATGGTGGTCTATCTTTGTTGTTACTATTGTAATTGTGTCACAAACCCCACCCATATAAGTTAAGCAAACTTAGTTGACAAATGTGTGTGTGTTCTAACTCCTCCACTAGCTGGCCTTTTCTGTCTCTCTCACTCTCCTCAGGCTTCTAGATGCCCTGGAGTATTGAAATCAGGGCAATTAATAATAGTACAATGACCTTGAAGTGTTCAAGTGAAAGGAGGAATCACGTATCTCTCACTTAAAACCAACAGGTACAAATACTCAAAGTTAGTGAGGAAGGTATGTCAAAAGCCAAGGTGCACCAAAAACTAGGCTTCTTGTACCAGTTAGCCAGTTGTCAATGCAACAAAACTGTTCTTGAAGGAAGCTAAAGATGATACCTATGGACACCTTATCTTTGATAAAGGAGGCAAAAATATACAATGGAGTAAAGACAACCTCTTTAACAAATGGTGCTGGGAAAATTGGTCAACAACTTGTAAAAGAATGAAACTAGATCACTTTCTAACACCACACACTAAAATAAACTCAAAATGGATTAAAGATCTAAATGTAAGACCAGAAACTATAAAACTCCTCGAGGAGAACATAGGCAAAACACTCTCTGACATAAATCACAGCAGGATCCTCTATGATCCACCCCCCAGAATTCTGGAAATTAAAGCAAAAATAAACAAATGGGATCTAATCAAAATTAAAAGCTTCTGCACAACAAAGGAAAATATAAGCAAAGTGAAAACACAGCCTTCTGATTGGGAGAAAATAATAGCAAATGAAGCAACTGACAAACAACTAATCTCAAAAATATACAAGCAACTTATGCAGCTCAATTCCAGAAAAATAAATGACCCGATCAAAAAACGGGCCAAAGACCTAAATAGACATTTCTCCAAAGAAGACATATGGATGGCTAACAAACACATGAAAAGATGCTCAACATCACTCATTATCAGAGAAATGCAAATCAAAA
The DNA here is from genome assembly GCA_006410935.1 of Redunca redunca. Taxonomy (NCBI): domain Eukaryota; kingdom Metazoa; phylum Chordata; class Mammalia; order Artiodactyla; family Bovidae; genus Redunca; species Redunca redunca. The sequence goes on along the minus strand of SJYQ01000329.1, from coordinate 1,600,930 downwards.
CCACAATGAGGTACCACTTCTCACCAGTCAGAATGGCTGTGATCCGGAATTCTGCAAGCAATAAATGCTGGAGAGGGTGTGGAGAAAAGGGAACCCTTTTACTCCAGTGAACTCTTGAGAGTCCCTTGGACTCCAAAGAGGTCAAACCAGTCAATCTCAAATTAAATCAACCCTCATTGGAAATGCTGATGCTGAAGCTTCAATACTTTGGAAACCTGATGGGAAGAGATGACTCGTGGGAAAAACCCTTATGTTGTAAAAGAATGAAAGCAGGAGAAGGGGGTGTCCAAGGATGAGATAATTAGATAGGATCACTGACTTAATGGACATGAATCTTAGCAACATATTCCAGAAGATAGTGAAGAACAATGGAGGCTGATGTGCTGCAGTCTAAGGGAGTGCAAAGAGTCAGCATTGACTAAGTGACTGAACAACAACTCCAGGAAAACATGAATCATATGAAAGTGAACCAGCCTCCTTGCTAACATGGAGAAAGTTTTGGTGAATAGTAGATCAAAACAGTCACAACATTCCCTTACTTCAGTTCAGTTCAGTCTCTCCGTCATGTCCGACTCTTTGCAGCCTCATGAATCGCAGCATGCCAGGCCGCCTGTCCATTACCAACTCCCAGAGTTCACTCAGACTCACGTCCATCGAGTCGGTGATGCCATCTAGTCATCTCATCCTCTGTCGTCCCCTTCTCCTCCTGCCCCAAATCCCTCCCAGTATCAGAGACTTTTCCAGTGAGTCAACTCTTCGCATGAGGTGTCCACAGTACTGGAGTTTCAGCTTCAACTTCATTCCCTCCAAAGAAATCTCAGGGCTGATCTCCTTCAGAATGGACTGGTTGAATCTCCTTGCAGTCCAAGGGACTCTCAAGAGTCTTCTCCAACACCACAGTTCAAATGAATCAATTCTTCAGCACTCAGCTTTCTTCACAGTCCAACTCTCACATCCATACATGACCACTGGAAAAACCATAGCCTTGATTAGATGAACCTTTGTTGGCAAAGTAATGTCTCTGCTTTTCAATATGCTATCTAGGTTGGTCATAACTTTTATTCCAAGAAGTAAGCATCTTTTAATTTCATGGCTGTAGTCACTATCAGCAGTGATTTTGGACCACCCCCCCAAAAAAAAAATAAATAAATAAAGTCTGAAACTGTTTTCACTGTTTCGCCATCTATTTCCCATGAAGTGAATGGACCAGATGCCATGATCTTCGTTTTCTGAATGTTGAGTTTTAAGCCAACTTTTTCACTCTCCACTTTCACTTTCATCAAGAGTAATGTTCAAAATTCTCCAAGCTAGGCTTCAGCAACACATGAATCATGAACTTCCAGATGTTCAAGCTGGTTTTAGAAAAGGCACTGATCAAATCAGAGATCAAATTGCCAACATCCGCTGGATCATGGAAAAAGCAATAGAGTTCCAGAAAAACATCTATTTCTGCTTTATTGACTATGCCAAAGCCTTTGACTGTGTGGATCACAACAAACTGTAGAAAATTCTGAAAGAGATGGGAGTACCAGACCACCTGACCTGCCTCTTGAGAAACCTGTATGCAGGTCAGGAAACAACAGTTAGAACTGGACATGAAACAACAGACTGGTTCCAAATAAAAAAAGTAGTTATGTCAAGGCTATATATTGTCACCCTGCTTATTTAGCTTATATGCAGAGTATATCATGAGGAACGCTGGGCTGGAAGAAGCACAAGCTGGAATCAAGATTGCTGGGAGAAATATCAATAACATTCCCTTAAGCCAAAGCCTAATCCAGAGCAAGACCCTACTTTTCTCCAATGCCATGAAGGCTGAGTGAGGCAAGGAAGATTCAGAAGAAAAGTTTGAAGTGTGCAGAGATTGGTTCATGAAGTTGAAGGAAAGAAGCCTTCTCTTTAACATAAATATGTAAGATGAAGTAGCAGCTGCTGATACAGAATGTGTAGCAAGTGTCTCAGGAGATCTAGCTAACATAATTAATGAAGGTGGCTGGTTGAAACAAATGGCTTTCCTGGTGACTCAGATGGTGAAGTATCTGCCCAAAATGCGGGAGACTTGGATTTGATCCCTGGGTCAGGAAGGTCCTGTGGAGAAGGGAATGGCTACCCACTCCTGTATTCTGGCCTGGAGAGTTCCATGGACAAAGGAGCCTGGTGGGCAACAGTCCACGAGGTCACAGAGTTGGACATGACTGAGAAACTAACACGTTCACTTGTTTCAACTGAGATAACAGCTTTTTGGTGTAGCCCTATCTTGGAAGGATACATAGCTACAGAGGAAAAGTTAGTGCCTGGCTTCAAAGCTTCAAAGAACAGGCTGACTCTTCTTAGCTGCTTGTGCAGCTGGTGATTTGGAGTTGAAGCCAATGATCATTTACTATCCTAAAAATCCTAGAGCCCTTAAGAATTGTAATTCCACTCAAGCTGTGCGTTATAAATGGAACAAAATAAAAAAAAAAACCTGAATGACAGCAAATCTGTTTACTACGTGGCTTACAGAATATTGTAGTCAACTGTTGATACCTGCTGTTTATGAAAACAAAACAAAACATTTCTCAAAAGATTCCTGCATAATGACAATGCTCTGGTTATCCAAGAGTTCTGATGGAAATAGATAGTGAGATTAATGTTGTTTTCATGCCTATCAACATATTTATTCATCTCATGGATCAAAAATTAATTTTTACTTTCAAGGATTTTTATTTAATAAATATATTTTATAAGTCCATAGCTGCATTAAATGTTGATTACACTGATGGATCTGGGCTAAGTGAAAAACTTCTGGAAATTGTTCACCATTCTAGATGTCATTAAGAATATCTGTGATTTGTGGGAAGACATAAAAATACCAACATTAACAGAAGTTTGGAGGTAGTTAATTTCAAGCCTCATGGATAATTCTGAGGGGCTCAAGGCTTTACTGAAAGAATTAACAGTAACTATGATGAAAACAGCAAAAGAACTAGAATTAGAAATGGATCCTAAAGATGTGCCTGAAATGCTGCAGTGTCATGATAAAGCATTCACAGGTGAGAAACTGCTTCTTATGGGTGAGCAAGGAGAGTAGTTTCTTAGGATGAGAACTAGATTTGATGAAGATGCTGTGAAAATTGTTAAAATGGCAACAATGATCATGAAATATTAAATCAGCTTAGATGATAAAACACTGGCAAGTTTTGAGAGGATCGCCTGTAATTTTGAAAGCTTTACTATGGGTGAAATGCTTGCATACAGCTTTGCAGACTACAGAGAGTTGTTCATGATAGAAAGAGAGTCAACATTCTATTGTCTTATTTTAAGAAGTGGCTACAGTTATCCCAGTCTTCAGCAACCAACACAGTGATCAGTCAGTAGCCGTAATCATCAAGGAAAAATCTCTCACCAGCAAAAATATTATGAAATGAAAGCTAATTTAAAGGTTATAATTTTTAGCAATAAGTTTTTTTTGATGATTATGTGATTTATTTGTATTGCTATTCAAATGATTCAAGAAGCTCTCTAAAAACTACTATTAATGAATTCTCAGTTTTTCCTTCAAACTTATGTTTAAAACAGTATTGAAACATTGTTGGAATTAATAGTGAAATAGGAATATAAAATTTAAAAATATAACTATCTCCAATGGATTAGCAAGTTAAAATCCAGGACTACAAACAAGAAATATATAAACTCTAACACAATGTATTTTTAATTACAATAATTTTATTTTTTTCCATTTTCCATGTGCAAGGAGCCTTTATGACCATCATTTCTTTAGCAATGAAAACACATGAAAATTTTCTCTAAACTATATTTATCCCAATAGTGATGCTATTTTTTTTAAATTTTTACTTTATTTTACTATACAATACTGTATTGGTTTTGCCATACACTGACATGAATCCACCACAGGTGTACATGCGTTCCCAAACATGAACCCCCTCCCACCTCCCCCCTATAACATCTCTCTGGGTCATCCCTGTGCACCAGTCCCAAGCATGCTCTATCCTGCATCGGACATAGACTGGCGATTCGTTTCTTACATGATAGTATACATGTTTCAATGCCATTCTCCCAAATCATCCCACCCTCTCCCTCTCCCTCAGAGTCCAAAAGTCTGCTCTACACATCTGTGTCTCTTTTGCTGTTTCGCATACAAGGTCATCATTACCATCTTTTTAAATTCCATATATATGCATTAGTTTACTGTATTGGTGTTTTTCTTTCTGGCTTACTTCACTCTGTATAATCGGCTCCAGCTTCATCCATCTCATTAGAACTGATTCAAATGTATTCTTTTTAATGGCTGAGTAATACTCCATTGTGTATATGTACCACAGCTTTCTCATCCATCCATCTGCTGATGGACATCTAGGTTGCTTCCATGTACAAGACAGTATGGTACTGGCACAAAGACAGAAATATAGATCAATGGAACAAAATAGAAAGTCCAGAGATAAATCCACACACATATGGACACCTTATCTTTGACAGAGGAGGCAAGAATATACAATGGAGTAAAGACAATCTCTTTAACAAGTGGTGCTAGGAAAATTGGTCAACAACTTGTAAAAGAATGAAACTAGATCACTTTCTAACACCAGACACAAAAATAAACTCAAAATGGATTAAAGATATAAATGTAAGAACAGAAACTATAAAGCTCCTAGAGGAGAACACAGGCAAAACACTCTCTGACATAAATCACAGCAGGATCCTCTATGATCTACCCCCCAGAATTCTGGAAATAAAAGCAAAAATAAACAAATGAGATCTAATTAAAATTAAAAGCTTCTGTACAACAAAGGAAAATATAAGCAAGGTGAAAAGAAAGCCTTCTGAATGGGAGAAAATAATAGCAAATGAAGCAACTGACAAACAACTAATCTCAAAAATATACAAGCAACTTATGCAGCTCAATTCCAGAAAAATAAACGACCCAATCAATAAATGGGCCAAAGAACTAAATAGACATTTCTCCAAAGAAGACATACAGATGGCTAACAAACACATGAAAAGATGCTCAACATCACTCATTATTAGAGAAATGTAAATCAAAACCACAATGAGGTACCACTTCACACCAACCAGAATGGCTGTGATCCAAAAGTCTGCAAGCAATAAATGCTGGAGAGGGTGTGGAGAAAAGGGAACCCTCTTACACTGTTGGTGGCAATGCAAACTAGTACAGCCACTATGGAGAACAATGTGGAGATTCCTTAAAAAATTGCAAATAGAACTGCCTTATGACCCAGCAATCCCACTGCTGGGCATACACATCGAGGAAACCAGAATTGAAAGAGACACATGTACCCCAATGTTCATCGCAGCACTGTTTATAATAGCAATAAGGTTTTAATTAAAGTGGGTATATATTTTACACAGAATGCTACTGCATACTTAATAAGCTACTGTATAGTATAAACATAATTTTTATATACCTTTGGAAATAAAAAAAAACAATGCGACTTGCTTTTTAATTGCAATATTTGCTTTATTGTGGCATCTGGAAATGAACACACATATCTCCAATGTGTATCTCAGTTGCTGACAAATTTTGTTTTACAATTGTTTCTTGTTTTGAACAACAGCCTTGAAATAATTAACAAAGGGCACCAATATAATACATTTAAAAATTTTATTCAATAGATAATTTTCAGTTTATACCAGAAAAATAGTTTTACTACTTGCTATATAAACTTATTTTAGCTTTGATTTTTAATTTTGCTTTATTATATTTGGTTTTGTTATAAAGGAAAGTTGATTTCTATACATGTTTATTTCTTAAACATTAACATATATTTTATTCTTTCTGTTAAACAAATCATGTTTTTCTTTACTCTTTTTTAGGATTTCCCTAAAAGGTGACTCAGTTATTAAAAAAACCTGCTTGCAATGCAGGACACCCAGGTCGACCCCTGGGTCAGGAAGATGCCCTAGAGAAGAGAATTTCAGCCCACTCCAGTAATTTTGCCTGGGGAATTCCATGGACAAAGGAGTCTGACAGGCTACAGTCCATGGGTTTGCAAGGAATCAAACACAACAGAGCAAATTTCACTTTCACTTTACTCATTTTACTACTGTTTTAGTTTTTTGTTGACCTGAGATTGAGTCATCTCTTCCATCTTGCATTTCTCTAATTTCAAGTGTTCCTAATTAATTTGACCTATGAGAAACATCTAAAAGCCAACAAATTTGATCTACAGCTCATTTCCTTGTTAGTGCTGTGACCTTGAGTAAAGGTCACTCAGTTCTGAACCTATACTTCATAAAATGGGAAAACTCTCACATGTAATTCTGTGGGTAGATACATTAAATAATGCTTCCAAAACATTTAATGTTGTTTGCCATGCAAGAGATGCATAACATTGGACTTGCTTTTGTTTTCTATGCCATAGAAATAGAACAAACAGGTGGTATATCAGGACAGCAAAGATTAGGGATACAGAAACCAAACATCTTGGATTCTAATCTGATCACCATAACTGGATGTTTTGTAATTTTGGATGATATTTTTCACATCTTTTTTTTATTTCAAAAATTATCAATAAACTGAGAATAATAGTGATCCATATAAACTGGACTTGAGAAATGAATAAAATAGTAAATATATGATGCTCAGAAAAATATCTATTATTTTAATAAGCAGTCGCTCAGTAATATAATTATTTTATTCATTAATAGTATGTGAACTGGACTTCTCAGGTGGCTCTAGTGCTAAAGAACCCACCTGTCAATGTAGAGACATAAAGAGACATGGATTCAACCCCTGGGTTGATAAGATTCCCTGAAAGAGGACATGGCAATCCACTCTAGTATTCTTGCCTGGAGAAACCCTTGGACAAAGGAACTGGTGGGCTACAGTCTAAATAAAATATAAAATAAAGTCGCTCAGTCATGTCCAACTCTTTACAACTCCATGGGCAGTAGCCTACTGGGCTTCTCCATCCATGAGATTCTCCAGGCAAGAGTACTGGAGTGGGTTGCCATTTCCTTCTCCAGGGGATCTTCCCGACCCAGGGATCAAACCCGGGTCTCCTGCATTGCAGACAGATGCTTTGCCATCAAGCCACCAGGAAAGCCTACAGTCTATAGGGTCTCAAAGAGTCTGACAGAATGGAAGTGACTTAGCATGCACATATGATGCTCAGAAAAAAATATCTAGAAGATATTAAGCAGTCATTTATTAATGTATATTTTTAAACCCTATATGTGAGACAGCAAAAAGACACAGATGTATAGAATAGCCTTTTGAACTCTGTGGGAGAGGGTGAGGGTGGTATAATTTGGGAAAATGGCATTGAAACATGTATAATATCATATATGAAACGAATAGCCAGTCCAGGTTCGATGCATGATACTGGATGCTTGGGGCTGGTGCTCTGAGACGACCCAGAGGGATGGTACGGGGAGGGAGGAAGGAGGGGGGTTCAGGATGGGGAACACATGTATACCTGTGGCAGATTCATGTTGATGTACGGCCCAATACAATATTGTAAAGTAATTAACCTCCAATTAAAATTAATAAATTTATTTTAAAAAATAAAAACAAAAGAAAACAAAAAAATAATGTAGTTTTTAAAATTAGTAGTATGTGACCTAGACTCTTTTCTGGAGAAGAAAATGGCAACCCACTCCAGTATTCTTGCCTGGAAAATTCCATGGGTAGAGGAGACTAACAAGCTACAGTCCATGGGGTCACAAAGAGTCAAACATGAATGAATAACTAACTCTTTAGCCTTATTTCAGGTTGTAATAGATTGTAGCCATGAAATTTCATTGAATTTCTTAATGAATTTGAGTTTTTAAATTGGAACATGAGATAACATTTGTAAGGAGGCCATATTTAATATTATCATTATCTTAAAGATTATTCTCTACAATGAATTGTAAATGTTGGACATTTTTTGCATGTTATATTCAACACAGAGCATAGTATGATTTCAGAATTAACAATTGAATTATTCACTATTTTATTTACTGTGTTAGGAATTCCCAAGGCCACTGAGACTCCGTGTTCTGTTAGAAGGATTTAGAAGACTGAGAAAAGCTGTTCTACTCAGTTACGGTTTATTATAGTGAAAGGACACAGATTAAAGTCAAACAAGGGAAATGGTGCTTGGAGTAAAACACAAGATAAATCATCTAGGTGTCCACATACAGTGAATCACACAGAGTGCACTTAATTCTGCCATCAGCAATGCATAACAATACATTCCATGTTGCCAACCAAGGAAGCTCACTTCAGCCTTAGTGTTCAGTGCTTAATGGGGGTAAGTCATGCAGTGGCCATGTGACTGATCTCAGCTACTGAAACTTCAGCACCTCCCCCACAGAGCAAAAACAACCGTGTTCTATAAGTCACACTGTAAGATAAACTTATCCTGTCAAACTGGTACAGTTTCAAGACACACGTGACTCAAGTCTTCATGTATACACAAGAAGTCATTTGTCACAAATTCAGTGTGGCCCAAGGCTATAGGAATATAAAACTCTCTTAGGGAAAATATTTCTAGGCTTTAAGAATTATCTCCCAGTAGCTAGATAAGGGTCATTTCATAAGATAGGCCTTCCTCAGAAATATGCAGGATTTGAGCAATCCAGGTCACCTGAGTTAATTATTAATTGATAATTGCTCTTCTTTAGGAATATTTATTTCCACTGTCTTCCTCATTTAGCTATTCCTTTTCAAAATTTTCTCAGTACTAATATTGCCAATAAGCTTGTTTTATATTAAATATATAAAACATGAACTATTCCATAGTTTATTATATCTACACATTTCCCATCAATTAAAATATTGATGATTTTGTATATATTTTATTTTTTGGTTTCTATGTGTATATTCAATATATGCTTCTTTTCAGAGTTTCTATTATCCTTTTATTCTGACCAGCAATTGTGCATGGTAGCTATTCTTATTTTTTAGTTATTTGA
>SJYQ01000329.1:1564240-1591908 GCA_006410935.1 Redunca redunca | reverse complement strand
TTGTTTTTATTTACTTCATTAAAATGTAGGTTTATAAAGTTTACATTATTTGGTCTTTTTAGTTTTATTGAGGTATAATTGAAGTATAAAATCATAACATTATTAAAATATACATTGTAGTGACAATGTATGATACATTATGCAGATATTTCCTTATGTAGCTAATTAGTACATGCATCACCTCACATATCTGTGTGTATGTGAGAGAGAGAGAACACTTAAGCTCTATTCTATTACAAAGTATCAATTATACAATATAATATTGCCAACTATAGTCATGTTTCACATTAGATACTTAGATCCTTAAACCTTGTTTTGTTTTGTTTTGTTTTTAGCCGACTGTGAAATGAGTAGTGTTTTATCAATGTTTCCATATTTCCTGTATCATCCAGGCCCCAGCAACCATATTTCTATTCTCTGTTCTTGTGAGTGTTACTGTATACTGTATTTTTTTTGTTTTCACGTCTAAAAGATACCATGTAGTATTTTTATTTCTATGTCCATCTTATTTCACTTACCATATGCCTTCAAGTTTCATCAGTATTTTCACAAATGGCAGGTTTTCATTCTTTCTCATTGGAAAATAATATTCCATTGTATACCACATCTTCTTTATTCATTCATCATTTGACAGAAAGTTAGGTTGTTTTCAGTTCCTGACTATTGTGGAAAAATGCTGCAGTAAAAAAGGGAATGCAGATATCTCTTGATATACTATTTTCTTACCATTGAAAGTAGGATTTGGTAGATAGTATGGTTGTTCTGTTTTCAACTTTTTTGAGTTAACTCTATACACCTTTCTACCAACAGTGAAAGAGGGTTAGCTTTTCTTGGCATCCTTGCCAACACTCTTCTTTTGATTATAGACATTCTGATGACTGTGGTGGTTTTCATTTGCACTTCCCTGATGCCTAGTTATGGTGAACATCTTTCCAGGCATCTGTTGGTTATTAGCATGTCTTCTTTGGAAGCACCTATTAATTTCCTCTGCACATTTTTTCAATTGGATTGTTATTTTTTTTCTATTGAGTTGCATAATTAAAAATATTTTAGATATTAACCCTTTTTTAAACATGGATTGGTAAATATTTCCTCCCATTTCACAGGTTGCCTTTTTGTCTTGTTGATGGTTTCCTTTACTGGGGAGAAACTTTGCATGATATTACTTATTTGTTCTTGTTTTTGTTGCCTTTCCTTTTTAAGTCATATCCAAAATATATTGCAAAGACTGATGCCTCCCTGATGTTTTCTTCAAGGATTTTATGGTTTCAAACCCTTCAAATTTTTAATCCATTTTTTTGAGTGGATTATTTTGTACAGAGCAAGACAGGTGTATAGTTACATTCTTCGGCATGTGTTTCTCCAGTTTTCCCAACATCATTTACTGAAGAGACAATCATTTCCTCATTGTACATTCATATCTTCCTTGTCATTAATTAATTGGCCAGGTATACATATGTTTATTCAGTTTATTTTTCTCAATTAAATGTTGGACAATATATATCCCTTCTTTGCTTAATTCTCCTATGTAACATAAAAGTAATAGGTAAAAATTGATTCAATTGATGTGTTTTTTTGTGACAACATACTGTATAATACTTGATACTTTTGTTTATTTGCATATGAATATTATATTTTTTTTACCACAAAAACACACACTAATTTCAACTCAAGCAAGCCAACAAAACAAAACAACTGAATAAATTTGGAAAATGTAAAGATGTGACTAGCTTTCATACTGTGTTCTATCATTTCACAATTTTTTCAAAATCAGAAGTGCTGCTGTTGTGTTTGCTGTCATTTTCATGTTCTGTCATCTACCCTTCTAAAGTGCACTCAGGGGTAAAACAACAGTGCTTCTCAGTATACATCAAACAGAGAGGAGATTGCAACTAGGGGACTCATAAGTCTCAATTTCATTCATTATTATTGAATATTACTTGTGCTAAAGGAAAAATATTAGAAAACATACTGTAACAAATTGCCACCTGAAACTATACAAAGAAGATATTAAAGAATTACTGTTATAATAATCCAGACATGTTTTGCTTTTATTTATAATAAAAAAAATCTGTGAATAGGATTACTAAGATGTTAACTAGCAATTCAAATCCATTTGTGTGTTGCCAAGGAATGTGATGAAAATCAAAATGAAAACTTAGTATATATTTAATGTGCCAAAATAGTAAGGTTGTAGAGTTGTAGATATTGTAAATTTATAGTTACACATGGCAAATAAGATGCGTAGGCTTGCCAATACTTACTTCAGAAAAAAGAATAAGATGTTTCAAATAAAATAAATTAAAAATAGTGCTAACTGTCAACAATAAAGTATAGTGGAGGGCACTACAGATGAGAGAAAGCAAAAAAAAAAAGGCAGAAATCTTAAAAGATAACTGGAAAATTGTTCATTGTTTCAGCAGCACAGGTACAAGTTACAGTAAAAAACAAAGTTGCTATAGACTTCCACTCTTATCGCAAGATCCACCCATTGTGTTCCTTGGTACTTACCCAAAGGAGTTGAGAACTCATGCCTAAACAACACCTGCCAGTTATTGCATATAGCAGCTTTGTTGGTAATTGCTAAAACTTGGAAGAAATCAATAAACCATCCCCCAATAGATGAATGGATAAATTATGATATAGTCAGACATCGAAATATCATTCAGCACAAGTGAGTCAGCTATCAAGCAATGGAGTACATAGAGGAAACCTATTGAAAATGAATAAAGGACCTGGATAGATATTTTTCCAAGTAGACACAGATCACTGACACACATGAAAACATGTTCAATGTCACTAATCAGCAGGGAAAAGCAAATCAAAACCACAATAAAGTATCACTTCACACCTGTCAGAATGGATATTATCAAAAAAAGACTAGTATTGGTGAGAATGTAGAGAAAGGGGAATTCTTGTGCATTGTACAGCCACTGTGGAAAACAGTATGGAAGTTCCTCAAAAAGTTGAAAATGAAACTACCACGTATGTGTGGTAATTCACTCAGTCACATCTGACCCTTTGTGACCCTGTGGATTATAGCCTGCCAGGGTCCTCTGTCCATGGGGATTCTCCAGACATGAATACTGGAGTGGCTTTCCACATCCTCCTCCAGGAGATCTTTCCCCACTGAGGGATCAAACTAGGGTCTCTTACATCTACTGCGTTGCCAGGCAGATTCTTTACCACTATCACCAGTTGGGAAGCAGAACTGCTATATGATCCATTAATTCCACTCTTGGGTATTTATTGGAAGAAAATAAAGTGTTAAAAAGATATATGTGTCCTTCTGTTTATTGTAACATTATTCACCATAGCCGAGATATGGAAGCAAACTAAGTGCCCATGAGTAGATGAAAAGATAAAGAAACTGTGGTACATATGTACAATGGAATATTATTCAGCTATAAAAATTGAAATCTTGTCACTTGTAACAATATGCATGAACTTAGAGGGCATTAGGTTAAGTGAAATCAGTCAGAGAAGGACATACTATATGATTCCACTTACACATAGATTCTAAAAACAAAATTAATGATCAAAGTTAATGAAATAGAAACAATCATAGACACAAAAAACTGTTGGCTCTCATAAGGAGAAAGGTTTCACTGTGTGTGCTTGGTCAGTTGGGTCCAACTCTTTGTGACCATTTGAACTGTCACTGACCAGGCTCGTGTGTCCATGGAATTTTCCAGGCAAGAATACTGGAACGGGTTACCATTTCCTATTCTAGAGTATCTTCCCAACTCAGGGATCAAACCTACATCTCTTGCTTCTCCTGCATTGCAAGTGAATTCTTTACCCACTGAGCCATCAGGGAAGCCCAAAGAATATGAGGCATGGGTGAAAAAAGTGAGGGAAATTAACAGGTACAAACTTTCAGCTAGCAGATAAATGAATCTGGAGTGAAATGTACAGCACAGTCAATGATAATGTAATGTCTTTGTATGATGATAAGTCATAATTAGACTTTTCATGGTGATGATTTTTAATGTGTATAAATATAGAATCATTATGCTATGTACCAAAGCTAGCAAATATTGTAGACCAGTTATACTTTAAAAAAAGAAAAAAATCCTAACAATCTTAGAGAAAAAAATATCAGTTTTGTGGTTAACCAGTAGCTGGGTGCAGGGGTGGTGGGAAGGGGGGGTGGAGTTAGATAAAAAAGGACAACAACAACAAAACTTAGTCATAAGATACATTAGTATTAGGAATAAATAAGTCACATGATTAACACAATTAACATTGTAGTATGTTATATCTGAGAGTAAATTGTATGATTTCTCATCACAAGAATATAAATTTTCTATGACAGCCTCTTGATGAAAGTGAAAGAGGAGAGTGAAAAAGTTGGCTTGAAGCTCAACATTTAGAAAACGAAGATCATGGCATCCGGTCCCATCACTTCATGGCAAATAGATGGGGAAACACTGGAAACAGTGTCAGACTTTATTTTTCTGGGTTCCAATATCACTGCAGATGGTGATTGCAACCATGAAATTAAAAGACGCTTACTCCTTGAAAGGAAAGTTATGAGTAACCTAGACAGCATGTTAAAAAGCAGAGACATTACTTTGCCAACAAAGGTCTGTCTAGTCAAGGCTATGGTTTTACCAGTGGTCATGTATGGATGTGAGAGTTGGACTATGAAGACAGCTGAGCTCCGAAGATTTGATGCTTTTGAAGTGTGGTGTTGGAGAAGACTCTTGAGAGTCCCTTGGACTGCAAGAAGATCCAACCAGTCCATCCTAAAGGAGATCAGTCCTGGGTGTTTATTGGAAGGACTGATGCTGAAGCTGAAACTCCAATACTTTGGCCACCTCATGAGAAGAGCTGACTCATTTGAAAAGACCCTGATGCTGGGAGTGATTGGGGGCAGGAGGAGAAGGGGAAGACAGAGGATGGGATGGTTGGATGGCATCACCGACTCAATGGACATGGGTTTGTGTGGACTCTGGAAGTTGGTGATGGACAGGGAGGCCTGGCATGCTGCCATCCATTTGGTCGCAAAGAGTCGGACACAACTGAGCGACTGAACTGAACTGAGTGCAGCAGTTTCACAGCATTATCTTTTACGATTTGAAATAGTTCAGCTGGAATTCCATCACCTCCACTGGCTTTGTTTGTACTGATGCTTCCTGAAGCCCACTTAACTTCACATTCCAGGATGTCTGGCTCTAGGCAAGTGATCACACCATCATGGTTATCTGGGTCATTAAGATCTTTTTTGTATAGTTCTGTGTATTCTTGTCACTTTTTATATATTCTGCTTCTTTTGGGTCCATACCATTTCTGTCTTTTATTGAGCCCATCTTTGCATGAAACATTCCCTTGATATCTCTAATTTTCTTGAAGAGATCTCGTCTTTCCCATTCTATTTTTTCCTGTATTTCTTTGCACTGATCACTGAAGAAGACTTTCTTATCTCTCCTTGCTATTCTTTGGAACTACATTCAAATGGATATGTTTTTTTCCTTTGCTTTTCACTTCTCTTCTTTTCTCATCTNCTAAGAGAGCCATTTTTCCTTTTTGCATTTCTTTTTATTGGAAATGGTTTATAAGATGATGGATGACCACTAAACTTATTGTGACAATTATCTCATGATATTTGTACGTCAAACAATTTTACTGTATACTTTGATGTCACAAAGTGCTATGTGACAGTTATATCTCAATAATACTTGATGGAGGAATTCTTTGATTCTTTTTAAATATAAATATATTAATTTTAATTGGAAGTTAATTATTTTACAATATTGTATTGGTTTTGCCATACATCAACATGAATCTGCCACAGGTATACACGTGTTCCCCATCCTGAACCCCCCTCCTTCCTCCCTCCCTGTACCATCCCTCTGGGTTGTCTCAGTGCACCAGCCTCAAGCACCCTGTATCATGCATCGAACCTGGACTGGTGATTCTTTTCATATATGATATTATACATGTTTCAATGCCCTTCTCCCAAATCATTCCACCCTTGCCCTCTCCCACAGAGTCCAAAAGACTGTTTTGTACATCTCTCTCTCTTTTGCTGTCTCGCATACAGGGTTATCATTACCATCTTTCTAAAGTCCATATATATGCGTTAGTATACTGTATTGGTGTTTTTCTTTCTGGTTTACTTCTCTCTGTACAATAGGCTCCAGTTTTATCCACCTCATTAGAATTGATTCAACTGTATTCTTTTTCATAGCTGAGTAATACTCCATTGTGTATATGTACCACAGCTTTCTTCTTTTGAAGTAAGTCAATCTTTGATACCAGGGTAAAAGGTTAAAATAATAATTCTGAATAAAACTACAAATAAGAAAAAAAAAAAAAAAAGGAATGGAAGAAACTTAAATGCCTGTTACTAAATGAAGAAAGTCAAATAGAGAATGTTACATACTGTAATGATTCCAGCTACATGAAATCTAGGGGAAAAAATGGATACAGTAAAAACATCAGGCATTGCCTAAGTCATGGAGTGGGACTGGATCAAGATGCAAAGGATAAAGGATTTATATGGCAGTAAACATTAAAAGCCTCTTGATGAAAGTGAATATGTTTGTTTAAAGTTCAACATTCAGAAAATTAAGATCATGGCATCTGGTCCCATCGCTTCATGGCAAATGGAGAAACAGTGGAAACAGTGTCAGACTTTATTTTTCTGGGTTCCAAAATCACTGCAGATGGTGATTGCAGCCATGAAATTAAAAGACGCTTACTCCTTGGAAGGAAAGTTATGAGCAACTTAGACAGCATATTAAAAAGCAGAGACATTACTTTGCCAACAACGTTCTGTCTAGTCAAGGCTATGGTTTTTCCAGTGGTCATGTATGGATGTGAGCGTTGCACTGTAAAGAAAGCTGAGCACTGAAGAATTAATGCTTTTGAACTGTGGTGCTGGAGAAGACTCTTGAGAGTCCCTTGGACTGCAAGGAGATCCAACCAGTCCATCCTAAAGGAGATCAGTCCTGGGTGTTTATTGGAAGGACTGATGCTGAAGCTGAAACTCCAATACTTTGGCCACCTCATGCGAAGAGTTGAATCACTGGAAAAGACCCTGATGGGAGGGATTGGGGGCCCGAGGAGAAGGGGGTGACAGAATATGAGATGGCTGGATGGCATCATTGACTCGATGGATATGGGTTTGGGTGGACTCTGGAAGTTGGTGATGGACAGGGAGCCCTGGCATGCTGCAATTCATGAGGTCGCAAAGAGTCGGACATGACTGAGTGACTGAAATGAACTGAACTGAAACATTATCTGTATGATACCATAATGATGGATACATGTCCAAACTCATAAGATATACAACAAGTGTAAACAATAATGTAAACTGTTGACTTACGGTATTCTAATGTGTCAGTATAGTTTGTTACATTGTAAAAATGTACAGCTATAGTGGTAAATTGATAAGGGAAGAAGCTCTTGATGTGTAGAAACAGGAGGCACACAGAAGTTCTTTGACCACTCCTCTTAATCTTTCTATGAGCCTTATACTGCTTCAAAAGAAAGTATAATTAACAAGATAACTGTATTGACAAATTTACTATATACAAGTTTTTCTTTGTATAGTATAATTTTGAAAAGAAGGATCAGTGTGTTGTTTTGTTTGTTTGTTTGTTTGTTTTCTGTAATGAGTAAATAGTGAATAGCCTTTGCAGGAGAAGAAGCAAAACACACTTTATATAAGTAAGATATAATAATGGAGAATTTAAAAAGAGAACCAGAAATAATGTTTTTGGGAAAAAAGTAAAATATTATAATAATCATTATATATTACTGCAATAAAAGTCAAATTTAGTTTCACAGTGCTATAAAGTTGTTCTTTGCTTCTATGAAACTCACTGACTTTTGTTCCTTAGAATTCACCAGACAAGTTTTCTGAACTTCTCTTTTGGAATGTAAACACTGCCCTCATATTGAGGAAGTCATTTGTCATGTAGAGAACCATGATAGGAGCATAGGTTCTGTGGTAGATTTCCATGTTGAACCTCTCTAGAAACTTCAGTGTACCTAATTATGAAATAAGTGTTCTGCCTACTTCAGAGGTTTATTGTAAAGATTAAATTGGGATTGTACTGTTTTATTGAGTTGCAAGAGATCTTTGTGTATTTTGGATACTAGGTCTTTATGGAATATACAATTTGAAAATATGTTAATCATCCTGAATCTGCCAATAATCATTCAAGGTGTAAACCACAGTATGGCCGTGGCCTAGAATGACTGTCTAAGCAATATATGTGTAGAACATAGAGCATTGTGTACACAGGTGGAATATGTACATGAGTAACCTAAAATATAGGCTCTCCTGGTAGTTCAGCTGGTAAAGAATCCACCTGCATTGCAGCAGACCCCAGTTCGATTTGTGGGTTGGGAAGATCCCCTGGAGAAGGGATAGGCTGCCCCCTCCAGTATTCATGGGCTTTCCTGGTGTCTCAGACAGTAAAGAATCCATCTGCAGTGTGGGAGAAGTGGGTTAGACCTCTGGGTTGGAAAGATCCCCTGGAGGAGGGCATGGCCAACCACTTCAGTATTCTCACCTGGAAAATCCCCATGAACAGAGGAGCCTTGTGGGCTACAGTCCATGGGGTGCCAAAGAGTTGGACATGACTGAGCGACTCTGCACACACACCTAATCTAAAATACAGCTAAAATAAAATTCCACATTATGGATAGAAAATATTTTATGCTTGTATGTCTAACATGGGGAAGTAGTAGGAAATAACACAGTGGCTAGCATATAGCAGCACGTCAGTATATGCTTTTCTTTTGGTTACTTATCTTATTCTGTTGCTAATGAAGATATCATGCTGTTACTACGTGATTGAAGACTGATTGGAAATCTCAGAAGTATTCTAGAAGTTTTGATTGCACTAATTGCATGCCTATGATAGATAGGCTTTTTTATTTTTTCATCCATGAATTCTCCATTAAACCAGGATGTTTGTGTGTGTGTGTGCATCTGTGTCTGTGTTTCAAAGTGTCTTTTGAAGCATTTTTATTTTATACCGAGTATGATCCTCATATTTTGAGAAATGGAACCTACTCAGGCTCATGGGGGATATTTTTCCATTTGTTGTTTCTCAGTCACCAAGTTGTGTCTGATTCTTTGCTACTTCACGGACTGCAGCATGCCAGGCTTGCCTGCTCACCATCCCCCAGAGTTTGCCCAAGTTCATGTCTGTCGAATCAGTGATGCCATCCAAACATCTCATCCTCTGTCACTCCCTTCTCCTTCTGCCTTCAATCTTTCCCAGCATCAAGGTCTTTTCCAATGAGTCAGCTCTTAGCATCAGGTGGCTGAAGTATTGGAGTTTCAGCTTTAGCATCAGTCCTTCCAATGAGTACTCAAGGTTGATTTTCTTTAAGATTGACTGGTTTGATCTTGCTGTTCAAAACACTCTCAAAATTCCTTTGTTCCAAAAATATATATAGCTAATATTCAGTCATTCAGTCACATCTGACTCTAATCCCATAGACTGCAAGTACACCAAGCTTCTTCATATGTGAGTTGAAAGTTGTTCGGTCATGCCTGACTCTTTGTGACCTAATGGACTATACAGTCCATGGAATTCTTCAGGCCAGAAAACTGGAATGGATAGCCTTTCCCTTCTCCAGGGGATCTTCCCAACCCAGGGATCAAACCCAGGTCTCCTGCATTGCAGGCGGATTCTTTACCAACTGAGCTATCAGGAAAGCCCTTCCCCACCTCATATATATACATGTATATATAGAGAGAGACTCTTAATTTTAGCTAGAGTACTTGAGTCCGAAACTAGAAATTGGGTGTGAAGGCATGACTAAAGGTATTCATTCACATTCATTTTTCATTTTATTTTCTTAACCTGTATTTTTCTTTTAAGAATTCCTCTTCCATGGTACCTTTCCTCTGAAGTGGAAAAAGGGAAGAGAAGATGACCAATTTTTTTTTTTTTTTTTTTTTTTTGCTACTTGAGGCCTTGTCTTAGAAAACTATTTGAAAAGGTACACAGATATTCATCCTATCTGTAAAAAGTAGATCATTTCTATTTTTGTTCCCCATATTAAGGTAGAGTCTTAGATTCCTAGAGATCCAAATTATCTTTAAATTCCCATTCCCAGAAGCAGTGAAGTTCAGTGATTCTAATCATATAGCTTTATACAAAAGGGCTTCCCTAATAGCTCAGCTAGTAAAGAATCTACCTGCAATGCAAGACACCCTGGTTCAATTCCTGGGTCAGGAATATCCCCTGGAGAAAGGACAGGCTACCCACTCCAACATTCTTGGGCTTCCCTGGTGGCTCAGATGGTAAAGAATGGGAGACTGAGTTTGATTCATGGGTTGGGAAGATCCCCTGAAGGAGGGAATGACAACACACTTCAGTGTTCTTGCCTGAAGAATTCCACAGACAGAGGAGCGTGGCAGGCTACAGTCCATGGCATTGCAAATAGTCAGATGCTACTTTCACTTATACAAAAAATGGAAAAAATATCCCTGAAAGGAAAGTGTGGAAAGGACTAAAGAGGGAACTTGGAAAGCTTTCAGTCAGTGCATTTTTACATCTATCCCTCATAAACACTACCTTCATTTGCTGTGTTTGAAAGAGAGGTAACCAGTAATGAGAAGTTAAAGTATATAATTTTAGAACGTGTCTTTGAAGTAATGCTTTGAGTAGGATAAAATTAAAATCTATTTTCTAACTACCTTGAAATCTATCTAATTCAAAGTGCTCTTCACAGGCAATCATTCCTACTTTTTTAACAGTTTCTCATGGTAACTGATATTTAATTCCAGATCTGAAAATGACATATTTTTATTGTATATAGAAATGTCCATTTTTATCTTAATATCATGGAAGGTATGTTTGGAATTCCTTTTCTGCCAAATGTTGTCTGTTTATTTATAACACATTTTTTTTTGTTATACCAGTTTTCAGAATTTACATCTTTATGACTATAAAGATATTTCTTCACAATGGACACATGAACCATTTTCTGATGTATTTTCATTTTTTTCTGGATAAGAATTTTTAATTGTTAAATGTAGAGTGTCTCTGTAAGGGAAATCTGAGTACCTGTGTTAAACATGTAAGCTATTGAAGTCATAACACCAAATAGGTCAGTCTAACTCTGCTGATCATCTGTTTTGATGTGATTTATTTGTTACCCTTTTTAACTGATTTTTTTTTTTTATATTGAAGTATGGTTGTTTTCTAATGTTGGTACAATTTCAGGTGTACAATAAAGTGATTCAGCTATACATGCAAATATATCTATTCTTTTTCACATTTTTTCCATGTAGGTTGTTACAGAATTTTCAGTACAGTTCTCTGTGGTACGTAGTAGGTCCTTGATGATTATATATTTTATATAACCCTAACCCTGAATATTCTTCAGAGGGACTGATGTTGAAGTTGGAGCTCCAGTAATTTGGCCATCTGATGTGAATAGCCAATTCACTGGAAAAGACTATGATGCTGGGAAAGACTGAAGGCAAAAGGAGAAGCGGGCAGCAGAGGATGAGATGGTTAGAGAGCATCACTGACTCAATGGACATGAATTTGAGCAACCTTGGGAGACAGTGGAGGACAAAGGAGCCTGGCATGCTCCAGTTCATGGAGTCACAAAGATTCAGACATGAATTAACAACTGAAAAACAGAAAAAAAAGGTGTGAATATGTCAATCCCAAACTCTGAATTTTTTCCTCTCCCCTACGTTTCCCCTCTGGTAAGCATAAATTGGTTTTCAAAGCCCATGAGCCTGTTTCTTTTTTTGTTTGTTTGTTTTATAATTAGTTCATTGACATCTTTTTTTTTTTTTAAGATCACATATGATGAATTAATGTTTTCCTTTACAACTTTTTCCAATTTTTTTTCTTTTTCTAACATATATCAAATTTTAATTTATTTAATTTTATTACTTATATCTAAATGACCAACACATTTTCTGTTCAGAGGCTGCAGGCACTGGTAATAATTCTAAGGTTCACTTTTTAATCCAAGCTGAACCTGAGTGCTCTCCAAAAATGCTGCATAGCATATGGTTGAGGATTACTTTTCGATGTCCTCTTGGAGCTTCTGTCATTTCCTTTGTTGTTGGAACCCCAGGCTCTGGACCCTACCGTTTTTTCTTTCTTGCTTTACTAAGTAAATTTTATAAGATACTTTTCAGTAACTTTCTGAGAATGGTAAAAGTACTTGCATAACTAGGAATGTGACTGTTTCACATTTACACATGCCTAATTATACGATTGGAGAAGGCAATGACAGCCCACTCCAGTACTCTTGCCCGGAAAATCCCATGGATGGAGGAGCCTGGTGGGCTGCAGTCCATGGGGTCGCGAAGAGTCGGACACGACTGAGTGACTTCACTTTCACTTTTCACTTTCATGCATTGGAGAAGGAAATGGCAACCCACGCCAGTGCTCTTGCCTGGAGAATCCCAGGGATGGAGAAGCCTGCTGGGCTGCCGTCTGTGTGGTCGCACAGAGTCGGACATGACTGAAGTGACTTAGCAGCAGCAACAACAGCAATTACACGATTAGCATAGAATTCTTACAGAGAAAATGGTTGCACTTAGAATTTTTAAATTTTTTGTTCTTTATAATATGATTTCAGGATTGTTTAATGGTTTCTGAAACTGTAATATTCAATCATTTACATTTCTGTCTGTGTGCTTTTTCTGAAGGCTTTTAGAATACTCTCTTCTATCTTTGTTACTTTAAATTGCAAAATTTTGCAATGATATGTCCTGATATAAAGTTTTAAAAAATTTTTTGTGTTGAACACTCAGTGGACCTTTTCGATTTTACTGTTCTCTAACACGCAGAAATTGTGTTGTTTGTAGCTGATACTTTCTTTTCTGTAATTTTGTTTTAAATTATTGACTAGTATTTCTTAGTTTTTGGACTTCCTGGTTTGATATTCTAATACCTCCACTAGACTTTTTTTTTTTTCCCCACCCTGGGTACAATTTAAAAATACATTTTCTTGGCTCTAAATACAACAATTCTCATGCTTGTTCAATTTTTTTCTAACATTTTCAATCCCGACAGATCGTTATATGTTTTATAAAAGGTTAATTCTATACATTCTTTCTTTTTCTTTTTAAAATTTATTTATTTTCAAATAAAGAATAATTGCTTTACAGTATTGCATTGGTTTCTACCAAACATTAACATGAATCAGCCATAGGTTTACTCATATACATTCTCATGTCAATAAAATATATCTTCTCTGTCAATCTGAGTCATCTAATCTTTTTTTATTAACATTTTCATATGCAGTATGTGAGATTTTCTTTTTACTTTAATCTTTATTTATTTTTTTAGTGGTTTCCCTCAAATATATTGGATCTGCATGGTTTCTTTGCATCAAAGACTTTAATGAAAGTTTTGTCTTTGTTGAGTAGAGGGTGAGTATCATTGTCCATTACTCAAATTGCCACCACGTATTTTATTTAAGGAAAATTAACTGCCATCAATATTTGACATGTCCTTTGGGTCTGGTTGGGGCATCCCCGGTGGCACAGATGGTAAAGAATCTGCCCAAAATGTGAGAGACCCAGGTTCCATTGCTGGGTTGGAAAGATCTCCTGGAGAAGGATATGGCAACCCATTCCAGCATTCTTGCCTGGAGAATTCTATGGACAGAGGAACTAGGCAGGCAACAGTCCTTGGGGTCGCAAAGAGTTGGACACAACACTTTCACTTTCACTTTTGCGGCTGATACTTTTCTTAAAAAAAAAGAAAAAAAAACTTTGGTATATTGGGTCAATGTGGCTTCCCTCATTATCAGAAATGCAGCATGTGTAGTTTCTCTGTTTATTATGAATACTTCCTTATTTACCTCACTTTTTTTTTTCTTTTATATATTGTATATTCCTTTGCCTTCACTTATACTTCACATTCCCAGATACTCAGAACCAACCTCCCAGAGAGAATAAACTTTCATTCCTTTATCAGGGGGAGGGTAGGGGTTTTAGTTTCCTGTGACTGCTATAACAAATTATCTGAATTTGTTGACTTAACCAAAACTTATTCTTTGATAGTTCAGGAGGTCAGAAGTTAAAGATCAGTGTGAAGGCAGAGTTGTGCTGCCTGAAAAGGCTCTAGGAGAAAATCTGTTCCTTGCCTCTTTTTGTCTATGTGTTCTCTTTTTTTTTCTATCTTATCTCCATTTGCCTTTCTCTTTTATGAATACTTGTCTGTTGATTTAAAGACCATTCTGGCAACCCAGAATGATCTAATCTCAAGATGCTTAGCTTAGATTTTCAAAGACCCCTTTTCCAAATAGTCACATTCATAGGTTCCAGTGGTTGGTGTGTGCACATATATTTTGGGAGGCACTAAAAAGGCAACCCAGTCCAGTAATCTTGCCAGGAAAATCTCATCAACTGAGGATCCTGGTAGGCTACAGTCCATGCGGTGGCAAAGAGTCAGACATGATTGAGCAACTTCACTTTTTTTTCACATTCATTCTATACATTCAGTTCAGTTCAGTTCAATAGCTCAGTTGTGTCCGACTCTTTGTGACCGCATGAATCACAGCATGCCAGGCCTACCTGTCCATCACCATCTCCCGGAGTTAACTCAGACCATCCATCGAGTCTGTGATGCCATCCAGCTGTCTCATCCTCGGCCGTCCCCTTCTCCTCCTGCCCCCAATCCTTCCCAGCACCAGAGTCTTTTCCAATGAGTCAACTCTTCGCATGAGGTGGCCAAAGTACTGGAGTTTCAGCTTCAGCATCATTCCTTCCAAAGAAATCCCAGGGCTGATCTCCTTCAGAATGGACTGGTTGGATCTCCTTGCAGTCCAAGGGACTCTCAAGAGTCTTCTCCAACACCACAGTTCAAAAGCATCAATTCTTCGGCGCTCAGCCTTCTTCACAGTCCAACTCTCACATCCATACATGACCACAGGAAAAACCATAGCCTTGACTAGACGGACCTTAGTCGGGCAAGTAATGTCTCTGCTTTTGAATATACTATCTAGGTTGGTCATAACTTTTCTTCCAAGGAGTAAGCGTCTTTTAATTTCATGGCTGCAGTCAACATCTGCAGTGATTTTGGAGCCCCAAAAATAAAGTCTGACACTGTTTCTACTGTTTCCCATCTATTTCCCATGAAGTGAATGGACTGGATGCCATGATCTTAGTTATCTGAATGTTGAGCTTCAAGCCAGGTTTTTCACTCTCCTGTTTCACTTTCATCAAGAGGCTTTTTAGCTCCTCCTCACTTTCTGCCATAAGAATGATGTCATCTGAATATCTGGGGTTCTTGATATTTCTCCCAGCAATCTTGATTCCAGCTTGTGTTTCTTCCAGTCCAGCGTTTCTCATGATATACTCTGCATAGAAGTTAAATAAGCAGGGTGACAATATACAGCCTTGACGTACTCCTTTTCCTATTTGGAACCAGTCTGTTGTTCCATGTCCAGTTCTAACTGTTGCTTCCTGACCTGCATACAGATTTCTCAAGAGGCAGGTCAGGTGGTCTGGTATTCCCATCTCTTTCAGAATTTTCCACAGTTTATTGTGATCCACACAGTCAAAGGCTTTGGCATAGTCAATAAAGCAGAAATAGATGTTTTTCTGGAACTCTCTTGCTTTTTCCATGATCCAGCGGATGTTGGCAATTTGATCTCTGGTTCCTCTGCCTTTTCTAAAACCAGCTTGAACATCAGGAAGTTCACGGTTCACGTATTGCTGAAGCCTGGCTTGGAGAATTTTGAGCATTACTTTACTAGCATGTGAGATGAGTGCAATTGTGCGGTAGTTTGAGCATTCTTTGGCATTGCCTTTCTTTGGGATTGGAATGAAAACTGACCTTTTCCAGTCCTGTGGCCACTGCTGAGTTTTCCAAATTTGCTGGCATATTGAGTGCAGCACTTTCACAGCATCATCTTTCAGGATTTGAAATAGCTCAACTGGAATTCCATCACCTCCACTAGCTTTGTTCGTAGTGATGCTTTCTAAGGCCCACTTGACTTCACATTCCAAGATGTCTGGCTCTAGATTAGTGATCACATCATCATGATTATCTGGGTCGTGAAGATCTTTTTTGTACAGTTCTTCTGTGTATTCTTGCCACCTCTTCTTAATATCTTCTGCTTCTGTTAGGTCCAGACCATTTCTGTCCTTTATCAAGCCCATCTTTGCATGAAATGTTCCCTTGGTATCTCTAATTTTCTTGAAGAGATCTCTAGTCTTTCCCATTCTGTTGTTTTCCTCTATTTCTTTGCATTGATCACTGAAGAAGGCTTTCTTATCTCTTCTTGCTATTCTTTGGAACTCTGCATTCAGATGCTTATATCTTTTCTTTTCTCCTTTGCTTTTCACCTCTCTTCTTTTCACAGCTAATTGTAAGGCCTCCCCGGACAGCCATTTTGCTTTTTTGCATTTCTTTTCCATGGGGATGATCTTGATCCCTGTCTCCTGAACAATGTCACGAACCTCCACCTATAGTTCATCAGGCACTCTATCTATCAGATCTAGGCCCTTAAATCTATTTCTCACTTCCACTGTATAATCATAAGGGATTTGATTTAGGTCATACCTGAATGGTCTAGCGGTTTCCCCTACTTTCTTCAATTTAAGTCTGAATTTGGCAATAAGGAGTTCATGATCTGAGCTGCAGTCAGCTCCTGGTCTTGTTTTTGCTGACTGTATAGAGCTTCTCCATTTTTGGTTGCAGAGAATATAATCAATCTGATTTCGGTGTTGACCATCTGGTGATGTCCATGTGTAGAGTCTTCTCTTGTGGGAAGCCCACGTATAAGTATGATCAGTGTAAAGAGAACTTTCTTAAAGTATACCTAGTGAAGAGGAAGATCAGGTGGTATGGGATTTCCATTTCCTTCAGAATTTTCCAGTGTTTATTGTGATCCACACAAACAAAGGCTTTGGCATTGTCAATAAAGCAGAAATAGATGTTTCTCTGGAACTCTCTTGCTTTTCCCATGATCCAGAGGATGTTGGCAATTTGATCTCTGTTTCCTCTGCTTTTTCTAAAACCAGCTTGAACATCTGGAAGTTCATGGTTCACGTATTGTTGAAGTCTGGCTTGGAGAATTTTAAGCAACACTTTACTAGCGTCTGAGATGAGTGCAATTGTGCAGAAGTTTGAGCATTCTTTGGCATTGCCTTTCTTTTGGGTTGGAATGAAATCTGACCTTTTCCAGTCCTATGGCCACTGCTGAGTTTTCCAAATTTGCTGGCATATTGAGTGCAGCACTTTCACATTATCATCTTTTAGGATTTGAAATAGCTCAACTGGAATTCCATCACTTCCACTAGCTTTGTTTGTAGTGATGCTTCCTAAGGTCCACTTGACTTCACATTCTAGGATGTCTGGCTCTAGGTGAGTGACAACACCATTGTGATTATCTGGATCATGAGGATTCTTTTTTGTATAGTTCTTCTGTGTATTGTTACCACCTCGTCTTAATATCTTGTACTTCTGTTCAGTCTCTACCATTTCTATTTTTTGTTGAGCCCATCTTTGCATGAAGTATTCCCTAGGTATATCTAATTTTCTTGAAGAGATCTCTAGTCTTTCCCATTCTGTTGTTTTTCTCTATTTCTTTGCACTGATGGCTGAGGAAGGCTTTCTTATCTCTTCTTGCTATTCTTTGGAACTCTGCATTCTAATGGGTATACCTTTCCTTTTCTCCTTTTTTTTTTTTTTTTTGCTTCCCTTCTTTTAACAGAAATTTGTAAATCCTCATCAAACAGCCATTTTGCTTTTGTTTTTTTACATTTCTTTTTCTTAGAGATGTCTTGATCCCTGTCTCCTGTACAATGTCAGGAACCTCTGTTCATAGTTCATCAGGCATTATGTCTATTAGATCTAGTCGATTAAATCTATTTCTCACTTCCACTGTATAATCATAAGGGGTTTGATTTAGGTCATACCTGAATGATCTAGTCATTTTCTCCACTTTCTTCAATTTCAGTCTGAATTTGGCAATAAGCAGTTCATGATCTGAGCCACAGTCAATATCCAGTCTTGTTATTGCTGACTGTATAGGGCTTTTCCATATTTGGCTGCAAAGAGTATAGTCAATCTGATTTGGGTGTTGACCATCCAGTGATGTCCATGTGGAGTCTTCTCTTGTATTGTTGATAGAGGGTGTTTGCTATGACCTGTGCCTTCTCTTGGCAGAAATCTATTAGCCTTTGCCCTGCTTCATTCTGTATTTCAACGTCAACTTTGCCTGTTATGCCAGGTGTTTCTTGACTTCCTACTTTTGCATTCCAGTCCCATATAATTAAAAGGACATCTTTTTGTTGGAAGTTAGTTCTAGATCTTTCAGGTCTTCATAGATCTGTTAACTTCAGCTTTTTCAGGGTTAGTAGTCGGTGCATAGACTTGGATTACCATCATACTGAATGGTTTGCCTTGGAAATGAGCAGAGATCATTCTGTCATTTTTGAGATTGCATCCAAGTACTGCATTTCAGACTCTTTTGTTGACCATGATGGCTATTCCATTTCTTCTGAGAGATTCCTGCCCGTAGTAGTAGATATAATGGTCATCTGAGTTAAATTCACCCATTCCAGTCCATTTTAGTTCACTGATTCCTAGAATGTCGACATTCACCCTTGCCATCTCTTGTTTGACCATTTCCAATTTGCCTTGATTCATGGACTTGACACTCCAGGTTCCTATGCAATATTGCTCTTTACAGCATTGGACCTTGCTTCTAGCACCTGTCACATCCACAGCTGGGTATTGTTTTTGCTTTGTCTCCATCCCTTCATTCTTTCTGGAGTTATCTCTACACTGATCTCCAGTAGCATACTGGGCACCTACTGACCTGGGGAGTTCCTCTTTCAGTATCCTATCACTTTGCCTTTTCCTACTGTTCATGGGGTTCTCAAGGCAAGAATACTGAAGTGGCTGCCATTCCCTTCTCCAATGGACCACATTCTTTCAGACCTCTCCACTATGACCCACCCGTCTGGGGTTGCCCCATGGGCATGGCTTGGTTTCACTGAGTTAGACATGGCTATGGTCCTAGTGTGATTAGATTGACTAGTTTTCTGTGAGTATGGTTTCAGTGTGTCTGCCCTCCGATGCCCTCTTGAAATACCTACCACCTTACTTGGGTTCTCTTACCTTGGGCGTGGGCAAAGCACAATCACTGCTCCTTACCTTGGATGAGGGGTAACTCCTTACCACCACCATTCCTGACCTTCAATGTGGGATAGCTCCTCTAGGCCCTCCTGTGCCTGTACAGCCACTGCTCCTCGGGTTGCTCTCCCAGCTGCTGGCCCTAGCCTCAGGTGTGAGTGGCTCCTCCCAGCTGCCGCCCCTGGCCTCAGGCTCAGGGTGGCTCCTCAGGGTCACCACCCCTGGCCTCATGCGTGAGGTGGCTTCTCCCGGCTGCCACTGGCCTCGGAAGTGGGGTAGCTCCTCTCGGCCGCTGCCCCTGACCTCGGACATGGGGTGTCTCCTCCCGGCCACCGCCCCTGACCTCAGACGCGGGGTAGCTCCTCCCAGCCGCCACTGACCTCGGACTCAGGGTAGTTCCTCTCCGCTGTTCCTGCACCGTCGCAGCCTGGCACTCTAGGCTGCTGCCCCTGACCTCGGATGTGGGGTAGCTCTTCTCAGCTGCGCTTAGTGTGCCGGCTCACCGCCACTGCCTGCGCTTAGTGTTTATGGAAGTTTGGTCGATAGGGTTTAAGATTTTTTGGTTACAGATTTTGCTCTGATATTTCCATTTTCAATGCTGTACCAAATCATTACTTTTAGTTTGTTCCTTTCTGAGCGTATTCTGGGTTCTAAGCCATAAATTACATAATATTGTCTTTTGTTACTAGAGGCGTGGTTTTCACCTGCTTCTGCTGTGATAATTAGTTTGCAGAATTCATTCAGCCTTTCTAAGCTATTGTCACCTTTTCTGATATCCCTGACATTGTATATATTCAATGATTTTTGTGGAAGTTCATGTATAACCATTTTAAGAAAGATTTAGCAAGGAGATAGAGAGTTAGGGCATCAGATACATTGCATTTTTATATTTATCAGTTATTACAACTTATTTTACAAAATCATAACCATATTATCACTTTATCTTTCTTGAGAATATTTTCTTTTATAAGTTTCAAAGATAACACAATATTTTTTAATTCTAGGTTACATTTGAAACACTGGANTTATCACAAAGTTTATTTTGTTTTGCTAATTATTATTGATAGCATTCTAATGCTAAATTAATTATAGCATTAAAATATCTTATAAAGATTATTAGTGTCCTTCAGCTAAAACTATTTTCATTCTCCAAATAGACTGGCAAATTTACTGTTTCATGAATCAGCAAACCTTGACACTGCAAATAAAATAATTAAAGGAGGGATGGTGCAAATCACCATTCATAATTAATACTTTCTAAGAACTAAGTGGATCTGAAAAGTATTTGAAAGTCCAAATCCAACTAATGCATTTGTATAAGTTTCTTATCTTATACATACTGGCTTCTGGTTTGCCTTGCTGTTATTTATTTGTTTTCTCAAAAATTGTAATTGTCAAAAATGATCCACCGATTCACCATTTAACAGTTGCTCCCGTGTGATCAACTTGACCAAAATGAAGAGTTGGCAGTTCCATTAACCTAACCCAATAATAGATTAAAAATAAACAAAATACAATAAAATAAACATCAGTAAGATATAAGTTGCAATACTGATGTATCTTACAGAATTCACAGTAGACTAATGATCATGATAAACACATGTTGTTCCCTCCTCATGTAACTGTGACCAAGTCAATCTACTTTCTGGATTTCTTTATTTCTTTATTTCTGAAAGAATAGTTGCTCATTATTTTATATCAGAGTCTAGCATATGGTATATATTCAAAATTTTAAAATGAATACATTCCTGGCTGAAAGGATTAAACTGTGGATAAATAATAGAATCTTTTTAAAATTTATTGAAAACTCAAAACCAGGAAGATGATTTTTATTAATAGTTGGATTTTTAAAATTGCAATGATTTTGTGGGAACTTACAGAACATTTACTAAATGTAAACACAAAATAATTATTTGTCCTTGAAAAGGAGAAAATGGTAGGGGACAGGTACCCTTTCTCTTATGTACTTTTTTTTTTTTTTTTACTTATGAATTACAACAGATAATTGGAAAAGAGTCTCATGGAAGAATTGAGGACTCAGCCTTTCATTTGGCTTTAAAACTCAGTAGTCTTTTAATCATGTCCTTTGGTTTAGGCATTTGGCACATTAAGCTTTTATAAGGTTACAATGAATTCAATTTCATTAAACAAATGCTGTATTAGTATATACACCTGTTGAAAATAATGCAAAAATAGCAGAGACTTATATGATTATCTCCATTGTTACATAAAGTCTTTAACAAAAGATTTGCTGCTGCTAAGTTGCTTCTGTCGTGTCCGACTCTGTGTGACCCCACAGATGGCAGCCCACCAGACTCCGCTGTCCCTGGGATTCTCCAGGCAAGAACACTGGAGTGGGTTGCCATTTCCTTCTCCAATGCATGAAACTGAAAAGTGAAAGTGAAGTCGCTCAGTCGTGTCCGACTCCTAGCGACCCCATGGACTGCAGCCTACCAGGCTCCTCCATCCATGGGATTGTCCATACAGAGTATTGGAGTGGATTGCCATTGCCTTCTCCAACAAAAGATTTAAGCTGCCAAGTTTTAAAAAATGTTACTTTTGTTTGGAGTTGAATTAAAGCTGTATATTAATTTGTATTAAATTGACATTGACATGGTATTCTGTTTTTCTATGTCTAGAGCATGCCATTATTATTTCACTTAAAGTTTATAACACGTTCTTTAATATTTCAGTATGTCAGAAGATTAACCCAAATCCTTGGAAAATGAGTGGATAAAGTGTTGACATCAAATAAGTTATTTTTATATAACTAATATGAAAACATAAGAAAATAAAATTTAAACTATGGCTTAAATATATGTAGCACCAAAAAGTCTCAACTAACTAGTTACACATTTTATAGAAGATGCCCAACATCTCTAAACAGAGGACTATAAAACATTATTGAGAGACATTAAAGAATCCCCAGATGAAGGGAAATCTTTCATGTTATGGAGAGACAACATCAAGGATTTGAGCATCAAGGAAAAGGCTGATAGCTACAACAGTGTCTTTCAGCAGCCAAGGCATACTAAAAATATTATAACAATTCTATAAAGGTCCACTTGTTTGGTGGGTATATAACAGTACACATTTTGCATTTAATTATTTTTGTTTCTTGCTAATTTCAAAAGATCAGTCTACACTAAAGCATAGAAGAGAATTAAGGGAGTAGGATGTGTTAAAATCCTCTATAATAAAATGATAATGATGTATTTTTAGATATAGAAAATCAAGACCATATTAATGTCAACTCTACATATACTGAATCTGTACAATTTGTATGATCAGTGAATTCTATGTTTAAGTATAAACGTGTACTCTTCTTGTGTTGAAAATACTGAAGAAACCTGGAAAAAATTAACACAAATTACCTATCTATTAGAAATCCTAACATTGGCCTTGTGGGATTCTAAACAATAAAGCCCTTCCTTCAAAAATGTCTTATAATTCAAATTAAAACTAAATGACTAGATATCAGGGTGATGGTGGCCTCATAGAATGAGTTTGGGTATATCACTTTCTCTGCAGTTTTTTGGAAGTTTCCAAAGCTGCTGCTGCTGCTACACTTACACTTCGGTTGTGTCTGACTCTTTGCAAACCCATGGCCTGTAGTAGACCATGCTTCTCTCCATAGGACTTTTCAGGCAAGAATACTGAAGTGGGTTGCCATTTTCTCCTCCAGGGGATCTTCCTGATCCAAGGATCAAACCCTTGCCTCCTGTGGCTCCTGCGTTGCAAGCAGATTCTTCACCACTGAGCCACTAGGCAACCCTATGAAGCCATCTGACTTTTGTTTGCTGGAAGTTTTTTTTTTTTTTTTTCTTTTGAAGAACTTTTTCTTTATTTCTGACAGGTTTTAGTTCTTTTTGGCAGATCCCTCTATTTTCTACAGCACAGGTATCAGAAGTAAATTGTTTCCTTGATATGCAAACACAGCTGTCTTCTTTAGCATCACCAGAAACTGGTAATATATTAGAGTTTAAAAATGATCCATTTATCCACTTCCAGCTCTTCTCTGATAATGTAAAATTTATTTCTACTTCCTGGTTCATTCTTGGGAGACTGTACCTTTCTAAGAATTTGTTCATTTCTTCTACGTTGTCCATTTGTTGGTGTAGACTCTTATGACCCTTTGTATTTCTGTTGTATCCATTTGTTACTTCTCCTTCTTCATTTCTAATTTCATTAACTTGAGCCCTCTCCCTTTTTTTCTCCTTTGTCTATTATTTTGTTGATGGACACAGATAGCTTCTCTATTTTGGCAAATGTAAATAACATGCTACAAACATTGTGTATCTTCTGGATTAGTGTTTTTGGCTTTTTTCAGATATATACCCAGAAATGGAATTGCTGTATCATAAGGTGGTTTTAGTTTTATGAGAAACATCCATACTGTTTTCCACAGTGGCTTCACCAGTTTTCATTCCTACCAACAGTATATGAGGGTACACTATCTTCATATCCTTATCAAAGTTTGTTATTTGGGGTCTTTTTTGATAATATCGATTCTGACAGGATGGGAAGAAGGGGACAACAAAGGCTGAGATGGTTGGATGGCATCACCAACTCAATGGACCTGAGTTTGAACAAGCTCTGGGAGTTGGTGATGTACAGGGAAACCTGGCATGCTGCAGTCCATGAGGTCACAAAAAGTCAGATATGACAGAGTAACTGAACTGACTGAAATGATTCTGACATGTGTGAGGTGATATCTCACTGAGGTTTTGATTTGCATTTTCCTGATGGTTAGTGATGTTGAGTATCTTTTTATGTGCCTATTGTTGATCAATTATTCTCTTTGGAAAAATGTCTATTCAGACAAGCTTCTTCAGTATTTTCATCACAAGAGCATTTCATATTTATCCTGAAGCACAGAGTTCACCAATCATACAAATTGCACATCATACAAATTGAACATCTTCTGGTTATGTTAGTCAATTGTTTTAATGTTTCATTGTGTGTGCTGTTTACATATTTTTGAGAGTAACCCTTCATCAGTCATATCATTTGCAAATATATATATATTTACATTCAATAGTTATCCTTTCATATTCATGTTTTCCTGTGTTCTGCAAAAGCCTTTAAGTTTAACCAAGTCATATTCATTTATTTTTTCCTTTATTTCCTTTCCTTTTAGGAGACAGATGGAAATAAATATTGCTACAATTTGTTTTAAAGATTATTCCTCTTGTTTTACTCTATGAGTTTTATAGTATAAAGCTTTACACTTAAGTCTTTAATCCATTTTGAGTTTACTTTTGTATATGATGTTAGACAGTATCTAATTTTATCGTTTTGCATATAGCTCTCCAGGTTTCCCTGTCCCACTAATTGAAAGACAATCTTATATTTGCATGTTCTTGCCTCTTTTGTCATATACTAATTTGGCCATAAATACACAGGTTTATTTATGAACTCTCTATTCTCTTCTATTCATTTGTGTGTCTGTTTTTGTGCCAGTGCCATATTGTTTTGATAACTATAGTTTTGTAGTATGATCTGAAGTCAAAGAGCATAATTCCTCCTTTTCTGTTATTTTTTCCCAAAGTGGTATATCAAATTAGTAAATTGAAGAATAAAAATCATGTCAATAAGTGCAGGGGGAAAAAAAATAACAACTTTTGACAAAATTAACAAATTAACATCCATAAAAACCCTCCATAAAGTAGGCATAGAAGCAGCATATCTTAATATAATAAAGGTCACATATACAAACCCATATCTAACATCTAGAATTCAATTCTAATATTAAATATTGAATTCAATATTCAAAGATGAAAAGCTGAAATTTTTTCATCTAAAATCAAGAACAGGACAAAGTTTGCTATTTCAGCCAATTTTGTTCAACGTAGCATTGAAAGTCTTAGCCATAGCAATTAGAAAAGAAAAACAAAAAGGAACCAAAATCATAAAGGAGAAGTAAAACTGTCGCTGTTCATAGGTGACATGATACTATACATTAAAAAAAAAAAAAATCCTAAAGACTCTATCAGAAAGCTACTAGAGCTCATAAATGAACTCTACAAAGGTAAAGGATACAGAATTAATACACAGAAATTTATTGCATTTCTACACATTAACAACAAACTATCAGAAAGAAAAATCAAGGAAATAGTCTGATTTACTATTACATGAAAAAGAATAAAACACTTAGGAATATGCTTATCTAAGGAGGTAGAAGATCTGTATATAGGAACTATAAGATATTGATAAAGGAAATCAAAAGCAGAACAAACAGACTGAAAGATACACTCAGCTCTTGAATTGGAAGAACAAACATTGTAAAACAATCATAATACACAAGACAATCTACAGATTCAATGCAATAACTATCAAAACAGTCATGATTTTTTTCACAAAACTGGAACAAATAATTTTAAAATCTATGAATGAGTGAATGAAAATCGTTCAGTCATGTCTGACTCTTTGCGACCCCATGGATTATAAAGTCAATGGAATTCTCCAGGCCAGAATACTGGAGTGGATAGCCTTTCCTGGATAATCACGATGGTGTGATCACTCATCTAGAACTAGACATCTTGTAATGTGAAGTCAAGTAGGCCTTAGGAAGCATCACTACGAACAAAGCTGGTGGAGGTGATGGAATTCCAGTAGAGCTATTTCAAATCCTGAAAGATGATGTGGTGAAAGTGCTGCACTCAATATGCCAGCAAATTTGGAAAACTCAGCAGTGGCCACAGGACTGGAAAAGGTCAGTTTTCATTCCAGTCCCAAAAAGGGCAATGCCAAAGAATGCTCAAACTATCGCACATTTGCACTCATCTCACATGCTAGTAAAGTAATGCTCAAAATTCTCCAGGTTAGGCTTCAGCAGTACGTGAACCGTGAACTTCCTGATGTTCAAGCTGGTTTTAGAAAAGGCAGAGGAACCAGAGATCATATTGCCAACATCTGCTGGATCATTGAAAAAGCAAGAGAGTTCCAGAAAAACATCTATTTTGGCTTTATTGACTATGCCAAAGCCTTTGACTGTGTGGATCACAATAAACTGTGGGAAATTCTGAAAGAGATGGGAATACCAGACCACCTATCCTGTGTCTTGAGAAATCTGTATGCAGGCCAGGAAGCAACAGTTAGAACTGGACATGGAACAACAGACTGGTTCCAAATAAGAAAAGAAGTATGTCAAGGCTGTATATTGTCACCCTGCTTATTTAACTTCTATGCAGAGTACATCATGAGAAACGCTGGACTGGAAGAAACACAAGCTGGAATCAAGATTGCTGGGAGAAATCTCAATAAACTCAGATATAGAGATGACACTGCCCTTATGGCAGAAAGTGAAGAGGGACTAAAAAGCCTCTTGATGAAAGTAAAAGAGGAGAGTGAAAAAGTTGGCTTAAAGCGCAACATTCCGAAAACGAAGATAATGGCATCCAGTCCCATCACTCCATGGGAAACAGATGGAGAAACAGTGGAAACAGTGTCAGACTTTATTTTTGGGGGCTCCAAAATCACTGTAGATGGTGATTGCAGCCATGAAATTAAAAGACGCTTACTCCTTGGAAGAAAAGTTATGACCAACCTTGATGGCATATTCAAAAGCAGAGACATTACTTTGCTGACTAAGGTCCGTCTAATCAAGGCTATGGTTTTTCCAGTAGTCAGGTATGGAAGTGAGAGTTGGACTGTGAAGAAGGCTGAGTGCCGAAGAATGGATGCTTTTGAACTGTGGTGTTAGAAAAGACTCTTGAGTCCCTTGGACTGCAAGGAGATCCAACCAGTCCATTCTGAAGGAGATCAACCCTGGGATTTCTTTGGAAGGAATGATGCTAAACCTGAAACTCCAGTCCTTTGGCCACCTCCTGCGAAAAATTGACTCATTGGAAAAGACTCTGATGCTGGGAGGGATTGGGGGCAGGAAAAGAAGGGGACGACAGAGTATGAGATGACTGGATGGCATCACTGACTCGATGGAGGCGGGTCTGAGTGAACTCCAGGAATTGGTGATGGACAGGGAGGCCTGGTGTGCTGCGATCATGGGGTCACAGAGAGTTGGACAGGACTAAGCGACTGAACTGACCTGAGCCTTTCCCTTCTCCAGGGGATCTTCCCAATCCAGGGAGCGAACCCAGGTTTCCCACATTGCAGGCGGATTCTTTACCAGCTGAGCCACAAGGGAAGCCCAAGAGTGCTGGAGTGGGTAGCCTATCTATATGGAAATACAAAAGACTCAGAACTGTCAATTCTTTTATGATGCAAATTAGATTATAACTGAAGTTTCCTGTATACTTATATATACATAAACATTTTGAATTTGAATGTAGAGCTAGTTGTCAATATTTTTATTAGAATATTCGTGTATTTATATATATTATAGATATATAGATATATATAGATATAGGCTTCCCTGGTGGCTCAGAGAGTAAAGTGCCTGCCCACAATGCGGGAGACCCGGGTTCAATCCCTGGGTCGGGAAGTTCCCCTGGAGAAGGAAATGGCAACCCACTCCAGTATTCTTCCCTGGAGAATCCTATGGATGGAAGAGCCTGGTGGGCTACAGTCCATGGGTTCACAAAGAGTCAGACACGACTGAGC
>SJYQ01000329.1:1459165-1555145 GCA_006410935.1 Redunca redunca | reverse complement strand
CAACACCACAGTTCAAAAGCATCAATTCTTCGGTGCTCAGCTTTCTTTATGGTCCAACTCGCACATTCATACATGACTACTGGAAAAACCATAGCTTTGTCTAGACAGACCTTTGTTGGCAAAGTGATGGCTCTGCTTTTTAATATGCTGTCTAGGTTAGTCATAGCTTTTCTTCCAAGGAGCAAGCGTGTTTTAATTTCATGGCTACAGTCACCATCTGCAGTGATTTTGGAGCCCTCAAAAATAAAGTCTGTCACTGTTCCCGCTGTTTCCCCATCTATTTGCCATGAAGTGATGGGACCAGATGCCATGATCTTAGTTTTCTTTCTTAGTTGAGTTTTAAGCCAACTTTTTCACTTTTTCAGGTTATTTAGACAGACACAGATAAACGCTTTCTCAACCCAGTTAGGCAGCATCCCAGGCTGCACAGCTATGGAGGACTCCATCCTCTGCACCCATCACGCACAGGACTTTTAAAAAATGATTGCTTACTGCTTGCTCAGAGATAAAGGGCTCTAGGTGGACTTTGGAGACTCAGATTTCCTCAGAAAACTAGGAAATAGTCTTTGCAGACAACTCTTTTGAAGATTTGACTGAAATGAGACCAGAGACATAAAGCAGTAACTAGGAGCTGTAGCTGGTGTTGAAAGAAGGTTAGTTTTCACAAGGGAGAAATTGGGAGTGGCTTTCACAAGGACTTGGACATGCTGATGCTGGGAGGGATTGGGGGCAGGAGGAGAAGGGGACGATAGAGGATGAGATGGCTGCATGGCATCACGGACTTGATGGACGTGAGTCTGAGTGAACTCCGGGAGTTGGTGATAGACAGGGAGGCCTGGCGTGCTGCGATTCATGGGGTTGCAAAGAGTTGGACACAACTGAGTGGCTGAACTGAACTGAACTGAACTGAACCAGACATGCTGATGGGAATGAGCCAGAATAAAGGAGGAGGTAGGGAAATACAAAGAGATAATACAATGAGGCCCTTGAGAAGATGAAATGGCAATTACCTGTGGAGGGATACAGTCTTCATTGTATTCGGAAGGAAGGAGGCAAGGATAGATCAAGGATGACTGAGAAAACAGTGTTGCAACATTCAAGGGCTGTCTGCATAGAGACCTTTGAGCATTCCTGACTATCACCACACTGGCCAGCCTTACCCAGTCTTCACCTGACCTGCCATCAGACTTTTGCTAGTAGAGGCCTCCTTATCAGGAATCGCTTTTATTTTAAGATCTCCCTTTCTGAGCTTGATCACAGTGAGATGGAATTCCAACAAACCTACAGGCAGAGATTCATCAAAGGGTTTTACATAGGTTTCTTCCAAGATACTGCCCAAACTGCATTCACCTACAGATATTATCCACACATCTTTTATCCCTCTTATTTTAAAGGAATTTCTCAGGGT
The DNA here is from genome assembly GCA_006410935.1 of Redunca redunca. NCBI lineage: Eukaryota > Metazoa > Chordata > Mammalia > Artiodactyla > Bovidae > Redunca > Redunca redunca. The sequence goes on along the minus strand of SJYQ01000329.1, from coordinate 1,553,737 downwards.
TCCAGAGGAAAAAGGAATTTCTTGGTTCCAGAAGAAAGGTGAGGAGTGACACGGTTATCTGAGGCTTTTTAACAAGATCCTTGGCATCTCTTCCAGGCTATGCTTTGAGCAAAAGGAGAGGGTATTCTAAGCTTTTTATTTCTCTATTTCAAAATTGTGGCCCATTAGTTGCATATGAATTAAACATACAACCCAGCAATCCCACTTACAGATATTTATCCAAGAAAAATAAAAGCATATACCTACAAAAAGACTTGTACAAAAATATTCATAGCATCTTTATTCATAATAATCAAAATCTATAATCTAGATGTCCATCAGTAAAGAATGGCTGAACTGGTATACTCATTTAATAGAATACTACTCACAGTTGAAGTGAGGGAGGTAAGCAACATGAAGGCATCTCATAAGCTTTTGGCTGTAGTAGACTCTGGAATTGGAGGTCCAGAATTCCTGATTTTAACAAGGTCCCTACATGCTTGCTATAGAGACAGCCTGGCACCATGCAGACCTATCAGAACCACACGGAAAATCTACCTACAGCTTCTCGTTTTCAGAGAGAAGGCAAGTGACTCTGAGACTTCTGAAGGGGTTTCTGAAATTTATAGCACTGGCTCTTCCTCCCAATTCCACAGCCACTCAGCCACAGCAGGTGCCTGCTGTCCTGCAGCATGTGGCAGAGGGGCTCCTGTGTTTTAGTGAGCATCAAAGAGTCGGACACAACTAAGCGACTGAACTGAACTGAAGCTACTACTGTTGTCACCAGAGATGAATGAATTTTAGAATTCATCACTCAGTAATACTGACAAGTATTTTAAATATTCAGGAAACAGAATTATGAACAAGAGTAACAGATTGCAATTTAGAGACAGTGATAGCACTGGATGGCTTTGTTAGTGAAAAAAAGGAAGGCAGCCTGAACAACCAGCAGCTGGCCTGGAACTGTTTGCCAGGGCTTGATGTTACTGGTGTTCTCAACTGGATTTGAGTGTTCTGTTGAACAAAACAGTCTCACAAAACATCGACATCGGACGTGGCCTCTCTGTGTGACTATGAGAAGAAAAAATAAGATGCCTCCATAATCATGTCCAGGACGACAAACACAAGCACACTCCACAAAAATGGCCTAACATTCTGCCTAATATGAATTATTATTACTTTTTCTTGAACAATTACAACCTGAGCCTTGCTTCACTCTTCCTACATTCTAGCTAGCAATTATTAAAATACCCGATCATAGAATAACCTCTGCTTCCTGAAAGCATCCAATCCAGAGCAAAGCCTTAAGCCTTCCTCAGAAATCACCCAGCACAAACCCAACCCTGCAGATCTTCTCTGCCTTCTTGCTGAGGCTCTCCACAATTCCTCATAGTGTGCTGTGTGCCTTTTTGTAACAGGTCAGTACACCCAACTGCATTTAACTATGCATGTGTTCCTCTTGGTCTTTGGCTAGAGGGCATTAACATTTGTTAACCTGGTCAAATGTTACCACCATATCTAAAGTTATCCCTTCCTTATGCTGCATGTTTATGCTTACGCTGTGTGTCAATTATCAATTAAACTGAAATAAAATAAATTACACCCTCCTTTACTTTTCCCCCTGCATGCCTGCTCAGTCATGTCCTGGTCTCTTCAACTCCATGGACTGCAGCCCACCAGGCTCCTCCGTCCATGGGATTTCCCTGGAAGAATACTGGAGTGGGTTGCCATGCCCTCCTCCAGGGGATATTCGTGAGCCCAGGGCTGACCCCACGTCTGCATTGGCAGGAGGATTCTTACCACTGCGCCACCTGGGAAACCCACTTTTCCTCTTATCATGCTTTCCCTTTCTTTCTATTGCATTAGCACATGTTTATTTTGCCTTTTCTTTTTTCACTTTTAATCTCTCCCACTAGAGTGCAAACTCCATGAGGACTGGGACTTTGTTCAGTTTTTTAGGAAGATAATCTGGCAGTTGTATAGGAAATGAACTAGAGCAGGAAGAGGCTCTGCTGTAAGACCACTTAGGTCTCACTGTTCAGTGGATGGGCTTTAAAAGCATGAATTAAGGCTGTCATGGTGGGGATAATGAAGTGTGGCGTGGGACTGAGAAACAGAGTCTTCAGGATTTAGTAACTTATTTGTGAATTAGGTAGAGAGAGGATGATGGATAGGGAAGAAATGCAGGGCCCAGGAGAGCAAATTGTGCATTCATATGCCTTATTTCAGTGTAATAATGGTTAATAGATTCTATAATACAAAATATCTACATAATTGAATAAAAGTCAACCTTGGGGTATATATGTGTTATACTCAAATTCAAACTAAAAACCAGTATCTAAATTTAAAATGTTTAAAACTGTTTAAAAGAAAAGCCTTTTCTTTCTTCTTTGAAGTGAAGTCGCTCAGTCGTGTCTGACTCTGTGCGACCCCGTGGACTGCAGCCCACCAGGCTCCTCTGTCCATGGGATTCTCCAGGCAAGAATGCTGGAGTGGGTTGCCATGCCCTTCTCCAGGGGATCTTCCCCACCCAGGGATCGAACCCAGGTCTCCTGCATTGCAGGCAGACGCTTTAACCTCTGACCTACCAGGGAAGCTGTACTCACTTCGAAGTTCACGTTTGCCTGTAAAAACACACCCACAGACATAAATGTCTCACGCTTGCAGTTGGGTGACAATGGCTGTTCTAAATGGCCAAAACACCCTCTGGCACCAGTGAGGTAAGGAGAGCTCGGCTAATGTGCTGTTGGTCTCACTGGTTGTGGTACGTGCAATGGATGACCTACAAGGACGCTCTGGGGGGCAGGAGACATGGTTTTATGCATCTGGAAATCATGCAACGCCCCAAGTTCGATAAACTTCCTTCATTACTCAGTTGTGTTTTTGCTGCACTACTAAAAGCCGAAGACGGAGAAACAGCCAGCTTTCAGGGGGTTTCCTTCAGGATGTGATTGGTCCTCTTGAAGAGTCTGTTTCAGTTCAGTTCAGTTCAGTCGCTCAGTCGTGTCTGACTCTTTGCCACCCCATGGACTGCAGCCTGCCAGGCCTCCCTGTCCATCACCAACTCCCAGAGTTTACCCAAACTCATGTCCATCAAGCCAGAGAAGCCATCCAGCCGTCTCGTCCTCTCTCGGCCCCTTCTCCTGCCTTCCATCTTGCCCAGCATCAGGGTCTTCTCCAGTGGGTCTGTTCCAGGCACAGTATAAAGGTGCAGCGGCTGCCTCCCCTGTCTGCCCTCAGCTCACCCTGTGACTGGGTCCTGCTCACCTGCAGCTCTCAGCCCAGGCAGCCCTTCCCTGGAGTCTCACCTCCCCCGTCCATCTCCTTTACAGCACTTACCACCGCAGGCAGCTGTGGGGCCTGCAAGATTTGTTGACCATCGCCCCTGTCAGAATTAAGCCCTACTTTGTTTATCCCGAGCTTCCCTGGTGGCTCAGACAGTAAAGCGTCTGCCTGCAATGCAGGAGACCCGGGTTCGATCCCTCGGTAGGGAAGATTCCCTGGAGAAGGAAATGGCAACTAGTTCTTGCCTGGAGAATCCCATGGAAGGAGAAGCCAGGTGGACTACAGTCCACGGGGTCACCCAGGGTCAGACACGACTGAGTGACTTCACTTTCACTTTCTTTTCTTTATGCTTGAATCACCAGCACCTGAAGTCGCTAATCAGTTGCACTTTAAAGAGAAGTTATTCCAGAGGGCCTGATGTAATGGTGGGAAATCTTTACAGACAGACGGTGAGATTCAAAGCAGCAGCCGTTGCTTCACTGTTGGCCTGGAAAACGCAGTCTCCCTTGCCGAGGAGGGTGCCGGGGCCCCATCCCGCGGGATTCGGGGTTCTGCAGACAGACCAGGGAGAAGGCCGTGGGCTACAGGGAGCCCGGCCCTGTGAACGCTGGGACTCCAGGCCCCTGGGGATCGGCGCCCAGACCAGGACCCCTGACTACAGAGCAGTGAAACGGTAAATCGCTCCACGTGTCATCATTTGTTACCGAGGGAATAGAAATGTTTTCACCGAAGAGGCCTGTGAAACTAAGCCTTCATGCAACTTAACGGGAGAAAAAGCAAAACAACCAATTATCACCCATAACTCTCCAAAGCTAATTCAGGCTCATGCAAGGAAGCAATTAACCAAGTTTAAAACAGAAAATGCATTGTTCTCCCACTTTTACGTGAGTTAATGTGGTAACTGAGGCAAATGCGGGGGCTTCTTTCCCTTCTTTTTAACTTAAGACTCACATATTCACTTTTCTTCTGCCGGTGGTCAAGCCCGGGTTCTTAACGGCTGGAGCCACTGGGGAAGGCCTAAGGAAACGACTAAAGCACAAATATGTTGTAACCCTGGCTGTTGTTTAGTTGCTAGGTCCCGTCCGACTCTTTGCAACCCCATGGACTGTAGCCCGCCAGGCTCCACTGTCCATGGGATTGCCCAGGCGAGCATTCTGGAGTGGGTGGCCATTCCCCGCTCCAGGAGACCTTCCCCACCCACAGAATGAACCCCGTCTCCTGCATTGTCACGTAGGTTCTACCGCTGAGCCTTATTCTCTCAATTCTGTGCCCAGCTTCTATATCACAGCTAATACTTTTTTACTGTCAACTGGTACAGTAGGACCTTTAGAAAGAGTTAAGTTACGCGTGACTCCCTAACCAATTTAATGTTTTTCCCTCTTAAATTTAATAACATTTTTGTTTCTTATTATATAAATTTAGAAGAGTTATACATTTGCTCACAACAAAGCAATGACAGACCCTTATAATTACTATTAAGTGACTCAGAAATGGCAAGCCACAATTCTAGACGTTGAGAATTGGTGGTATCAGTATAATAATCAAGTGTCTACACTCCAAATTTGTTTGCTGCATTCCCAAATTGTTTCACGACTGTCAAGTTGCCCCTTCGTAACCTCTTCCCTTTTTACTAAGGGTTTTATCTCTCCTTCCAGAAGTAAGGCAGTCATAACCAGGATCCGAAAACTAGAGGGACTGAATGGACCTTCAAGGTTTAACCCCTTCTGGGGCAGGTGGGAGCCGGGAAGGTGGCCGGAGAGGTGATGTGGGCTGATTCTCACCTCTTCTCTGACTTCTGTCTGACACTGCTGGCTCATTAGCCACTGGATTGTGAGATTTTCTTGTTTTAGGTTGCCTCCTTAGCCAAGTGATAAGAGGTTCTTTTTTGCCATTCAGGGAGTAGACACTTCTCTTTGGATGTAGAAAGGGATGATAAGGTACTTTTTAAAGTTATTTTTCTTTTCTAAAATATTTTTTATTTTTTCCAAAGATAGAAAGTTAGAGTCATACCTAAGTATGAAACAGTGGAATAAATGATTTTAGCAACTGTTGTCTTTAACCTCATAAACTACATAAATTCCCTGAACTTTCTGGAAGGACACACTTTATCGGTGTACCACCTGTGTTATCCTGAGGAGCTTTGGGTTCCAGTTCTGTTCTACTTGCTTTTGAATTGCACATTAATGTTTGCTGATGTTTAGTTTAGTTTTTTGTGTGTTTGTTCAGTTATGCCAACAGTATGTTGTGAAGCAAACAAATCAGCCCTGTTTGGAGTCCATCATTTTCCACTAATTAAATGTTAAGACTAGGGTACAGGGATTAACATTAAATTGGAGAAGGAAATGGCAGTCCACTCCAGTATTCTTGCCTGGAAAATCCCATGGACAGAGGAGCCTGGCAGGCTACAGTCCATGGGATCGGAGAGTCGGACATGACTTCACTTTCACTTCCACAGGGATTAAAAATTATATCATCTATAACCCAATTGTGAAGGCAGAGATAAACACAATCTCCTCTAAGTTTGGTTATGCAGCAACGCTTGCCATTCAGAGTCAGCTCTTGCACCTCCCACCTCCACCTAATGATGGGAATGAGGAAATAGGGTCCCAAGACCTTTTGCCCCCTTCAGGGGAATAGATCCAGAGAGCTGAGAACCACTGTTTTTCTAGTAGTCATGTATGGATGTTCGAGTTAGACCATAAAGAAAGCTGAGTGCTGAAGAATTGATGCTTTTGAACTATGTGTTGGAGAAGACTCTTGAGAATCCCTTCGACTGCAAGAAAATCCAACCAGTTCATCCTAAAAGAGATCGGTCCTGAGTGTTCATTGGAAGGACCGATGTTGAAGCTGAAACTCCAATGCTTTGGCCACCTGATGGGAAGAACTGACTCATTAGAAAAGACCCTGATGCTGAGAAAGATTGAGGGCAGGAGGAGAAGGGGACAACAGAGGATGAGATGGTTGGATGGCATCACCGACTTGATGGACATGAGTTTGAGTCGGTGATGGACAGGAAGGCCTGGCGTGCTGCATTCCACGGGGTCGCAAAGAGTCAGACACGACTGAGCGACTGAACTGAACTGAACTGTTATAGGAAGCACGCTGTTCTTTGTGACTTATTTTCCTTTCACTTTATATATTCATTTCAACCTTACGTTGGAAGTAAGTGTGTGTGTGAGTGTGTGTATCTTGGGGAAGAATATGGGGAAAGAGGATTTCTTCCCCATTCCTACTGCTCTACCAATGATTTCCCCCAAAGAATCAATGTATTTTCTTCCGTATTTGTAAAAATTGACATTCTTAAACGTTCATGAATTGTATCTAATTGGAATAGTTTGAATCTTTATTAGGCTACAAATCAAAGGTGTTTACTTACTAACAGGTAACAAAACTGAGATAGTGACAGGTAAAGTTTTCACCTGCTGTAGACCAGAGGCACTCTTTCTAAACTTAACATAGCTGTTTTTCATGTCAACCACAACATGATAAATAACAATTTGTCTATGACCAACATACCATATACATTCTTATAAATTAAAAAATGAAAGAAGAACATTTATTTTGCGGTCTTAAGGGCGTGTCGAGTGTGTCAGAATCTTCACTGAAAAGACGCCTGGAGCACATAGTCAACTGACAAGAACAGGAACGGCAAGAAGATTTGTTATTTCAAAAGACACTTAATTCTAAGGAGCATTAACCCTAAAACCTACTTTACATTGTATTGCCTATGCCTCCCCCCGAAATGCCGCATCTCTGAGTGTGCCTCTCTACTCCAGCCTCCGCCTCAGCAGTGCTGAGATACGCGCCCAGTCTCTTCTTATAGATCAAGTTTTGGAGAACAGTCTACAGAGAAAACGAATCATTCTTTTCAGACACAGTATAAGGACTGTTCGCTAAGATCAAATTGGAGAACGATTACACTGAATAGAAATTCTACAGGGTGGGTGAACGGGGGATAACCGTTTCTAAAGGAAGGTATGAGCATGGGACCCATGTTCTGTGAAGCCATCAGCTCTTTGACTGTGAGATGCGTGTAGGTGTGTGTCTCTGTGCAAGAGAGAGACAAAGAGAGATAAAGCCACTTGTGTGTGCCCCCATTGATAATGATTTCCAAGAAGTACCTAACAATCCCTAACTTTAACTTGTTTTCTTACTTTGGTAGAGAAACTCTGATTCACACAGGCAGGTAAAAAATACCAGGAACATTTTGGCAGCCTCTGGCTAGACTGAGACAGGTATCATGACTGGTCTATACTCTCAGCCCAAAGAGAGAAAGCTTGAAAGGAGGACACAAAAAGGCAATAGAGAAGTGACTGATGTTTTGGTGGCTAGCGTATTCCCAGTGGTACTTAGTCCAGAAACTTTCCGGACCCCTGAAAGATAGGGCTCCACACCATCACTCCTTAAGGCAATTCAAATTCATCTCATTGAGACACCATCACACCTCTACTGGAATGGCTAAAATTTAAAACGTTGGCACAGCAAGTGTCGGCAAGGAAGTGAACTTAAACCCTCGTGCACTGATGGTAGGAGTGCAAAACAACGGCAGTCATTCCGGAAAACACTCTGCCCAGTGGCTATGAGATCAAAGACACAATCGCCACATGGCCCAGAGATCTTAGTCCCAAGTGTTTATGAAAGAGAAATGAAAACATACGTTCACATAAATGCCTGTATGGAAATACTGATAACAGTTTTATTCACAACTGTTAAAACCTGCACACAAACATTCTCCACTGGTGAAGAGATGATCTGTGGTAAGTCTCCGCAGTGGATGAATCTTCAGCACGTTACCCTAGCGGAAAAAGGCAGACTCAAAGGCTTCATCCTGTGTGATTCCATTTACATGACTTTCCCCAAAGAGGCAAAAGTGCAGGGACAGAAAATAGAACAACGGTTGCCGGAACCTGGCACCGGGGGAGGGTTTACTTCGAAGAGGCGGAACCGAGCTCTGGTGGGGGAGTTAGAAGCGTTCTATATCTTGATCCCGGCGGGGTTATGTGACCGGATGAACGTGCCAAAATTCATAGAACTATCCACTAAAAAGGATGAACTTCATCCTATATAAATTATATCTTACTAAACCCAAGTTTAAAAGAAAGGAAGATAGAACAGTAATTTATAACATATATAAACCAGACTTCAAAAATTCAGTCATTAATTTTAAAAAAAGAAAAGAAAGTAGGTATCTGAACTAAACATAAAGAGACCGAAAAAGCAACAATATCAAATGAAATATATGAACCTAGAATGGATTCTAGTTTAAAATAATGTAACAAAATAACCAAGATAATTATCTTTGTACAGTTGGGGATATTTGAATACGGACTGGATATTAGATAATACTACATAATTACTTTCAGTTATCTTAGGCATTAAAAGAATATTAAGATTACAAATTTTTGTTAAGGAGATGTATGCTAAAAGATTTAAGTTGAAATGTCATGGTATTTATAACTTACTTTCAAATGGTACTGCAACAAAGAAAAAAAGGCAGGAGGGAGACATGAGAAATGCTGACCCTTATTGAAACCAGCTGGAAGAATCTGTATGCATAATGTCCTTATCACATAGTGTCTTATAAAATTCTGATACAGAACATCACCTCTATTATATATCAAATGGCCATGAGTGTTATGAGTAAAAGGAAAATTGTAGGCAAATATATATCACACAATTCAAGGTTTTTAGAATACATATGGGATTAATGTATTAGCATCTGTCTTTGCAGCAGCTAAGTCGCTTCAGTTGTGTCCGACTCTGTGCGACCCCATAGACGGCAGCCCACCAGGCTCCCCCATCCCTGGGATTCTCCAGGCAAGAACACTGGAGTGGGTTGCCATTTCCTTCTCCAGTGCATGAAAGTGAAAAGTGAAGGTGAAGTCGCTCAGTCGTGTCTGACTCTTAACGACCCCGTGGACTGCAGCCCACCAGCTCCTCCATCCATGGGATTCTCCAGGCAAGAGCGCTGGGGTGGGCGCTGCTGCCTTAGAGGACTGTAAAAAGCCAGTTTAAGGGGATTCTGAAGATAAGACAGAAATAATGGCAATCAGGAGCACCGAAATAAATTTAACAAATGAAAACAACGGGCAAAAAGTCGCAGGGAAGTTATCAATTGCATCTTCACCAACAAAAATCATTAGCATTATTAGCAGTTGACTACAAGGAAGGAAGTGGTAAAATTACTCAGAGGGAGCGCAAGTTACCAATCATGACCAACAGGGGACTAGACCACACCAAGCATGTCCTAGGTCACCTCTAATATTTTTCCTTCTGTCATTCCAAAGCCTTCCACAACTTTTCCTTGCAGTCTCCTCTCCTTGTAATAAGGATAATTCTAAAAGTTATTCTTAGTCTCACACACACACACTCACAGACTGGTTTTCTTAGGTTTGGCCTGATTGTCTGTATAGGTGAAGTGAGGGCAAGAATCAGCAAAAGACAGCCTTGTCAGCAAACAAGATCTGACTCTCCAAACCTGCAAGTTAGGAATGGTTTTCACATTTTTAAACTGTTGGAAAAAAACACCAAAAGATGAATAATTTGCTGTGACATGAAAATTACATGCAAATCAAATGTCAGTCTCCACAGCTAAAAATCCACTGGAATACCTTCATTCAGTGACACGTCTGTTGCTGCTTTCTGGATACACTGGCAGAACTGAGAAACGTCACAGAGAACATATGGATCACAAAATAAGACCAGGACGGGGTGAAGTGGCTGAGGAACATTCCTTGGGCACAAGATTTAAGAGGGCACCAAAAACTAAGTGATGAAGAAATGAATGAATGATACTTTGACACATATTTTTTAAAAATTGAAAGAATGCCCCCACACCCCCACCCCCGCAAATTGACCACAATGTCAAAATTTTAAATGAAGACAGGATCAGTACTGTTGATGTCTTCCCTTTTCTCCCTTTAGCCTCAGGCTCCAATACAGCTTGGCAAGGAATTGCTGCATTTCACTGCACCCTGATCCTGGCCCTGTTGCAAAACTTTAAATATTTACTACCAGCCTTTCATAGAAAAGTTTGTGATCAAGAGTGTTAACCAACCATATAAGCTTCCTTGAGTTTGCTTTTCAGACTTAACCACTAAGCGTTAAGCCCACAAAATAAACTTCTGATTGGGAAATACTGTAAAGAATCTTTTTTTTGGAAATACTGTAAGGAATCTTGGACTGGAATCTTAAATGCTGCTATTATTTGCTACCTTGAGGCTAAGAAATCAAGTTCCCGAACCTCTCTCCACCAGATTTCTTCTGCAATACATACAAATTTGATGACATCCACTCTTTCTGAGGTCCTCAAAATTAGCTAAGTTTCCTAGCTTGCCAGTAAATAATATTTTCTTATCATTTGTAGGCCTGGGACACTGAAAGGCAATTTTCCTAGGTGGGCTTAACAGGTATTGGTTCCAATGTAAAAATCAATCTTCTTTTTCCATAAAAATGACCTGTCATAGCTGATTAAAAGGGCTATTTTCAAATCATAAATTCCAGGCAGTTTGTCCAATTGTATCCTGACAGAAAGGCAGATAGATTCTTATTGAATGTATGCAAATAACTACATTATCGTAAAAAGCAACGAGACCATGTAAGTGTCTGAATTTGGGACAGCAAGTGAGAATCAAATACCCTATACAAATGTTTTGTTTTAGCTCACAAAAGCAGTCTACTAAGCTGTATGGGTTATAGATTGCTTAAGAAGAAAGAGAAAGGGCTTCTTCATAGAACCAAAAGTTGAAGCAACAACACAGCATCAACAATATTCCAAACAAGGGCACTCCTGAACGATACTCCAGAAAGGCGGCCATCCTCACGTCCCTGCTCTGTCATTAATGTCTGCTTGGCGGGCTCTTCACCAGTCCGCCCCTGGGACTGAAAAGAGCTCTGGGGGTTCCGACTCTATTTACTGGTATGGTCTGAAGGCTAACTCAGCGGGCAAGAGTTCTGTCTAGAAATACCAGCAGCTTGAAGTGCTTGTCAGGGCCTTTCCCCACTGGTTTCTGAGACTGTCCTTGTTTGTTAGGACACAGACTCTGGGCTGTAACTTACAACAGAGTCCTCAGGCACACATCGGATTACACGCTGTAGGTGATGGATAGAGAGGTGTGCGTGCGTGCTCAGTCGCTGAGTTGTGTCCGACTCTTTGAGACTCTGTGGGCTGTAGCCTGCCAGGCCCCTCTGTCCATGGAATTTCCCAGGCAAGAGTACTGGAGTGGGTTGCCGCTTCCTACTCCTGGGGATTTTCCCAACCCGTGTCTTTGGGTTCTTTACCACTGTGTCACTTGGGAAGCCATATAGATAGAAGGAAATAGGTCGAGATAGGTTTCAAAGACTCAGTGGCTGTGACTCATTTATTACTGTGGCTAATAACATCAGAACGAAAGAAAGGAAAACTCTACTGGGGTACGGTGCACACATATTTCATAAGCTTTGGTCTGATTTCCGCTGAGAGTAAAAACCTATTATGTGCAGCAAGGGCACTGGCAAACCTCTACCGACATTCAGGGAAGAATAAAACTCTGGGGCTTCCCTGGAGGCTCAGTGGTAAAGAATCCAACTGCCAGCGCAGGGGATGCGGGTTCCATCCCTGGTCTGGGGAGACCCCGCATGCCGCGCAGCAGCTGAGCGCGCGCACCACCGCGACTGCCGCCCACGGGCCCTGGAGACCGCGCGCCACCGCAAGAGAGGACACCGCGAGGGAGTCCGCGGACCTCAGCCGGAGGGGAGCCGCTGCTCGCTGCAACCCGAGAAAACCCCACACAGCCAGGAAGACGCAGCTCAGCCGAACAGAAATGAACAGTTTCTAACAATCAGTTTCTTAAAAAGAGATACAAGCTCTGAAAGTCATCTCAATATTGTCTTTCCGAACCGATTCTAGATAAGAGCGAGCATCTCGTCTGATAGGACAACTCTTCCCATCCAAGTCTCAAAATAGGAACATCTCAAATGAACCTCATTATTTTTAGCATCTATCTATAAGATGAGAAACCAAATCACTGCGGTTTTCCCAGTAACCTTTTCCAAATCCAAAGACACATTTAGCTGTAAAGAACAACCTGATATTTTATTTTTTCTGAATTGAGTGTTTTGATTTTGGGAGAGCAACTCCAAAAGAATTGGCAGAATATATGTGGATGCTTAATTAAGGTAGGGTCATGGGCTCCTGACAACAACACTGAGTTACTTATTTAACCAAAATGACAATAAAAGATTTTAAAAGTAAATATATAAGGTAACATGAATGTAAAGAGCCTTAGTCCTTTCAAAAGTGAGAAGATTTTGTTCTTTTTTTTCTTAAAAAAAAAACAAAATTATTCTGATAAGCCACAGAATCTCGACTATGTAGGCAGATAACACAAAAGTTACAGAATGACCTTTCGTATTATAATTGAAGGTTATTAATCAGTGAACCAAGGAAGTAATCAATTAAAATGGAGTCATCTTTGCTAAAATTTAACATATTTTATAGCCTCGTTTCAAACTCAGTTGTTATAAAACCAAAGAAAATAAAATTTACTTTCCAAGTTTTCTCCATTATACTGTTTCATATTCTAGAATAAACTGACACTTTTCTTAAAGACCATATTAATCCATTTGGGCTTGATGGGAGAAATTTTCACATACAGAGGTATAGGGAAGTCTTTCTGGCTTATATGTGATTTGGCTTGAACTTCACGCTAACTCAAACAACCTGTTTTATGGCCTATATCTGCTTTAGCCATTAAAGAAAAGAATGCAGTTAAAAATTATAATGAAATTACTGCGGTTCACATATTCAAAACGAAGCCAGGTGGCCATTGTGGGTGTGGTTTCAGAAGGATTCCTGCATCAATGAGAACTCGAATTTTGTGAACTGTATCAGTCTCAAGGACACTGCTGCTGCTGCTGAGTCACTTCAGTCGCGTCCGACTCTGCGCGACCCCATAGACGGCAGCCCACCAGGCTTCCCCACCCCTGGGATTCTCCAGGCAAGAACACTGGACTGGGTTGCCATTTCCTTCTCCAATGTATGAAAGTGAAAAGAGAAAGTGAAGTCACTGAGTCATGTCCGACCCTCAGCGACCCCATGGACTGCAGCCTACCAGGCTCCTCTGTCCATGGATTTTCCAGGCAAGAGTACCGGAGTGGGGTGCCATTGCCTTCTCCGAAGGACACTGTTAGCCATTCTCAAAACAATACCTGCTAGCATGTGGCGGCTGCAATCTTAGTCTCGATGTCTCCCTTTGGAACTAGGCAACCATTTTGGACCCTTGCTTAACACGTACCCTTGTGCCTGCCCGCTAAGTCGCTTCGGTCACATCTCACTCTCTGTGACCCCATGGACTGTAGCCCACCAGGCACCTCTGTCCATGGGATTCCCCAGGCAAGAACACTGGAGGAGGTTGCCATGCCCTCCTCCAGGGGAACTTCCCCACCCAGGGATGGAACTCTCATCACCTGTGGACTCTACCTCGGAGTCAGCAGGAAAGCCAACAAGCACACTTACTTCCTGCCAGCTCCAATCCTAATTTTTTTTTTTCTCCCAATCCTAATTCTTAACAAACAATTTATGTAATTCTGTGGGTTTTGCCTTTAAAAGCCTCCCCCATTTTGTAGTCCAGAGAAACACGATCCAGATCTGCTTGAGTCTGTGTCTCCCAGGCCGTGGTCCTCAGTGAAACTGCTCTATTCCTGTGTAGACTGGTTCACTGGCTCCTTCTGTCAACCAGCTGCTATAACAAAAGGCCGCATAACTGGCAGCTTAACCAGTGAGCACCTCTTCCTCACAGTTCTGCAGGCCAGCAGGCCAAGGTCCCGGCCCTGCAGGCTCGGCGTCTGGTGGGAGTCCCGCTTCTTGGTCCATGGACGCCTGAGGCTTACTGCGTCCTCTTAGGACTGGAAGCTGGTAAGAGGGTTCTCTGGGGTCTGTTTTGTAAGAATACCAGTCTCTTTCATGAGGGCTCTGCTCTCCCGACCTAAGCACCTCCAAAAAGCTCCACCTCCTAATACCAACATATTGGGGATTAGGTTCAACATAGGAATCTTTAAGAGGACACAAACATTCAGTCTACAGCCAGGACAGAGCCCTAAAGCTCATTTCAGGGATGCACAGAGTAAAACTGTTTCCATAACAATATTAACATGATTCTTGCCTTTCTCATTCTCATTTCACTTTCTCCCAAGTGTAGAGTACAGATGCTATGGAATGTGTAACATTACAGCTAACTACTTGCAAAAGGAGACATGAGATGCCAGCTTTTTTCTGATAAGCCAGGCATTTAAGAGATTTCAGAAACACAATACCATTTTCATATTTTTGGCTTTAGAAAATATATTTTCCATAAAAGTATATTATTATTTTAATATGCAGTGGGTTCCTGTGGCTTCCCTCATAGCTCAGTCGGTAAAGAATCTGCCTACAAAGCAGGAGACCGAGGTTCAATCCCTGGGTCAGGAAGATCCCCTGGAGGAGGAAATGGCAGCCCACTCCAGTACTCTTGCCTGGAGAATCTCATGGACAGAGGAGCCTGGCAGGCTACAGTCCACAGGGTCGCAAGAGTCAGACAGGAGTTAGCGACTAAACCGCCTACCTCCGCCTATGATGCTGCTGCTTTCCATGAGCAAGAAGTAAGTATTTTGTATATTTCTCATACAAACAAAGGAAATGGCAACCCACTCCAGTGTTCTTGCCTGGAGAATCCCAGGGACGGGGGAGCCTGGTGGGCTGCCGTCTCTGGGGTCGCACAGAGTCGGTCACAACTGAAGCGACTTAGCAGCAGCAGCAGCATACAAACAAAAGCTTTCTGAAGGCCTCAATCATTTTTAAATGTAAAGGAGTCCAGAGAATTTAAAAAAAAAATTATTTTAAAAGAAAAAAACCCTACTCTTGTTTTGATGAACAAAAGTGCACTCACAATTTTATTTCTCTGTTACTCTTGCTCCCATTGTGGTTTCAACTACTCCTAACAATTTTAACTTTTAACCAAGTAACTTTTATTTCACAGAAAAGAGGATGGCCTGGGGGTGAAGGAATCACAAGTTCTTTAAATTTAGAACATCTGGACAATCAGCTGCTCCAGAAAGAAACATTATCTGTACTTAAGCAGATACTCCTGAAAATACAACTGTCGTTGACCCTTCTCGGAGATTTTCCTGTTTGAAGGAGACTGGCCCTTCGCCCCAGGCAGTGCAAATTCAGCTACTCATTAGCATCTTGATGCCCAGCAGAACTTTCCATACTTTCCACTGAAACCCTAAACCTACCTCTTTTTTGTTAAGTTGGTATATAAACCTTTGCCCCCAGCTGTTCAGTGAGTTACTCATTACTCTGTGAGCCTGGTGTATTCAAATAAACCTTGTTTTTTTCTCCTGTTCATTTGTCAGTTAATTCACAAGGCCCCAAAGAATTGAAACTAAGTGGATAAAGGAAAAGTTTTCTTCCCCAAAAGGATCAGTTATTGAACTGGATATCATACACAAGCACTTGAGCAAACTAGCCTGTGATGCACTTAAGTTTCTCCAGCAGTGCACATCTCTTTTACCCCTCTTAAGATGGCAAAAATGAGCATATTCGTTAACATGACTGAAAGATACAGTCTTTCTGTAGCATATAAAATAAGAAGAAAAGTTAATAAACCTCAAACTTTGCTTCTGATTTACTTAGAATTGTCCATGGGGTCGCAAAGAGTTGGACACAACTGAGCGACTTCACTTTCACTTTTCACTTTCATGCATTGGAGAAGGAAATGGCAACCCACTCCAGTGTTCTTGCCTGGAGAATCCCAGGGACAGGGGAGCCTGGAGGGCTGCTGTCTATGGGGTCACACAGAGTCGGACACGACTAAAGTGGCTTAGCATAGCATCCTGGTATTCAGGGATTATCTATTAAGTAGCTCAAATTACTAACAGTACAAGGTTTTAAAGTACCTAAAGGTGTTGATTTTATCTTAAATATGACATAATAAAACATAATTGCTGTTGGAAATTAAAAGTTTGTCAGAATACCAGGACAGGAAAGAACCTAAGTGCCTTAACAACAGATGATTATATTAAGAAGATGTGGTATATAGGAGCTTCTTTGGTGGCTCAGACAATAAAAATCTGCCTGCAATGCAGGAGACCTGGCTGGGTTCGATCCCTGGGTTGGAAAGATCCCCTGGAGAAGGGAATGACTACCCACTCCAGTATTCATGCCTAGAGAATTCCATAAACAGAGGAACCTGGCAGGCTACAGTCCATGGAGTTACAAACAATAGGATGCAACTGAGCAATTAACACTTTTTTTCTTTCCATATGTATACATAATAGAATTTTACTCAAACGTAAAAAGGAATAAAAAAATTACCATTTGCAGCAATGTGGATGAACCTGGATAATATTATGCTTAGTGAAATAAGTCAGAAAGAGGAAGACAAATACTATATAATGTCACTTATTTGTGGAATCTAAAAAATTATACAGATGAATTCATATACAAAACAGACTCACAGATGTAGACGACAGACTTGTGGTCACCAAGGGGAGAAGGAAGGGAGGAGGAGGGACACAGGAAGGGATGAGGCTGGCAAAGACACACTGCTAAACATAAAGAGACATAAAGCAGCAGGAATCTACTGTGCAGCACGGGGAATTCCATGCATTATCTTGTAACAACCTGTATAATGGAATATAATCTGCAAAATGCTGGATCGCTATGCTGTGCACCTAAAACTAACATGATAGGGTAAATGAACCGTGCTTCAATAGAATAAACAAAATAAAAGCAACTATCTTTTAAAAAGTTTATCAGAATAGTGACTTAATTTAACAAAATTTACATTTTCCACAGTCCTAAACATTGCGTGAGAGCAACGTCAATTTATTTGATCAATATACCTGTAACATAAGAGAAATAAATCCAAGTAAAGCAAAATGTCCAGGAAGGGGTCCAGAATCTGCTACTGCAGCACAGAAGTTATTTCGAACAGAAGGCATTTGAGTGCCTGAAATCCCTTATCTGCCTTAAAGCAGAGCCTCTGAAAGAACTCAGAAGAACTTAATGGGCATAACTCCCCTCCCTGGGAGCAACCAGGGAAGACTGAGCCATCACCTGAAATGAGAAGCCTCCACACCACACCTAAGCGCACATTGCGACAAAACTTTGTCTCCCCCGTGACCCATTCATCTTTCCAAAAAGCCATGTGTTTCTCCATAAATGCTCTTCTGTTTTGCTCCTGTCCTCTTGAAGTGGTATATAAGCCTCAAATTCTAATCACCCCTCTGAGTCACATTTTTCTGTGAAATTCTGTTACGTATATGTAGGTACATACCTGAAACTCTATCTTTTCTCTTGCTAATCTGTCTTTTGTCAAGGTAATTTGAAGCACCCAAATCTTAAACCTAAGAATGTAGAGGAAAAGTTTTTATTCCATGACATACATTTATATTATTTTCAACACTGAGAAATCAAAGAGAAGACCTCAAGAGTGCTCTTTTTTTAAACAAAATTATGTAGCTATTCTCTTTTATCCAAGATTCACCTAAATTATGTACATTTAAATTCTTAAAATGTTTGACCTTCACTCTTTCTGTAGGATAGGTTTATTTTTAAGTACAAGACTTTCAAAATATTGGATATTTAATTTCTTTATTTTCTGCATACAATTTATGTAAACTCTTAGTTCTCTATAAACCAATCAGAATAAAGTTGTTTAAGTAACTTTATTAACTAGTATTATTAATATTATCCAAAGATAGGAAAAACATCTATAGTTACAAACCAAGAGGCAAGGCTTTTCTTCCCCAGTGGCTCAGACGGTAAAGGATCCGCCTGCAATTCAGGAGGCCCAGGTTCAATTCCTGGGTTGGGAACATCCTTTGGAGAAGGGATTGGCAACCCACTCCAGTATTCTTGCCTGGGGAATCCCATGGACCGAGGAGACTGGAGAGCCCCATGGACTGTTCCATGGGGCTGCAAAGAGTCAGACACAACAGAGTGACTATCACTTTCAAAGGCCTTTCTGAAATATATACACACACACACATAGAGATGCACTGAGTACTCATAACTCCGGTTCTATACCTTCAGCCACAAGTTAAGATTAAACAAAGAAACATAAAAATTTAGAGATCTATATAAGTTTGCATCAACACTGGGAAAAGTCAACAAAGACTAAAATTCTGGTATTGCTTGGTATTCGTCTGCTGGAGCCACAGCCGAGGTGCTGGGGCTGCCTCTCAGGTCTGTGTTCCCTGGCTTTGTGAGGAAAAGCCACTGGGCATGTTCAAGGATGATCTCTTTAATTGTTAAAATTTAAATCTTTTTAAAAAAAGAAAATCATAGCCATTCATCAAATGTAAAATGAATACATATCAAAGATATTTTTTAAATGTGTTAATTAATGGTGTAACCAGGAAGGTGTTGGAAAAAATGGAAGGTGCTGAAAAAACAAGTCAGAAGAGACTGCAAAGAGCAAACAAAGATACATGCAATCAGATAGGCTAAAATGAATCTGCAACAGATGCCAAACTGGCCAAAATCCCAACACAGCAATCAATCACATCCCCACCAGCAAAAACTTGTGTTTCTACGTACAAGAGTTATTTGTATTTGTGGGAGAGGAAAAACATTTTCCTTGATACTCTTAAGTGCCCTTGGCTGGGTCTGAAAATTAAACTGACACAGACATGAACAAGGGAAAAGCATGTGAGTTTATTTCAGTTTTTTTCGGACACGAGAGTCTTAATAAGGAAATGAAGGACTAAAGAACCAGTTAAACCTGAACGTTTTCACGTGCGGTCTGCCAAGGCGTGGACAGTCACGGAGAAAAACTGTGGGACAGAGGGTACGAGGCTGCGGTTCACGGCTCTGTTGCTAAGTCATCCGACTCCTGCAACCCCGAGGCCTGCAGCCATCAGGCTGCGTGTCCTTCACCATCTCCCAGAGTTTGCTCAGACTCACAGCCATCGAGTCGGTGATGCCATCCAAGACGTTCTTCCCTCTTGGAGATAGGATTGACCCTTTCTTCCGGGAATGGGAAGAGGCCTCTTCTCAAAGGATGGTCCTATGACTTCAGGGGAGAAGGGAAGGCGTTGGGGTGGGGAAGGAAGTGTCAGAGATGTCTTCTTGCTTCTGTAGTTTTCTCAGACTCCTGCAGGTTCAAATGGTCAATGCTCCAAGGCGCCGTGGTTTGGAAGAGTGTGTCCTAAGCCCCACCATATTACTTTTTCCTTCAGTGGACAGTGATAAGATATCTCTGAGACCATGAAAGATGTGGGCAACCAGGAAGCTTGGACTGGATAACACCTAACCTTCCGCAGAACACTTAGTAATTTTTTCCCCATTTTTCAAAGTCTTGCACAACTTCTCCTGACATGATTTTTTCCAGCTCTCAGCATGTCCCTTCCCTCCATCCTCACAAAGCAGCCTAATGAGACCTGCCCTTTCCCTTTGTATTTCCCCTCCCTCATCACAAGTCCATTCACCATTGGCTCCGTCTACTTCATCTCCATTAATGTTGAGAAAAAGCACGAATTTATTAAGTATGACAGTTTATAGTAAGAAGCTATCAGCCCTTTACACCTTATCTTCTCAAAGGTGTGGGCATAGTAACAGCAATAGTAAAGATGCTTGTTGTCCTAAAAGAGATCTCTAACTGAAGGTATTTTTAGTGGGTAGCAAAATACAGTAAAAATTCTTTAGGTCATTTATAGGGAATACGTTTTTGATGCAAGGCAAGCAGGCAGTCCAGCTCTAGTCGTTCTTGATCTTCATATCTTCTATTTTCAAAAACAAGCTCACAGCAAAGGTCATATGAAATCCAGCGGCCAGGGAAATGGACAGGACTCAACAGCAGCCTGGATGTACGGGTGGATCTCTTATAAGTAAGTGGCAGGCTTCCCCGGTGGCTCAAGGTAAAGAACCCGCCTGCGCTGCAGGAGGTGCAGGAGACATGGATTCTGCCCCTGGGTCGGGAAGATCCCCTGCAGGAGGAAACGGCAACCCACTTTAGCCCTGGAGAACCCAGGGACAGAGGAGCCTGGCGGGCTAGTCCCTGAGGCCCCAAAGAGCTGGATGCCACTGAGAACACAAGCACTTGTGTAAGTGGCGTGCTCCGAAATCTGTACCCATCTGCTTTCTGAAGGGGACAGTAATCACTGGGTAAATGACTAAGCTCTAGTCGTTTAAAACCGTTTTGCTCATGTAAGTGAACTTACAGTGACAAAATGTGAGTAATGTGTTCTCCATTTTGCGAAAAGTGGGAGAACTGCTATGAGGAACTTTAATTCCTTGGGCTTCCCTGGTAGTTCAGCTGGTAAAGGACCCCCTGCAATGCCGGAGACCCTGATTGGATTCCTGGCTCGGGAAGACTCCCCAGAGAAGGGATAGGCTACCCACACCAGTATTCTTGGGCTTCCCTGGTGGCTCAGGGAAGCCCAAGAACCTGCCTGCAATGAGGGAGACCTGGGTCCAATCCCTGGATTGGGAAGATTCCTTGGAGGAGTGAAAGGCTACCCACTCCAGTATTCTTGCCTAGAGAATTCCCATGGACAGAGGAGCCTGGAGGGCTAAAAACCACGGGGTCACAAAGAGTCAGACAGAACTGAGTGAATAAGCACAGCCAGAACTCTATTTACTTAAAACAAAAGTAGATGCTTCAGTGCGATGATTGAGACCGTTTAAATTTGGTGATGTTCCTATTTTTATTAGGGAGCGTTGAAACAGTTAAAGCTCTACTGTTACAGTCTTTAATGTTATTTTTATTTTCACATTTCTTCACATTGCATGCAGTTTTTAATGCTGTTGAACTTATTGAAACTTACTACACATGTCTATTTTAAGTTATTGCAATATTTTCTCCTGGAAATAATGGTGACAAAGATTCTCTGCTTGACCAAACTTTAGTCAGGCTCCTGAACCTTCTCCTAGGTCCATCCATGAATTTCCCTGTAAAATCTAATTTCATCAAGAACCCTGCTAGTTATTTTAACCAGAGTCCTTCACCTAGAGATTTGATCACCCAGGACAACTAATCAGGTTGCTAATCCCCTCCAGCAACCTCTGTGCTTAGTCAGTCATGTCCGACTCTTTGAGGCCTCATGAGCAGTAGCCCACCAGGCTCCTCTGTCCATGGGGATTCTCCAGGCAGGAATACTGGAATGGGTTGCATGCCTTCCTCCAGGGAAATCTTCCCAACCCAGGTCTCCCACATTGCAGGCAGATTCTTTACCATCTGAGCCACCAGGAAAGCCCAACACCCTCTACAATCCCCCAGAAGAGGTATGTATACCCTGGCCTGTCTTCAGCAAAAATCTGGTTAGGTTAATTTTTTGCCAGAAATCTCCTGATCCCTGATTTTTTTCTCTTAGTAATTTCTCATCCACTGATATCCCACCCTGTTCCTTGACTATAAATTTCCATTTTCCTACCATCCCTGGTGGCTCAGACAGTTAAGAATCCGCCTGCAATACAGGAGACCTGGGTTCGATCTTGGCCAACCATTCTGACCCAGAGTCCTTCCTGGTGGCAAACGCATTCCTCAGCCAAGATGGATGCCAGAGAGAAGGATTCTGGGAGGTGGTCAGACACGTGGAGTCTCCTTTTGACCTTTCCCGAACTCTTCTGATCGGCGGTGGCTTGTTAGTTCCCTGTTCCTTACTAGGACCTCCCCAGGTAAAATAACTCATGTAAATGGTTACTATGGTGCTTGGCCAGGGTGGGCGGTTTCAGTCAGTGTTTCTGCTAACAGTATGTTGGGAAAGATTCTTGTTATTCTCATTTTTGGGAGAAAACAATCAATAAAAATTTGTGTTCATCTTAGCATCTCTCCAGTCCCTACTTTTATGATTTACTATCACCAAACAGTTAGAATTCAAGTTCTCATTTTCCTTTCTCTGAGCTAAGTTTCTAAGAACACGGTGCTGCTGCTGCTGCTGCTGCGAAATCACTTCAGTCGTGTCCGACTCTGTGCGACCCCAGAGACGGCAGCCCACCAGGCTCCCCCGTCCATGGGATTCTCCAGGCAAGAACACTGGAGTGGGTTGCCATTTCCTCTTCCAATGCAGGAGAGTGAAAAGTGAAAGTGAAGTCGCTCACTCGTGTCCAACTCCTAGCGACCCTATGGGGCTCCTCCGTCCTGGGATTTTCCAGGCAAGAGTGCTGGAGTGGGGTGCCAAAGAACACGGTGAGGAAGTACCAAAGGTGTAAGTCAAAGCATACGCCGGCAAATTTGTATCATTTTACAGTTACTTTCCTCTGACAGGAACTAATGATTCACCTTGGCTGGGCCAAAATGTCACACACGCTCTATACCGTTGCCCAGATCCTTTAAGTGAGCCCCCAATGTTGCAAGAGATCAGCTCTATCTTAGAAAAACATTAAAAATATGTTGCCCTTCTTTGTACATTGGGTAGAAATCTTAAGACACAGAGCAAATTTTGAAGTTGGCTATAACAAGACTTCCTCGCTTATTAGAGGAGCCACTGATTTCGGGGTGGGGAGGAGCAACCAATTAGCTATGAGATGAGACCGAATGAAAGTGCTGAGGCCAGCAGTAAGAGAGCTCCTTTGAGAGGCCAGAAACAAAGGATCAGCTAATCCTGACGCCGGAGGCAGGGAGGCCTTTTGGGGGCGTCACAGAATAGGGCGACGTCCCTGGTGGCTCAGATGGCAAAGCGCCTGCCTACAATTCGGGAGACCCGGGCTCGCTCCCTGGGTTGCGAAGATCCCTTACAGAAGGAAATGGCAACCCACTCCAGGATTCTTGCCTGGAAAATCCCATGGACAGAGGAGCCTGGTGGGCTCCAGTCCATGGGGTCGCAAAGAGTCAGATAGGACTGAGCGACTTCACTTTCACTTTCACAGAATATGGCAGCTGAATGGGTTTTCACGAATAAAAATGAGAATGCCAACAATTAACATTTGTTAGTTAGGTGCACTTCAGTGCTGCTTGCTGGTGGTCTGAGGCTGGAAGGAAAAAAGATTTTGGAAAGGTAATTTGAACCCAGGTTATGTAAAGTCTTCAGTAACACCCAGGGAAACCAACAATAGATATGCAAACCTTGGCAGGTCTTGACTGGGAAAAAAAAAAAAAAAAAAATCACCTTCTCACCCTCTATCTTATATTCCTCTTTCTTTTCAACTTATTCATAGCACTTTCATGATCTCTCAGCCATCTCCTACCCATCCCTACCCAAGTCTTTCCAGTGAGTTTAGTTGCCCTTCAAAAATGCTATTTTCTCCAGTAACAAAAGAGAAAAAATACACAATACTGCTACTGTATCAACCCCCTTCCTTTACATAAGACTAGGAAAAGATTTTTTGGTTGTTTTGTGGTGGTGGTTGGAGGTGGTGTCAGAATTTCCAAGGGAGGTTTCAGTTACCTCTTAGAAAAATATTACTTTTTTAACCCAAAACTCACTCATGCTCCTTGTCTTCCAAAGTTCTTGTTTATATTTCACGTTTAGTCAATACTTCAGTTAGTGAGTACTTCCCCCACAACTCCAACAACAGGGCATGCATTTGCAAGTGGGCACACAAACTTTTTTTTATGCCTTTAACCCATACTTCTTTGGGGTGGTAAGAGTGCCTTTTATCAGCCCAAAGTCAGCTTTTCAAATCCCTCAGGTGGAGATAGGATTCATTAACATTCAAATGACTGCTATCTCTTATCTAAACCCTTCCTGCCAGACAACGAAAAAGTCAATTTAAATCCGATAATTCTTTAATAGAGCTTCCTCCAGGCCATTTAAAAAGGTGCTAAGTAAGGTGGATTCTACTACCAATTCTTAAGAGATCAACTCTTCACAATTCTCACTTATCTCCTCTATTTGCATTCTGTCTCCAGGCCAACTTTCGGTTTTGGACAAATCCCACCCATTTCCCTGTCTTATTTCCATGGATTGTTAGAAAAACTAGGTCAGCATTTTCTGCTTCGAAGAGTTTCAATAAGGCACACTTTCGTATTGCAAAACACCGCCCGCATATTGGTTTTCCAATTGGCAACCTTTAGACTCACAGAACCCACTAGCTCAGCTGCATAGGAAAGTGAGAGTTAAGGCCAATGACTTCTCTGGGAGGCAGTAATCTTAAATGCTAAAAAACGTCCACACCGCAGACCCCTTTCATGGCCAACAGACAGTTATGAGAGGCCCTCATAGTACAATGGATCTTCCCTGGTGGCATCTGCCTACAATGCGGGAGACCCGGGTTCAGCCTCTGGGTCTGGAAGATCTCTTGGAGAAGGAGATGGCAACCTACTTCAGTGTTCTTGCCTGCAGAATCCCATGGATGGAGGAGCCTGGTGGGCAGAGTCGGACACGACTGAGAGACTAGCACACTGCAGCTAGCTTCTGGGTGCCCACGGCTGAGGCGGGTTTATGAAGTCTGGCCAACAGTGGAAGTGAAAGAAAGTGAAGTCGCTCAGTCATGCCCAACTCTTTGCGACCCCATGGACAGTAGCCTGCACCAATCTCCGTCCATGGGATTTTCAAGGTAAGAGTACTGGAGTGGGTTGCCATTTCCTTCTCCAGGGAATCTTCCCAACCCAGGGATCGAACCCAGGTCTCTCACACTGTAAACAGATGCTTTACTGTCTGAGCTACCAGTTCAGTTTTATCCGCAAATGTCTTCTGAGTTCCAAGGTGTTTACTCACTTTTTTCTTTTCCGCCCTAAATCTTTTCATTAATGAAGCAGGATAGTCTGTGCATGCGTGCAGGTGTTCTGTCAACGGAACTTGCAGTATTTTAAATATGAATCTCTCTTGGATGTAGTAACTCACACATCCATTTCAGGGGATCATGTATTCATTCAATCAACAAATACTCTTGAGCATCTACTCTGAGCTGCACTTCTAAAATACAGTATTGAATTAAACTGTCTTAAAGTTCCTGTTATATTTTAGCAAATAAGAGTATGTTAAGGGAAGCCTCTTGGTGAGATAACATTGGAACAGAATGAAAAATGCAATGAGTAAGTAGGTTGTGGTGATACCTGTGTGTGGGGGGTGTGTGGAGCAGGGAGGTCCAATGCAAAGGCCTTGAGTTAGGAATCCCAGAGGAGCACTTCAGTTCAATCACTCATTCGTGTCCGACTCTTTGCAACCCCATGGACTGCAACACAGCAGACTTCCCTGTCCATCACCCTGTCTCCCGGAGTTTACCCAAACTCGTGTCCAGTAAGTCAGTGATGCCATCCAACCATCTCATCCTCTGTCGTCCCCTTCTCCTCCTGCCTTCAACCTTTCCCAGCATCAGGGTCTTTTAGCAGAGAGCCAGAGTAACCGAATCAGAGGGAGTGAAGGCAGAGTGTAGCAGAAATTGCTGAGGTAGGGAAGGACAATATCAAGAATGACCTTCTTGACCATGATAATGGACTTTATTCTGAAGGATATAGAAAACCACTAGATGGAGTCCTATTTCAAACCATGCTTTTCTGCTCTTTTAAAAACAATGTGCAAAGTCAACTTAGTCTGTACACTACTTTATTTTGACCCTGGAGCATACTCTTAGTTGTATGAAAATTAACTGATGCAGAGAACAAAAACATCTGTACAGGACCAGAGAGTAAATATTTTTAACATTTCTGTCTATGCAGTTTTTTTGCAACTACTCAACCTTGTCACTGCAATGTAGAAGCAACCTGTGGCCAAAAGACTGTACCTGTGTTCCAATAAAGTTTTATTTATGGACATTGATATTTGAATTTCATGTAGTTTTTCTTCTAATAAAACATTATTTTTCTCTGATTTTTTTTTCAACAGTTTAAAAATGTAGAAATCATTCTTAGCTTAGGGGCCATACAAAACATGCGTTGGACCCAATTTGGCGCACAGTTTATAGTTTGTCAAACTTTATCTAAACTGTAACTACTGTTGACTAAAAAAGATGCACAACTTGAGAGTTGTGAATTAAGTTTTATTTGGGGCAAAACGAGGACTGCATTTTGCAATTACTTGGATAAAAATCTCAAAAATGAGAGAATGACCTCTGTTTCCAAGGCAAACCATTCAATACCACGGTAATCCAAGTCTAGGCCCCGACCAGTAATGCTGAAGAAGCTGAACAGTTCTGTGAAGACCTACAAGATCTTCTAGAACTAACACTCAGAAAAGATGTCCTTTTCATTATAGGGG
The DNA here is from genome assembly GCA_006410935.1 of Redunca redunca. Lineage (NCBI taxonomy): Eukaryota > Metazoa > Chordata > Mammalia > Artiodactyla > Bovidae > Redunca > Redunca redunca. The sequence continues at coordinate 1,527,373 of SJYQ01000329.1, read as the reverse complement.
ACTGGAATGCAAAAGTAGGACGTCAAGAGATACCTGAAGTAACAGGCAAGTTTTGCCTTGGAGTACAAAAGGATGCAGGTCAAAGGCTAACAGTTTTGCCAAGAGAACGCACTGGTCACAGCAAACACCCTCTTCCAATAACACAGAGAAGACTCTACACATGGACATCACCAGATGGTCAACACCAAAATCAGACTGATTATATTCTATGCAGCCAAAGATGGAGAAGCTCTATACAGTCAGTAAAAACAAGACCGGGAGCTATTGTGGCTCAGATCATGAACTCTTTATTGCCAAATTCAGACTTAAATTGAAGAAAGTAGGAAAACCACTAGACCATTCAGGTATGACCTAAATCAAATCCCTTACAATTACACAGTGTAAGTGAGAAATAGATTCAAGGGATTAGATCTGATGGACAGAGTGCCTGAAGAACTATGGATGGAGGTTTGTAATATTGTACAGGAAACAGGGATCAAGACCACCCCCAAGAAAAAGAACCAAAAAGGCAAAACAGTTGTCTGAGAATGCCTTACAAATAGCTGAGAAAAGAAGAGAAGTGAAAGGCAAAAGAGAAAAGGAAAGATATAAGCATCTGACTGCAGAGTTCGGATAGAATAGCAAGGAGAGATAAGAAAGCCTTCCTCAGTGATCAATGCAAAGAAATAGAGGAAAATAATAGAAGGGGAAAAACTAGAGATCTCTTCAAGAAAATTAGAGATACCAAGGGAACATTTCATACAAAGATGGGCACAATAAAGGATAGAAATAGTATGGTCCTAACAGAAGCAGAAGATATTAAGAAGAGGTGGTAGAAATACACAGAAGAACTATACAAAAAAGATCTTCATGACCCAGATAATCACAATGGTGTGATCACTCCCCTAGAACCAGACATCCTGGAATGTGAAGTCACGTGGGCCTTAGGAAGTATCACTAGGAACAAGCTAGTGGAGGTGATGGAATTCCAGTTGAGCTATTTGAAATCCTAAAAGATGATGCTGTGAAAGTGCTGCACTCAATATGCCAGCAAATCTGGAAAACTCAGTATGGTCACAGGACTGGAAAAGGTCAGTTTTCATTCCAATCCCAAAGAAAGGCAATGCCAAAGAATGCTCAAATTACCACACAAGTGCACTCATCTCACATACTAGTAAGTAATGCTCAAAATTTTCTAAACCAGGCTTTAACAGTTGTGAACCATGAACTTCCAGATGTTCCAGCTGGATTTAGGAAAGGCAGAGGAACCAGAGATCAATTTGCCAACATCCACTGGATCATCAAAAAAGCAAAAGAGTTCCAAAGAAACATCTATTTCTGCTTTATTGACTATACCAAAGCCTTTGACTATGTGGATCACAACCAACTGTGGAAGATTCTTCGAGTTTGTAATACCAGACCACCTGACCTGCCTCCTGAGAAATCTGTATGCAGGTCAGGAAGCAACAGTTAGAACTGGACGTGGAGCAACAGACTGGTTCCAAATAGGAAAAGGAGTACGTCAAGGCTGTATATTGTCACCCTGCTTACTTAACTTAGATGCAGTGTAAATCATGCGAAATGCTGGACTGGAAGAAGTACAAGCTGGAATCAAGATTGCTGAGAGAAATATCAATAACTTCAGATATGTGGATGACACCACCCTTATGGCAGAAAGTGAAGAAGAACTAAAGAGCCTCTTGATGAAAGTGAGAGAGGAGAGTGAAAAAGTTGGCTTAAAGCTCAACATTCAGAAAACTAAGATCATGGCATCTGGTCCTATCACTTCATGGCAGATAGATAGGGAAACAATGGAAACAGTAACAGATTTTATTTTGGGGGAGCTCTAAAATCACTGCAGATGGTGACTGCAGCTGTGAAATTAAGAGGCTTGCTCCTTGGGAGAAAAGCTATGACCAACCTATATAGCATATTAAAAAGCAGAGGTATTACTTTGCCAACAAAGGTCCGTCTAGCCAAAGCTATGGTTTTTCTAGTAGCAATATATGGATGTGACTTCAGTTCAGTTTTTCAGTCATGTCCAACTCTTTGCGACCCCATGGACTGCAGCACGCCAGGTTTCCCTATCCATCACCACTCCTGGAGTTTACTCAAACTCATGTCCATTGAGTCAGTGATGCCATCCAATCATCTCATCCTCTGTTGTCCCCTTTTCCTCCCACCTTCAATCTTTCCCAGCATCAAGGTCTTTTCCAATGAATCAGTTCTTCACATCAGGTGGCCAAAGTATTAGAGATTCAGCTTTAGCATTAGTCCTCCCACTGAATATTCAGGACTGATTTCATTTAGGATGGACTGGTTGGATCTCCTTGCAGTCCAAGGGACTCTCAAGAGTCTTCTCCAACACCACAGTTTAAAAGCATCAATTCTTCAGCACTCAGCTCTCTTTATGTCCAGCTCTGCCCGTGAAGAAGCACCAGATAGCTCTGAGACTGCTCCAAAGATGTAGTAGAGGAAGGTCAATATATAAGATTTCAGTGAAGGGGGACTTCAAGGCAATCAAGTGTTTACTTTATCAGAGGTTTTCTGCTAGTCATGAGGATCTGATGTCATCATGAAGGGATTTAGTGCCTTTCTAGATAAGAGGAGATGCAAGGATTAGGGTCATAAAATCTGCTCCTGAAAATTTCCAACCATCTGAAGACCTGTCCCACCAGATTCCATGGAGCACAGAGTGCCCTAGTCCACCCTGAACTCCCTCGGGGGCGCTGACGGTCAGCAGCTGCAGCAGCACCGGGCTCTGGCCCCATGGAGGCAGACGGCAGACGCCCTTGCTCAGTTGCTGGCAATGCTTTTGGCGTGTGCCAATTTGTAGTTGACGTTACTACAAAGCTGCTCAGTTGTGTCCGACTCTTTGCAATCCGTGAAGCCCACCAGGCTCCTCTCTCCATGGAATTCTCCAGGCAAGAATACTGGAGTGGGTAGCCATTCCCTTCTCCAGGGGATCTTCCTGACCCAGGGATCAAACCCGCGTCTCCTGTGTCGCAGGCATACTCTTCACCATCTGTCCAATCAGGAAAGCCAACTACTAAAAAGTTAGGTTTTCATTTCTAGGCTACTTAAAGAAGAAATGAGGACTTGTGGCAGAAGGAAAAAAAATCAATCCCATTTGAAATGTGTCAAGTAATGCATTATTTTATATATTGAAGACAAACATGCAACATTGTAAATCGACCGTGTGAGTCTATCATCACTCAGTCATGTCCGACTCTTTGCGACCCCATGGAACATAGCCCACCAGGCTCCTCTGTCCATGGAATTCTCCAGGCAAGAATACTGGAGTGGGTTGCCATTTCCTTCTCCATAGGATCTTCCTGACGCAGGAAGATTGAACCTGGGTCACCTGCATTGCAGGCAGATTCTTTACATCTGAGCCACCAGGGATGCCCAAATCAACCATACTCCAATAAAAAAAAAAACATGAAAATGTACTGAAATTTTAAGTGAATACAATCTGTAATCTTTGTGGTTGGAAGAAATAAGTCTATGTAAATAGAGAAGGAAAAAATAGCTTTTGTCAGTAATCTGAAAAAGACACCTATATTTTAACAGCTTAGAAATAAAATAGAAAGTATATCCAGAAATAAAGCTTTAAATGTGGATTTTTCTCAAGAATCTAAAACCAGAATGGATCTTAAGTACAGGAAAAGGATGACAATCATTATTGAGTAATTTCTGGGACAATGTACAAGTACTAGCACCTTCCAAAATATGTTTTACAAGCAGCTCCACGATATCCAAAGTTTCTTTAAACAGGATAAATGATTTTAGTTCATTAATATAAAGTCTGAAATAGAGTTAAGGTTTAAAGGATAACAATAGGCATTCATAACCACGATGATACCTGAAAACTTTCCAAAGTGTGCACTTACATGAATAGTTATAAGTGATGTCGCCATTTGTGTGTACTTTTTCCTAAAATTGATCTGCCTGAAATGCCTCACTCCCCAGTGGTATGAGGTGATAGTATACCTGTCTTCCACCCCTATTTCAGATCTCACCACAGTGCTCGGCTCACACCTCTGAGAGCAAAACAAATAAGTATCAAAGCTTTTGTTCAAGTAACCCTCTTACAACGACTAAACAAAGCATAGGTATCTTACATATATTTCTATTAAAAGTGAAGTTTAGCCTGAGAAATAGGGTGTTAGGCCCATGTTGGAACATTAAATTCACAACAGGGTACAAAGCATAGATAATGATGCTTATTCCTTTAAATATAAATTGAATGGTTTGTGAGGCTACCAAAATGATTATGTATACACTGGATAACACCCACAGATAAAGTGCAATATCACTTCTTTAGGTGAGCTCTGCTTATTCAGCAAGCTGCATGCATGCTAAGTCGCTTCAGCCGTGTTTCTTTGCAACCCTACAGTTTGCCAGGCTTTGCCAGGCTTCTCTGTCCATGGAATTCTCCAGGCAAGAATACTGGAGAGGGTTGCCAGGCCCTCGTCCAGTTGGGGAGCTTCCTGACCACAACCCAGGGACTGAACTTGTGTCTCTTGCATATCTAGCATTGGCAGGTGGGTTCTTTACCACTAGCGCCACCTGCGAAGCCCATTCAGCAGAGCAGTCAAGACCTATTTCATCAAAATGTATTTTAAAATATTGATTCCACCTACAGTCAATCACTGTAGTTCAAATGATAAGATATTTAATATTTTGGACCATCTATTAACAAGAAGGCTTTCCAGGTGGCACAAAAGTAAAGAATCCACTTGTGAATGGAGGAGTCACAGGAGACGTGGGCTCAGTCCCTGAGTCGGGAAGTTCCCCTGGAGCAGGAAACAACAACCTGCTCTAGCATTCCTGGCGGGCTACAGTCCATAAGGATACAGAGTCAGACACAACTGACAGGCACACATGAGCACGATTAACAANCTTGTGTCTCTTGCATATCTAGCATTGGCAGGTGGGTTCTTTACCACTAGCGCCACCTGCGAAGCCCATTCAGCAGAGCAGTCAAGACCTATTTCATCAAAATGTATTTTAAAATATTGATTCCACCTACAGTCAATCACTGTAGTTCAAATGATAAGATATTTAATATTTTGGACCATCTATTAACAAGAAGGCTTTCCAGGTGGCACAAAAGTAAAGAATCCACTTGTGAATGGAGGAGTCACAGGAGACGTGGGCTCAGCCCCTGAGTCGGGAAGTTCCCCTGGAGCAGGAAACAGCAACCTGCTCTAGCATTCCTGGCGGGCTACAGTCCATAAGGATACAGAGTCAGACACAACTGACAAGCACACATGATCACGATTAACAAGAAACAAACGTATTCAAATGCATGATAAAACTTCAGTGATTTTAAAAATGAGCAGTAGGCAGCCATCAAAAAGAATGAAATAACGCCACTCGCAGCAACATGGATGGGCCTAGAGACTGTCACACTGAGTGCAGTGACTCAGAGGTGGAGAAAACATCACATGACATCCCTTACACGTGGAATCTAAAAAGAAATGATACAAATGAAGTCATTTACTCTATTTACATAGAGAAGAAACTTCTGGTTGCCAGAGGAAGGATGAAGGTAAGGGATAGTTAGAGAGTTTGGGGTGCACAGGTACACACTGCTATCTTTAAAATGGACAAGCAACAAGGACCTGCTGAACAGCACAGGGAACTCTGCTGTGTTGTGTGGCAGCCTGGATGGGACAGGAGTCTGAGGAAGAATGGACACATCTATACATATACATGTGGCTGAGTCCCATCTCTGTTCACCTAAGACTATCACAACATCTTAAATCTGCTACACTTAAATACAAAGTTGTTGTTTTTTTTTTTAATGAGCAGCAGGGTACACAGATTTTCTTACTTATTTTAAAGGATAAGTGAGCAAAAATGAAGACAATTGCCCTAGAGAATGGAGAGAGGCACTTGGGTCCCTCTCCAAGAAACCAAGAGGACAGGGGAAGGTGGGAGACCTTGGGAAATTTGAGGGCAGCACAGAAAGGGTGCTGAGGAATCCACACACACGTACACTTCACAGTCTTCCCGAAGAGCAGCGCTGGTGCTGCCTACAAAACCTACCCCCTTTCCCTCCCCTCCACTTGTGAGTAGGGAAGAGGAGGCAGCTTTACTGGAGCTTCTGAGGGCAAAGGAAAGTTGAATAGTAGATAGTCTGAGTGATTCCAGTGGGATATGGGTCTTCAGCGGATGGTACCTGGCCCTGCGATGCTTTAAGGCAGGTGAATAATGGTTTGATATGTGAGAATAAGACAAACATGTGGTTGGGTTTATAGATCTGGGACTGATTGGCTTGTCTGTGAAGGATGTGTCTCCAGTGCAGTCTTTGCTGTCTCTAAGAACTGGCTATCCCTGGGAGGGGCAGTCTCTCCCCAGATAGCTTTGTTACCTGTCAAAATAACATAATAGAAAATTTAAAAATTTTTAATGATTAATACAAATTATCTGTTCATATCTTTCATCCGCTTTTCAATTGAGTTGTTTGCCTTCTCACTGAACTGTAAGAGTTTGTAACCACAGGACCAGTCCAAACTGGACCTGCTCTATCAATGACAAGATACTTAATTGTTTTTCAGAGATGACAGAACAGAAACCACAGGTCATGCAACTGAAAGCGTGCACAGAGGGGACAATTTTGACCTCAAATAACACTGGAACCAAAATTCCTTCCCCCCAACCTCTGAAATAGAACCAAATGGCTAGGCCATGACCAGAACCTGGACACTGGAGCCCTGTCACAAGGGAAGGGCCCTCTGTCCAGGGAGACTCCGTGTTGAAGCCCCTTTACAGGATCTTGCTATAGGTGGCCAGGTTCCAAAGTCCTTCAACTGAAACCCACCCTGCCAGCTTTTGCACATACCAATCTATTCCCCATCACTCGTTAAATTTCACCCTGAATCCTGAATCAGACGGAGATTTGAGAGCTTTCTGTCTCCTTGCAATGCCAATCCGCCAATAAAGCTTTTCTTTTCTGAAAAGGGAGTGCCATAGTATTGGTTTCTGTGCATAACAGGGAATAAGTTCTTGCTTGGTAATAAGTTCTTTGCAAATTTTGGGCAGTAGTCCTTTATCAGACTTGTGTTTTACAAACATTTTCTTCCAAGCCATGGCATGTCTTTTCGTTGATGGTTGGACAGTTCTTAAAGAAGAGACATTCAAAGTGTGTTTGTCTTATTTTGTGTTCAGTTGTGTCTGACTCTTTGCAATTCCATGGACTCTGCCAGGCTCCTCTGTCCACAGGAGCAAGAATACTGGAGTGAGTTGCCATGCCCTCCTCCAAAGGATCTTCCTGACCCAGGGATTGAACCCACGTGACTTAGGTCTCCTGCATTGGCAGGTAGGTTCTTTACCACTAGTGCCACCTGGGAAGCCCATTAAGGCATAATCAAGGGTAAAAAGTTGGCTTAAAGCTCAACGTTCAGAAAACTAAGATCATGGCATCTGGTCCCATCAGTTCAGTACAGTTCAGCCGCTCAGTCATGTCTGACTCTTTGGGACCCCATGAATTGCAGCACACCAGGCCTCCCTGTTCATCACCAACTCCCCGAGTTCACTCAGACTCATGTCCATTGAGAATGATGCCATCCTCTGCCGTCCCCTTCTCCTCCTGCCCCCAATCCCTCCCAGCATCAGAGTCTCTTCCAATGAGTCAACTCTTCGCATGAGGTGGCCAAAGTACTGGAGTTTCAGCTTTAGCATCATTCCTTCCAAATCATGGCAAATAGATGGGGAAACAGAGGAAACAGTGTCAGCTTTTATTTTTTTGGGTTCCAAAATCACTGCAGAAGGTGACTGCAGCCATGAAATTAAAAGACGCTTATTCTTTGGAAGGAAAGTTATGACCAACCTAGACAGCATATTAAAAAGCAGAGACATTACTTTGCCCACAAAGGTCCATCTAGTTAAGGCTATGGTTTTTCCAGTGGTTATGTATGGATGTGAAAGTTGGACTGTGAAGAAAGCTGAGCGCTGAAGAATTGATGCTTTTGAATTGTGGTGTTGGAGAAGACTGAGAGTCCCTTGGACTGCAAGGAGATCCAACCAGTCCATCCTAAAGGAGATCAGTCCTGGGTGTTCATTGGAGGGACTGATGCTAAAGCTGAAACTCCCAATCCTCTGGCCACCTCATGCGAAGAGTTGACTCACTGGAAAAAACCCTGATGCTGGGAGGGATTGGGGGCAGGAGGAGAAGGGGACAACAGAGAATGAGATGGCTGGATGGCATCACCGACTCGATGGACATGAGTTTGAGTAAACTCCGGGAGTTGGTGATGGACAGGGAGGCCTGGCGTGTTGCTATTCATGGGGTCGCAAAGAGTCGGACACGACTGAGCGACTGAACTGAACTGAATCAATGGGTGGGGCTTGTTTGATATTTTTCATTCCTACCAATTAATAGCCACCCCTCGGTCAGTTTTTTGGTATCTGGACTTGGATATCTGGATAGCTTCTCCTCTGAATGCCCCCCTATGTGCTAAGATGTTTGACACTTTTATGTATACTATTAAATTTAATTCTCTTAAATTCTTAGTAGTAGACATGGTTCCCTCTTTAGCAGGTAAAGGAAATGTGGTTGAAAAAGACCAGGCAAATCAATTACAAACATGCAGATATTTGGTGACAGTGACACAAAACTTGAGCTCTGTATTCCGACTCTAAAACCCACATTCTTTCATCTACTCCTCAGCTTCACAATAGGGAGGCAGCACCAGCTCGAGTCAACAGTTTTGGCATGATGTCATTCTTCATGAGAGAAGACCATCGCATGTCCTGAGGTTTTCAGGAAGAACTGGGTATTTGAAGCAGAAAGGAAGGCTACAACTTCATGCAAAATTTCCTCAATAATGAATTCCCTAGTGCCTTTAAGCTTTGCGGAAGCACATTTCTTACAAGAAGTCAGAGACCATTAAAGTTGAAAGGGAAGAAAGGAGCTCCAAAAAATTTTCATGTTTAAGAAATTCACCTTCATTTTAAAATTAGGGTACCAGGAGGAGAAAAGAAAAACTTCATTAAAAACCCTTTCATGGCTCAGAAGGTAGGGAGTCTGCTTGCAATGTAGGAGACCCGGGTTCCATCCCTGGATGGGGAAGATTTCCTGGAGAACGGAATGGTAACCCACTCCAGTATTCTTGCCTGGAGAATCCCATGGACAGAGGAGCCTGGTGGGCTACAGTCCATGGAGTTGCAAGAGTCAGACATGACTGAGCGACTAACATCAGCCCAGAGTCGGGGATAAAGTAGAAGAGAAAGAATCAGATTCAAGGGTAGCCTCCTAAAGTACTTCCAAGAGGCTCATGTGAAATTTTCAGCTTCTCTCTGGTCAGGCTCATAGGGAGAAAGCTCATAGGGAGAAAGAAAACAAACAAATTACTTTGAAGCTTCTCATTTAGAAAAATCCACTAAGGTCTTTAAGAATCTAAAATTGGCAAAGAAAGAATACTTGTTGTTTTTTTTTAACTCTCCTTAAAATTATTCCAGAACCCCTAAAATCTTCACAAGGGCTCTTTAGAGCCTTTAAAGTGAAAATGAAGAAACTGGTAGAACTATTTCTTTTTAATTATGCTTTTTGGTGGGTTTTTTTTTTTTTTTTTTTTGGCTGCACCGACTCCACCATAGGGGATCTTAGTTCCCCAACCAGGGATCTAACCCATGCCCTCTTCAGTGGAAATGCAGAGTCTTAACCATTGGACACCGGGGAAATCCTAGTAGAACTTTTGTAAAAGCATACAGTCCTAGGTCTTTGAGACTATGAGGAAATAAGAATATTGGTGGAGGAAAATAAGCTCCATGAAAACTCTTAAGAAAAATTAAAAGTGCCAACTGCAAAATAAAGAAATAAATATAGAAGACAGAATAGTTTTATGAGTAAATGTACATTAAAAATTTCTTAGATATTTGAGAACATGGATTGCAGCAATATGAATTTGTTTTAGGCTAGCCTCCTGAAAGTGTAAGAGAAATCAGAGTTGGCATGACATGAGAAAAAAGCTCACAGAAGTAATTACTTTAGGTAAGAGAAAGAAAGAAAGGCAGGGAGGGACAGTGGAGGCATCCTGAAGAAATCACTTCTGCAAAATATTGGACTTTCTAAATGTACTCTAATGTTTAAAGCTCCAATCAAACTCACCCTCCTCACCCTTCTCTGGTTTTATTATCTGCTCCCTCTCCTTATTCCTCAGGCTTTGGGACTGCAACTGCTCTCCACTTGCCCTAAACCTTGTTGTTGTCATTGTTTAGTCACTAAATTCCCAGGCAAGAATACTGGAGTGGGTTGCTATTTCCTAATCCAGGGGATCTTCCTCACTTAGGGATCTAACTTGTGTCTCCTCCCTTGGCAGATAGATTGTTTACCATTGAGCCAGCAGGGAAGCCTGCCTTAAACCTTACCCACATCATAAATTATCATTAAACTACCCAGATTAATGATGCAATCTGTTTAAATCAGGGCACTAACAAATATCACCTCCATGTTTTAATACTTAAAAACAAAAGAAACACCACACAGTTTCTGTTTACCTTATTTGCAAGAATGCAAATATGAATTGGATTCCACCAATGAAATGCAGCTTCCAGAGATTTGTGTTTGGTGCTGATTTATCCAGGGAAGCAGGCAGGGCACGGGGTACTCACTTTGCTGTTATGGATTATTGCAGAAAGGCTTTCCAGATGGCTCAGTGGTAAAGAATCTGTCTGCCAATGGGGACACAGGAGATGTGGGTTTGATCCCTGGATCAGAAAGATCTCCTGGAGAAAGAGATGGCAGTCCACTCCAGTATTCTTGCCTGGGAAATCCCATGGACAGAGGAGCCTGGTGGGCTAGAGTCCATGGGTTAGCAAAACAGCTGGACATGCCTGAGTGACTGAGCAGGCACTCATTACCCCAGAGGGAGTGTTGCAGTGAAGTTCATTCAGGGAAGCAGAACCACTCTGAGTATATGGAACTGAGAACTTTCAGATGTTCAAGCTGGATTTAGAAAAGGCAGAGGAAGAAGCGATCAAATTGCCAACATCTGTTCGACAAGGAAAATGCAAGAGAGTTCCAAAAAGACATCTACTTCTGCTTTATTGACTATGCCAAAGCCTTTGACTGTGTGGATCACAACAAACTGTTGAAAATCCTCCAAGAGATGAGAAGATCAGACCCCTTTACCTGCCCCCTGAGAAATCTGTATGCAGGTCAAGAAGCAACAGTTAGAACCAGACATGGAACAAAGGACTGGTTCAAAATTGGGAAAGGAGTATGTAATGGTTGTATATTGTCACCCTGCTTATTTAATTTCTATGCAGAGTAAGTACATTGTGAGAAACGCTGGGCTGGATGAAGCACAAGCTGGAATCAGGATTGCCAGGAGAAATAAAAATAACCTCAGATGTGCAGATGACACCACCCTTATGGCAGAAAGTGAAGAACTAAAGAGCCTCTTGATGTAAGTGAAAAAGCTGATTTAAAACTCAACATTCAAAAAACTAAGACTACAGCATCTGGTCCCATCACTTTATGGCAAATAGATGGTGAAACAATGGAAACAGACTTTATTTTCTTGGGCTCCAAATCACTGCAAATGGTGACTGAAGCCATGAAATTAAAAGACACTTGCTCCTTGGAAGAAAAGCTATGGCCAACCTAGACAGCATATTAAAAAGCAGAGACATTACTTTGCCAACAAAGGTCTGTATAGTCAAAGCTTTGGTTTTTCTAGTAGCCATGTAAGGATGTGAGAGCTGGACCATAAAGAAAGCTGAGCACTGAAGAACTGATGCTTTTGAACTGTGGTGTTGGAGAAGATTCTTGAGGGTCCCCTGGACTGCAAGGAGATCCAACCAATCCATCCTAAAGGAGATCAGTCCTGGGTGTTCATTGGAAGGACTGATGCTGAAGCTGAAACCCCAATACTCTGGTCACCTGATGTGAAGAACTGACTCATTGGAAAAGACTCTGATGCTGGGAAAGATTGAAGGCAGGAGGAGAAGGGGACAACAGAGGATCAGATGGTTGGATGGCATCACTGACTGGATGGATATGAGTTTGAGTAAACTCCGGGAGTTGGTGATGGACAGGGAGGCCTGGCTGTGCTGCAGTCCATGAATGACTGAACTGACAGGAACTGGACAAGAGCTGGGGCAGTAAAGCTGGAGAGGAGGAGTTGGGTGGGGGTGGTGGCTCAGGGGAACGAGCACAGGCGGGCCAGTGTGAGCACGGTGGGCAGCCCACCCACCCACGGCTGTCGTGGTCTCTTGAGAAAGTGAAGTCACTCAGCTGTGTCCGACTCTTTGTGACCCCATGGATTGTAGCCTACTAGGCTCCTCTCTCCGTGGGATTTTTGCCATTTCCTTCTCCAGCGGATCTTCCCGACCCAGGGATCGAACCCGGGTCTTCCGCATTGTGGACAGACGCTTTGCCGTGTGAGCCACCAGGAAGTCCTTGAGGGCTGGCGTCGAAGTCTTCGGAAGGCCGCTCCCGCCCCCTAGCTGTCACCTCTGAGGTGCAGCGGGGCACGCGGTGCCGGGCCTGGGGCCGCCGTGCTGTTAGTCAGAACCGCCAGCTGTCGGGAATAGACGGAAGGGGGGTCGGAAAAGACCCGCACAAGTCGAACCCGTGGACCTTCTGCGTCTGTCACTGCGCCTCTCGCCACAGCGACCTTCAGGGAGGTGCGCCTGCAGCTTCACTTCCGGGTCACCTCTCACCCGGAACTAGATTGCCTTCCTGCAGACCTTCATGGAGCTGTGGGGTGTGCGTTTCCGCAAAGGATCACCAGAGGACAGCAGAGGGCGCTGGTCAGACAAGCGTGAGGCCAAAGCCGCGTCACACGGAAGCCCTGAGGTCTCTGCGGGCTCTCCTCGCTGGTGCGCGGTCGGCTGCCGGAGTGTGTAGCCATTCCCTTCTCCACGGAATCTTCCTGACCCTGGGATCGAACTGAGATCTCCTGAATTGCAGGCGGATTCTTTACCAGCTGAGCAAGGAGAGAAGCCCCCTCACGGTTGTGCCAAATTGTGGCAGCCGGTACCGAATATCATCCGGACTGTCATGTAGACTCCACCATCCTTGGTGGCTGGGCCAGGGCAGCTGGAGAGTTTTGTTTGCATGAGCCAGGTCTTACTTGACATGGTGAGGAAAACACGCTAGAATATAATGATCAGGTGTGGTCAGAAAATCTTCCTAAAGCGATGTTTTATCAGTTCTACCCGGAACAAAATTCTTGTCCCAACTGGAAGCTCCCTGAGAACAGGCACTTCGAATCAACTAAGCATGACTACTCTTCAAAAGAAAAAGAAATCCTCTAGCTGAGAAACAAAGCGTGAGTTGCCTAATTTGTAAATGGAAGGTTGGCCTTTATTATCTACCTTGTAAAGAGAATTATAACAGAATTTTTGTGTTTCCACATCTGCATTGTGTTTTTATGTAAAATATTTGATAATTAACATAAAATATACAAGATGCGATGGACATGAGTTTGAGTAGGCTCCAGGAGTTGGTGATGGACAGGGAAGCCTGGCGTGGTGCAGTCCATGGGATCCCAAAGAGTCAGACACTATTGAGTGACTGAACTGATACAAGAATGTATAACATATATTATACAAAATATAAAGAATAAAAATAAAATCTCTCTTTTAAAGGAGTAATTCATTCAGCAAATGTAGAACATCTGCACAAAGATGGAAATGCATAAAAAGATACTTATTCATTTCTGCATTTTCTCCCCATTTGCTAGCCTTTTTTTTTTAAACCCCTCTCTTTTTTTCCAGCTTAAATTAAAAGGTTTGTCATTTCAACTATGCCTTTGCTTATTCCCTAAATTGCTATGCCTTTTCTCTTTTGTTCCATGTCTAGCAAAACCTTACCCTGGATGAACCTAGCTCTCTGCTGTTCACATCTGCACCAGTGCAGCTAGTTGGGCCCTGATGAAAGTCACATCTGAGAAGACTGGTACTCAATGGACTCAATCCTAAACCCTGGATTTATCTGAGCAGTTTGCTCTCTTGTCTCACAAAGCCATCCCACCTCCTCCTGCCCCTGGAGGTTTCCTTGCTGCCCAGGACTGAGGTCCCTCAGTGCCTCTTCCCCTCTCTCGGGTGAGGAGTCCCTGTAGGTGACAACCCAGCAGACTGGAGCCTGCTGATAGCAGGAGCACACTACTCACAGGGTCAGGGGGCGGGGACAGGAACCAGCTAGCTGGGTCTGCCCATCTGGGATGAGTGAGTGGTGACAAAATACCTTAGGGAAAGGCAATAATCTGACCTTCCATGTTTCCAGAATTGAAAATAAAAACTCTGCTTGCTCTGTGGATTGTTTTCTGTGGTGAAAGGCAGACATAGCTTTGCAAGTTGCTTCAGGCATGTCTATAGGCAACCCTATAGACTGTAGCCTACCAGGCTCCTCTGTCCGTGGGATTCTCCAGGCAAGAACACTGGAGTGGGTTGCCATGCCCTCCTCCAAGGGATATTCTAGACCCAGGGATCAAACCCGCCTCTCTTAAGTCTCCTGGGTTGGCAGGCAGGTTCTTTATCATTAGTGCCACCTGGGGAGTGCCCTTTGACATCACGAAGAAGTCACAATCAGAAACCAGTCCCACCCCAGAACTTCTGACCCAACAGGGACCCTGAGATGTACTTGCGTATTTAAAAAAAAAAAAAAGGGAAGAATTGAGCACTAAAAGCTACTTTCTGAGGAGCCCAAGAGTGGGACTAACTTGGCTGGGACAGCTCTGAGGATCACTCCCTTTCAAAGGACAATGTGCCCCTGACCAGGGTCTGTGTCAGGATTAGGTGAATTCTATGGACTTAGAAAAATCTCTCTATTTTGAAATAATTCTAGACTTACAGAAAAGTTGCAAAAATTGTACAGACAATTCCCATATGCCCTTCACTTAGCTTTCCCTAAGTTAACAACAGATTCCATAATCTTAACAGAATTACCCAAACCAGGAAATTAACATGGAAACAGTAAACTGATCCATAGAGCTTATTCAAATCTGTTCAGTTCTTATCAGTGTCCTTTCCCCAGTCTAGTATCCTATTCGGGATGCCAGGCTGCATTTAGTTCATGCTTCCTTCATCCCCTCTGTCTGTCACATGTCCTCAGTCCTCCTTGGTCTTTCTCCTTGACACTTCTGAAGTACACCTACTGGTCAGTTGTTTTTTTAGAATCTCCCTCAATTTAGGTTTGTCTGGTGTTTTATCATGCACAATTAGAGGAAATTACACATTTTTGGCAAAAAAAAATCCCACAGAAGTGAAGATGTTCTTAGCGCCTCCTATCATGAACTACAATGATGTCCCATTGCTGGAGAGGACATTAGCATTGATCCCTTGGTTAAAATGGTGTTGGCAGCGTTTTTCCAATGTGGTGTTTTGATTTTTTCTCTTCAATCAATAAAGATCTTGGAGGGAGATTCTTTGAGACTCATTTTGGCATCCATGGATGGCTCTCTCTCCTGCCACATTTTTACTCTCTTGTTTGCCTAATGGTAACCTGCTTTTAGCCTCATCTATATGAACTGATTTTCAGTAACCTCTTGGGTTGCAGTGGAGGCTACTGATGTGAGCGGACAAATCTTGATGCAGTTCTATTCCTGCATAGAGGTGGAGGCCAGAGTGGCCTCCTTTTGACCTTTTGGAGACTGCGAATGCTTGGATAGTTCTGTAGGAGGATGGAGATTCAAGAGGGAGATAATTGGACTTCCTGCTAATAAAGCAGCTGGGAATCTGAATAATTAAATCAAATGAATAAGACGTTAATCATATTTATACATGATTTTGTAGAGCAGTTTATTCCAGTTAATTTTTATCTGTGGTATAATGATCCCTTTATTTTTTAATACAAAATCTGATTTTATTTATTTTTAATGATCCCTTTAAATCTGTAGATTTAGGTAAGCCTCTACTTACTGAAAGTTTTAAAAAATTGTTAATGTTCTATAGACCCTGTCCTTTTATTTGTACCAATTCTTTATAGTCTGAGTTTTTATTTTCTTTCTTCTATATCTAATTATCTTTTTTTCTAAATTATCTTGATCCATTTTTTCTTCTGCATTTTTTGGACATCTTAAACATATCTTAATGCTATTTGTTCATTTTTTCTGTAGGGTAAATTTTGCAAATGAATTTGAGATCCAGCAACATTATCTCCCTCCTAAAACACTGAACTCTGTAGAGGAAATTTCTAATAATGTACTTTCACAGCCTTGAGAAATTTCATAGAAATAGCACCTGGAAAAACAGCATATATCAAGAAACTGTGTTGATGATTATTTTTCATGTTTTTCTTAGAATAATAGCCTTGTTACAGACTCCAAGGCCAGACCTAGAAGGGAGTATGACTGGGATCACGAAAGCATGGACACTGGAACACCAGGTCGGTGTTAGGTATAAACGTTGCTGGTTGTTCCTGAGACTATCCCAGAAGGAAATGGCCTGGGGCAAAAATAAGCAGAGCTGGACTATGTCAGTGTAGTGTCTTGGGAAAGATAGATCAAAGAAAGTCTTGTAGTCTGCAATCGGGAATAAAAGCTGGACTCAGAGTGGACTCTGCACCTCAGTCCAATAGAGATCCAATAGAGGTTGCAGGTCCCCTGACCCATTGCACCAGATTTCCTGTCCTGTCTTCATTCTTGTTGCTCGCTCCCAGACCTTTAGGGCAACAGAACTCTGTGCTATTTTTATTTTATTCTCATATCAATTTTCTCTGAAATTATTAAACATTATTTTCTAAATTTTTTTCCTAATTTTTATTTGCAAGAGTAAACTTTGTCTAGGGTATTCTGTTTGATGCTGGTGTTTGATTTCTTTTTCTCTTTTATAGATATTATTAAAGATTGTCTCTTTGTCTCTTTTATGCTGAACTTCAAATCAGAATAATTTATTTGAGGTTATTATTTGCCTAGAAATACCACCTATGGCTTCATACTGAGTTATTTTCCTATTTCTCTGGGCACTGTTTGAATCTTTAGAGCCTGAAGATGAAATGTTATTGGTTTGTATTCTCTGTTCATTTCTGTAGCTGCATGAGACGAATAGGGAGGAAGCTGTCTATAGGTAGCTGTCTTCAGGTAAACTTATCTCTGCTTTCTCTTTCTTCATAATTCTATTCACACTCCTGAGGCTAGATGAATTGAGATGGTGATACTTCCTAACCAACTGTGAAGACAGTTTACTTTAGTGTGGTTTTCTCTTCTCTTTAGGATGAGTGAACCACTTTGGGGAACGGTCATCATATATTTTGTCTCATGTGTGTGTGTGTGTCTGTATGTATGTGGCTACACCTACTTCTCCACACTTATCTGCCTTCATTTCCTACTATCACTCGAGATCAAGATAGTTGTCCCAGCAAAAGACCTTTACAGACATTTCTCCAAAGAAGACATACCAATGGCCAATAAACACATGAAAAGATGTTGAACATCTCTCATTATTAGAGAAATACAGATCAAAACTACAGTGAGATATCACCTCACACCAGTCAGAATGGCCATCATCAAAAAATCTACAAACAAAAAATCCTTGCACTGTTGGTGGAAATGTAAATTGATACAGCCACTGTGAAATACAGTATGGAGATTCCTTAAAAATCTAGGAATAAAACTACCATATAACCTAGCAATCTCACTCCTAGGCATACACCCTGAGGAAACCAAAATTGAAAAAGAAACAGGTACCCCATTGGTCATTGCAGCTCTATTTACAATAGCTAGGACGTGGAAGCAACCTAGATGTCCTTTGACAGATGAATGGATAATGAAGCGGTGGTACATAGATACAAAGGAATATTAGTCATAAAAAGGAATACATTTGAGTCAGCCTAATGAGGTGGATGAACCTGGAGCCTATTATACAGAGTGAAGTAAGTCAGAAAGAGAAAAATATAGATATACTAACGCTTATATATGGAATCTAAAAAGATGGTACTGATGAACCTATTTGCAGAGCAGCAGTGGAGACACAGACATTGAGAAGAGACTTATGGACACGGCTGAGGGTCGGGGAGGAAAGAGTGTGTGGAATGTATGGAGAGAGCAACATGGAAACATACACTACCGTATGTGAAATAGATAGTCAATGGGAATCTGCTGTATGACTCAATCCGGGGCTCAGTAACAACCTAGAGGGGTAGGATTGGGAGGGAAGGGGGAGAGATGTTCAGGCAGGAGGGGAAAAGGGTAAACCTATGCCTGATTCATGTTGCTGTTCGGCAGAAACTAACAATACTGCAAAGCAACTATCATTCAATTAAAAATAAATGAATTAGAAAAAAAAAGATAGCAGTCCCAGGATTTCCATTCCTTCTCCATTTAGTGAGTGGTCATGGACAACAGCTCTCCTGCTTGCTGTCTCTTGTAACTTCTGTCTTGGGATGTGGGCTAACGGGCTTCAAAGACCAAACTCCATGTCATTTCCCCAGTATGCTCCTGTCATCAGTTCCAGCTCTGAGACTTCCACATTGGACAGCATGAGAGAAGCTTTTTACAATTTCTTGCCCTGCATGCTTGTCCTTTACTCTTTGCTCCTGCCATTTACACTTACCCTGCTTGAAATTGAATTATTCTTCATTGGTGCCTCGTGAAGTTTATAGACAAGATTATATATGTTCCCTTAGTTCCGTATTGATAATATTGTGTTTAGGTTTGCTTATTATTAGTAGTATTATTTTTTGCTGTGGTTGTGGTTTAGTCACTAAATTTTGTCTGACTCTTGTGACCCCACGGACTGTAGCTTGCCAGGCTCCTCTATCCATGGGATTTTCCAAGTAAAAATACTGGAGTGGCTTGCTATGCCCTCCTCCAGTGGATCTTCCCAACCTAGGGATCGAACCCAGGTCTACTGCATTGCAGCCAGTTTCTTTACCGACTGAGCCACCAGGGAAGTCTTGTGTGTCTGTATGTGTGTGTGCATGTGTGTGCTGTTGTATATGCACATATATATGTATATATTTGGTTTTGATGTGTTTTAAATTGATTTGTGGGAGGAATCATCTGCAAAACCCCTATCAGTTCAGTTCAGTTCAGTTCAGTCGCTCAGTCGTGTCCGACTCTTTGTGACCCCATGAATCGCAGCATGCCAGGCCTCCCTGTCCATCACCATCTCCCGGAGTTCACTCAGACTCACATCCATTGAGTCCGTGATGCCATCCAGCCATCTCATCCTCGATCATCCCCTTCTCCTCCTGCCCCCAATCCCTCCCAGCATCAGAGTCTTTTCCAATGAGTCAACTCTTTACATGAGGTGGCCAAAGTACTGGAGTTTCAGCTTTAGCATCATTTCTTCCAAAGAAATCCCAGGGTTGATATTCAGAATGGACTGGTTGGATCTCCTTGCAGTCCAAGGGACTCTCAAGAGTCTTCTCCAACACCACAGTTCAAAAGCATCAATTCTGTGGCGCTCAGCCTTCTTCACAGTCCAACTCTCACATCCATACATGACCACAGGAAAAACCATAGCCTTGACTAGATGGACCTTAGTTGGCAAAGTAATGTCTCTGCTTTTGAATATACTATCTGGGTTGTTTCTTCCAAGGAGTAAGCGTCTTTTAATTTCATGGCTACAATCACCATCTGCAATGATTTTGGAGCCCCCCAAAATAAAGTCTGACACTGTTTCCACTGTTTCCCCGTCTATTTCCCATGAAGTGATGGGACCAGATGCCATGATCTTCGTTTTCTGAATGTTGAGCTTTAAGCCAACTTTTTCGCTCTCCTCTTTCATCAAGAGGCTTTTTAGTTCCTCTTCACTTTCTGCCATAAGGGTGGTGTCATCTGCATATCTGAGGTTATTCATATTTCTCCCGGCAATATTGATTCCAGCTTGTGTTTCTTCCAGTCCAGTGTTTCTCATGATGTACTCTGAACCTCTATATATTTCCAGAATTCTGAATCAATACATATTTTGTAACCTAAAAACAATGAAACAAGATAAATCTAGCTGTCATTTTTCGTGTGTGCATTTTTGGAATTCAAAATATCCCGTAATTGATTTTCATTGTACACAAATCCATTATTACTTTTGTAATCTTCTACAAGTTTTCGGTATGTGTGTGTGTGAGACAGCGAAAGAGACACAGATGTATAGAACAGTCTTTTGGACCCTGTGGGAGAGGGCGAGGGTGGGATGACTTGGAAGGATGACATTGAAACATGCATAATATCATATGTGAAAAGAATCGCCCGTCCAGTTTCGATGCATGAGACAGAGTGCTCGGCGCTGGCGCACTCTGATGACCCAGGGGGAGGGTACAGGGAGGGAGGAGGGAGGGCTCAGGATGCGGAACACGCGTGCGCCCGTGGCGGGTTCATGTTAATGTACGGCAAAACCAGTACAATATTTTAAAGTGATTAGCCTCCAATCCAAATAAACAAATTTAAATTAAAAAAAAAATGGGGGCTTCCCAGGTTGTGCTAGTGGTAAAGGACCTGCCTGCCAATGCAGGAGACATAAGAGACGCGAGTTCGATCCCTAGATCGAGAACATATCCTGGAGAAGGAAATGGCAACCCACTCCAGTGCTTTTGCCTGGAGAATCCCCATGGATTCCCCTGATGGGCTGCATTCCATGGGGTCTCAAAGAGTCGGACATGACTGAAGCTGCTGAGCACAAATTTTACCTCAAAACAACTTTTGAAGTTCATAAAAAATCAAAGTACTCACTTAAACGTTTTTTATTTTTGCTTCTTTGTTTAATAAAAGGAGCCTTAAAACCCCAATGAAATAATTCCAAGGGCATAGTTCTATGTAATGAACCTATGTGATCACCAGATGGCACTCTTGCTTCATGCTTTATTGCAACCGACAGCTAGACGGGATAAGGCAATGCGGGTTTTCAAGCGGTAAAATATTTTTATCAGCAGGGAAGCCTTATACCCTCTAATTAAGCAACAAGACTTAAAAGGAAGTTCATTTTTGATAGCAGGGAGACAAAAAATGTACTTGGCTTTAATTACCAAAAGAAAGAGGTAATTCTTTAAAACACATGTCACCTAAAGAATTAAGGGATTATCTTAAGTTGCTCTTAATTATACACTGGCTTTATTAAGTTGACATACACTATGGAAATGGCAATCCACTCCAGTATTCTTGCCTGGAAAATTCCAAGGATGGAGGAACCTGGTAGGCTACAATCCATGGGGTCGCAAAGAGTGGGACATGACTGAGTGACTTCACTTTCACTTATGACTACTTCATACTTTTAATTTATGTCAATAAAGATACAATAAAAATGTAAAGTGTTATTTTNTTCTGTTTGCTAGAATTTTGCTGAGGATTTTTGCATCTATGTTCATCAGTGATATTGGCCTGTAGTTTTCTTTTTTTGTGGCATCTTTGTCAGGTTTTGGTATTACGGTGATGGTGGCCTCATAGAATGAGTTTGGAAGTTTACCTTCCTCTGCAATTTTCTGGAAGTCTGACCCCGCCCCCCCCACCTCCCACCCCATATCATCTCTCTGGATCATCCCCATGCACCAGCCCCAAGCATCCTGTATCGAACATAGATTCATGATTCGTTTCTTATATGATAGTATACAGGTTTCAGTGCCATTCTCCCAAATCATCCCACCCTCTCCCTCTCCCTCAGAGTCCAAAAGTCCGTTCTATACATCTATGTCTCTTTTGCTCTCTCGCATACAGGGTTATCATTACCATCTTTCTAAATCCCATATATATGTGTTAGTATACTGTATTGGTGTTTTTCTTTCTGGCTTACTTCACTCTGTATAATCGACTCCAGTTTCATCCATCTCATTAGAACTGATTCAAATGTATTCTTTTTAATGGCTGAGTAATACTCCATTGTGTGTATGTACCACAGCTTTCTTATCCATTCATCTGCTGATGGACATCTAGGTTGTTTCCATGTCCTGGCTATTATAAACAGTGCTGCAATGAACACTGGGGTACATGTGTCTCTTTCAATTCTGGTTTCCTCGGTGTGTATGCCCAGCGTGGGATTGCTGGGTCATATGGCAGTTCTATTTGCAACTCATGTACACCCGTGGTGGATTCATGTCAATGTATGGCAAAACCAATATAGTACTGTAAAGTATAAATAAAAATTAAAAGAAAAAGTCAAAAATTGTCAACATGGTCCCAAGTTGAGAGGCTAAAACAGCAACACAATGTTGTAAGGTGAAAAGTGGATTGTGGAAAGTAAACCGACTAGAAGCCCAGCTCTTGTGCTAACAGCTAAGAGACTGAGAATGAACAGAATTCACAGTTTATTTCAGTCTTGAGAAGGCTCAGGAACTGTTAGTTCCAGGTACCTTTGGGACTGGATGTAAAGTGTGTTTGAGTGTGTGTGCTGGGGTCAAGCTATAATGAAGAGTATAGGTTAATACCATCCATGGGGTTCCAAGACAAAAGGAGAAGGGGACGGCAGAGAAGGAGATGGTTAGGTGGCATCACTGATTCAATGGACGTGAATTTGAGCAAACTCTGGAAGAGGGTGGATGACAGAGGAGCCTGGTGTTCTACAGTTCATGGGTGTCACAAAGAGTCAGACACAAATTAGTGGCTGAACAACAGCAACAATAATAATGTAAATATCTTTTGAGATATGACTAGATTTTAAAATTCCCTCCTCCCCCCATGCCTCTGGCCAGCTGCCCACTGTTCATCCAGGCAGGAAGACGGAGGTTTATCTTTAGAGAAAGTAAAACAGGATCTCTGTACAGCCAGTGATAGTAGAGAGAATTCATCCACATTGAGGGAACACGGGTACAACGCCAAAATCAGGGGGAATAAGTGACTGGATACTTAACTGAATGCTGAATGCCGAGACCTGTGTCCTTCACTGAGCTTCTGAAACAGTTAACTAGACTCTAGCCCTCCAGTCAGCATCAGAAGACTCTTACAGCTACAGTCAGGCTGTAGAGGAAATCCCTAAATATATCAATGTCAAATGGCCTCATCCAGATAAACTGAAAGAGAACCTCAGAGTGGACAGGTTTCACTCACAGGTGAAGTGTTCCTAGGTAGCTTTTCAGATCTCCACAATGAAGGGCAGAAAGCCAAGGACTTCCAGGCACATGAGGAGAGCCAATGCAGAAAACAGGACTTCCAGGGAAAATACAGAAATGGCCAAGAACCATGGGAAAAAGAGGCTCAACGTCACTAGTCATTAGGGAAATGCTAACCAAAACCCTCCTTGGAAGGAAAGTTATGACCAACCTAGAGAGCATATTCAAAAGCAGAGACATTACTTTGCCAACAAAAGTCCGTCTAGTCAAGGCTATGGTTTTTCCAGTGGTCATGTATGGATGTGAGAGTTGGACTGTGAAGAAAGCTGAGCACTGAAGAATTGATGCTTTTCAACTGTGGTGTTGGAGAAGACTCTTGAGAGTCCTTTGGACTGCGAGTAGATCCAACCACTCCATTCTAAAAGAGATCAGCCCTGGTGTTCTTTGGAAGGAATGATGCTGAAGCTGAAACTCCAGTACTTTGGCCACCTCATGTGAAGAGTTGACTCATTGGAAAAGACTCTGATGCTGGAAGGGATTGGGGGCAGGAGGAAAAGGGGATGACAGAGGATGAGATGGCTGGATGGCATCACTGACTCGATGGACATGAGTCTGAGTGAACTCTGGGAGATGGTGATGGACAGGGAGGCCTGGTGTGCTGCGATGGGGTCACAAAGAGTCTGACACGACTGAGGGACTGAACTGAACTGAACTGAACCAAAACCCTGAGATATGACTTCACCCTTACTGTAAGAATGGCTGTAATATTTTGTTTTAAGACAGTAAATAACAAGTGTTTGTCAGGGGAGTGTGTGATTTTCTCTGTTCTGTCTCATCACAACAAAAATTTGAAGCGACGGACCAGTATTACAACTCTGTGTTACAACTCAGTTTTATTTAGAAAGTAAAGGAAAATAAATCCTTGAGGCATGAGGGCATGCCTACCCAAAAGACATGAAGAGAAGAGACACCCTCGGCCCTTTGGCTTCTCTTTTTATATACGCCGCCACCCCCCCACCTCCCCACCCTACCCCCGGGCCTGCCCTGTGTAAATGGGGCAAGCCAGGAGTGCTGTTTGTTCTACCTGAGGCCCTCACTCCGGTCCTCTGACCTTCCTTTGCTCTATTTTCGCAGGCTTTTGCCTTCCTTATCTTTTAGCCACCGCCATTCTGGGCTCCTGTTTCCTATTCTAACTACCGAACATGTTGATGAGAACATCTGTCCCTTAAAAGAAGAGGAGCTGCTCCTTTCCACAGACCCCATCATCTCTGAGTGCACACAGCTAGCATTCTCATACGACTCCTACAAAAAGCCAGCGCCTCCAAACCACACTAGGTCATTCTCTCCCCTTGAACCTGGGCTGGCTTAGGAGACTTGCTTAACTAATAGAATGCAGGCATCATGGTATTATGCTATTCCCAAGTCTAACTCTTAAGCAGTCTTACAGCTTCCACCCAAGTCTTTGGGAACACCAGCTCTTGGGGCCCAGCTGCATGCAGCCCCAGCAGCTCTGTGGAGAGGAACTGAGTCTCCCCAACATCCCATTGGGGCTTCTGGACAACAGCTGGTACCACCTTGCTTGTAAGGGAGCTCTCTTGGCAGCTGAATTACTAGCCCCAGTCAAGCCACTCCAACTAAAGCTGTGTGAAGCAGAGATGGGCCGTCTCTACCAAATCCAACCCAAATGACAAGTTCTTGACCAAAAGAAATAGTGGGTGTTGCTATGTTTTTCTGGAGAAGGCAATGGCACCCCACTCCAGTACTCTTGCCTGGAAAACCCCATGGATGGAGGAGCCTGGTAGGCTGCAGTCCATGAGGTCACTAAGAGTCAGACATGACTGAGTGACTTTACTTTCACTTCTCACTTTCATGCATTGGAGAAGGAAATGGCACCCCACTCCAGTGTTCTTGCCTGGAGAATCCCAGAGATGGGGGAGCTTGGTGGGCTGCTGTCTATGGGGTCACACAGTCGGACATGACTGAAGTGACTTAGCAGCAGCAGCTATGTTTCTCCTTTTTAATCTGTTAATTTTCTGTTGTTAAATTCCTTGTGCTCTTGGAATATACCTTTTTAAAAACTCTCTATGCAGTCCCATAATTTGGACACTTCATTGAGCATAACCATCACCATTTATGGGAAAATAAATTTATCAAGCAAATGAACAATGCTAGAAAATGTATAAAAATGTTTTACCTATTTCAGAAAATCTGAGACACATAGGTAGAACACATTAGGTAGTCCAGAAGGACTCCTGGCCGGCACCACGGTAAAACCAATTTTCTTTATTTCACACTATTAGACTTCTAAATTTGGAACCTGTAATCCAATGTGTTGTATTTTTCAAACTGTTTTGAAGGCTGCACTTGAAGTTTAGTTTTGTTAGTTTGTTTGTTTGGCTTTTTGCC
Source organism: Redunca redunca (assembly GCA_006410935.1). NCBI lineage: Eukaryota > Metazoa > Chordata > Mammalia > Artiodactyla > Bovidae > Redunca > Redunca redunca. Next base: position 1,502,055 of record SJYQ01000329.1, on the reverse strand, counting down.
GTGTATGCGTATGTGTTTTATGATTCAACTTAGGGACTTGATTAATGGCATTCCGTTTAGAAAGTAACCAAGGCTTTACTAATCAAATAATCAAAGGTGGAGTTTTCTCTTTTTCTCTCTTTGTCTTATCTCACTGACTCTTTCACCTAAGGCATATAATCAACTGTTTATGTAAAAATGGAGAAACACAAATGAGCCTTGAAAGGCCTTTGAAAATGAAAAATTGAAAAAAGAGAAGTAACAAGGTTGCCTAGAGGCTGCCAGTAGTTTGAAAATTTTGCCAAGTGCAAAAGATGTTTTTCTGCTTTTCAGACTCACCAATACTTAGGAGAGACCCTCTCAACCATCTCATCTCCACCTCCTACCCCAGCTACCCACCACCCAAACTCTCTCTCTCTCCCCTGCCCCAAGATGCTCTTTTAACCACTTCTCCAGAGCAGTCTTTCTCAGGTGGAACACTTGCCTCCTTCAGCTGTCTTACCACTGCCACCTTAAGACACCTACTCTCCAGGAAAGGGAGCGATACACCTAGCTGCTGCTGCTGCTCCCCCGTCCCCGGGATTCTCCAGGCAAGAACACTGGAGTGGGTTGCCATTTCCTTCTCCAATGTGTGAAAGTGAAAAATAAAAGTGAAGTCACTCAGTTGCGTCTGACTCTTCGCGACCCCATGGACTGCAGCCCGCCAGGCTCCTCCTTCCATGGGATTTTCCAGGCAAGAGTGCTGGAGTGGGTGCCATTGCCTTCTCCGACACACACCTAGAAGCCCTAGCAAATTCCTTTGGGTGCATTTCCATTTCTAAAGTTTTTCAATTAAAACAGCCTCTAAAGGATGCCTGCTCAGAGAAATTTCCTGAAGCCCCCAACAGCGAGGGACCAGCATTTATCCAGAAGTGACAGGACCAGAGAGCAGAGGTCCCATCGGGAAGCTATCCTTATGTAAATGTGCCTGCGGGACAGCCCTCTTCGCAGGACAGATGACTCGTCAGCGACTTCTTAATCAGCCTGTCTCTAGCAATAATAATCTAGTCACTGGTCACCTAATTAAAACTGAAAGAAATCAGTGTCTTTTCCAAATCTGAGCTTCTAGAGTCCCAGGTTGCAGACTGTCATGAAGCCGACGGCTGTCAGCTGTTTGCTCCTCACGTCACGGATGGGCAGACCCTTGCGAGGGGCCTTGTGCTCTCCTCGGTGATTTGATTATCTTGCCATCATTCAGTTCACTCATTGATCTGGGCGATCTGCTCCGATGGGCCCCTGCTCATGTATTCATTCATTCGTCAATTCCACCACAAGTGTTTACTGCAGGCTTGCTGTACGCTAGGGGGTATATTTCGGGGATAGAAAGATGAATAGGACACTTGCCCAGCATCTGGCAGATCTCTCTGCGGAGGAAACTGATACAAAAATATTTAGCTATGATACCATTCAATCAAGCTGTAATACAGAAAACAAACAGATACATAGTGCATATTATGAAAGAAGCAAGATGGTGCTCCACTGGATAGAATTTAAGATTTTTTAGGAATTTAAAGGAATAAATTTAAGAATTTAAGATTATTTATTCAGGGCATGTGCCTCTCAAGTTACCAAAGGCTCCACCATATCCTAATTTTTAAAACTTACTCCACTTCCTTCATGCACATGACCTTCTCAGTCCTTGTTAAGCACTTGAGTTTCAGATGCTGATGTAGAGATAGGTCTGTTAAGCAGACATTTGCCATTAGATGTGGTTTTAAGTATTGTTCTTTCAAATTAGTTTTAAAGAAAATTATGTGTGATGTGTTTTAAAAAAATTCTTAATCACACATTTCTCAAGTATGAGGGAAAAAACACCATACCAGCTACCTGTGCCCTATAGCAGGGAAAACAACCAAATTTTAAAACAAGCCAGATCAGTATCTTAATCTGTCTCCCTTTTAGTTGTCTTCATTGCCATCGTCGAAGGGGAGATTCATTCTCTTCGGGTTGAAGGCTCATTCTTTTTTATTTTTAATTTTCTCTTTATTAGGGTATATGAATACTTGCTTTACAGTGCTGCATTACGTTCTTTTAAAAAATACTTTTTACGGCTTTTGAATGATTTTGGTTATTTACTTTTGGCGGTGCGGGGTCTTCCTCGCTGTGCGGGCTCTTCTCTGGATCCTGTTTGCGGGCTTCCCATTGCGGCGCCTTCTCTTGCTGCCCCGCACGGGCTCTGGAGAGCCCGGGGTTCAGGACCTGCGGCTCCCAGGCCCTAGGGCGCAGGCTCAAGCGTCTCGGCACACGGCACCGTTGCTCGGACGCACGTGGAATCTTCCCGGATCAGGGATGGAGCCCTGGTCTCGTGCACGGACCGGCAGATTCTTTGCCGCGAAGCCACCTGGGAAGCGGCTGTGCTAGTTTCTGCCGGACCGGAGGTGAGTCAGCTCTAGGTACACCTTCATCCCCTTCCTGTGGAGTCTCCTTCCCGCCTCCCATCCCGCCCATCCGGGTCATCACACAGCATGGAGCTGCTCGCTCGGCCACGTCCTCTCTACGCCCTGCTTCTCTTCAGGTGGTGTTGGGGTGAGGGAGGACTTTCCTGAGTTTGGAAGAGATGGGGAGAAGTCTCCTCAGAGTCGCTGCTGGCCCTCCTATCCAGTGGCTGCACGGCTCTCCCTAGCGACTGGCCGGTCGTGCCCTGGTCAGGCACAGGCATGGCTGGTGAGGCCATGGGCAGAGTCACGGGCTCCTGGCTCCAGTGTGTCCACTCCTGGAGCCTCCTTCTTCTGACCTCAGTGCTTGCTCACGTATAGCCAGCCCTCTCAGCACTTTTAGGCTACACTAAGGCACCAAAAACTTTCAGTTTAGTCACTCAGTCGTATCTGAAATCTTTGTGATCCCATGGACTGCAGCATGCCAGGCTTCCCCATCCACCACCAACTCCCTGAGTTTACTCAAACCCATGTCCATTGAGTCGGTGATGCCATCCAACCATCTCATCCTCTGTCATCCCCTTCTCCTGCCTTCAGTCTTTCCCAGCATCAGAGTCTTTTCAGATGAGTCAGTTATTCACATCAGGTGGCCAGAGCATCAGAATTTCAGCTTCAGCATCAATTCTTCCAATGAACACCCAGGGTGGATCTCTTTTAGGATGGACTGGTTGGATCTCCTTGCTGTCCAAGGGACTCTCAAGAGTCTTCTCCAACACTACAGTTAAAAAGCATCAAATCTTCGGCGCTCAGCTTTCTTTATAGTCCAACTCTCACATCCATACATGACTACTGGAAAAACCATAGCTTTGACTAGACAGACCTTTGTTGGCAAAGTAATGTCTTTCCTTTTTAGCATGCTGTCTAGGTTGGTCATAGCTTTTCTTGTTTTTCTTTCAAGGAGTAAGCGTCTTTTAATTTCATGGCTGCAGTCACCATCTGCAGTAATTTTGGAGCCCCCCAAAATAAAGTCTGTCACTGTTTCCACTGTTTCCCCATCTATTTGCCATGAAGTGAGGGACCAGATGCCATGATCTTAGTTTTCTGAATGTTGAGCTTTAAGCCAACTTTTTCACTCTCTTCTTTCCTCCTTCACCAAAAACTTTAAATTCACCAAAACTCATGAATAGACTTGTGTTAATTGTACCGAGATCGAAGAACATAGCTTATGCAACATTAGTTACCTGAAATTTCCTGGAACTTGCCCTAAGACCTGCTTGTGATCAATTTTAGTAAATATTCAATGTGTGGTTGAGAAGAATATGCTTCTCTAATGGTTGAGTCTATATTATGTTATAATCTATATAACAGATTAACACACATTTAGAGGTTTAAAACATCCATTTTTAATATCTCACAGTTTCTGTAAGTCAGAAATCCAGACATGGGTTCTCTGCTTAGGGTTTCACAAAATTAGATACAGCAGCAGTGATCTCATCGGCAGCTCACGGTCTTCTTCCAAGCTCATGGGGTTGTTGGTAGATTTCATCTGCTTGCAGTTGCAGAACTGCGTTTCTCAGCTGAGACCCTCAGGCCTCACTTTCTTACTGGGTCCTGGCCCAGGTTTGCTCTCAGCATCTAAAGCCCACTCTGCTTCTAGCCCTGTGCTTTCCCACATGGTGTGTGTGTGAGTCGCTCAGTCTTGGCTAACTCTTTGCTGTCCTATGCACTGTCATCCAATGGGCTCCTCCGTTCATGGAAACTATCTTGGCCAGAATACCGGAGTGGGTAGCCTTTCCCTTCTCCAGGGGCTCTTCCTAACCTGGGGATTGAACCCAGGTCTCCTGCATTGCAGGTGGATTCTTTACCAACTGAGTTATTTTAATCCTTAATATAGTTGTGCTGATTGTGAATTTGCCTATTTCTTCTTGTAGTTCCATCTTTTTCTTTTTTCTACTTTATTTTCAGAATATTTTATTAGATGTATGCAGCAAAGAATTATATTGATCCTCTTTAACTCTAATAATAGTTTTTGTCTTAAAATCTATTCTGTTTGGTATTAATATAGAATGCTGAACTTTCATCTTGTATTTGCCATATGTTATTACTATATACATACATACATACATACATATATATATATATATACATACATACATATATATATATATANGGCCACCCACTTAAGTATTCTTACCTGGAGAATCCTATGGGATATAGGAGCCTGGTGGGCCACATTCTCTGGGGTCACAAAGAGTTGGACATGACTGAGCGACTAACACACACACACACACACACACACACACACACTTTATCTATTGCTACCTGTTATACTGTTCCAAAATTTAGAAGCTTATTAAGGCAACCACTTGACTTGCTCATGATTCTGTGGTTCAGCAAAGTGAACTGAACTCAGGCAAGGGGTTCTTCTACAGGTCTTACCTAAGATTATTCACGTGGCTGCAAGTCATCTGGCAATTTGACTGGAGCTCGATGTTTTAAAACGTCTTCACAGATTTGGTGGTTGGTGTCAGCAATTGATTAAGCCACTCTCTTATTTACTAGTTTCTTATTTTTGAGGCAGATGCCTGGGCTTTGTGTGGTATTGGAAGGTGAAGACTGAGAGCAGAAGCTGAAAGCCCCTTGAGAAGGAGACTTGGAAATCCAAGGGTCCCTTCTCTAGTTCTCCCACTGTGCTCAGTCATTCTGGCTGGGAGCATCCGGAGGGCGTGTTGCCTCAGTGAGAAAGTTATGAAGGTTTAGACCTATGTCATGTCAGTCAATAATCCTCCTCACAGTAGGTTCTTAGAGGGGTGAGTGTGAGCAGTGCTCCTTCATGGCCACTACATAGATGTGGTTAAATGCAATATTAAAAAAACCCAAAAACTTCAGACATCTTCTATCAGTGAGAAATCCTGTTGTTGAATTCTATTTTGTGTTTCCTCTCATATGTATCATATAAAGCATTCAAAACATGAAAGGATGAAGATATATCTAATAGATATAGATTTACTACTAAAAACCAATTGCTTTAACCATTGGTCAATTGACTCACACAAAAACAATACATTTGTTTCCTGATTTTTTGAAAAATTCAACTACTTTTAAACCACTAGCTCTAAATGGCTATCATCAAGATGATGTAATTATGTAGTAAAGATCTTAAAAGACATTAAAACAGCAATTAACTCCTGCTTATTAACTCTATTTCTCAGCTTCAGGGTGTAGTCTGCAGAGTCACATTCATTCGTATTCTCTCCTTTCTGCAGTGAGTTCATTGGCTCTCCATGTTTGTCTTTCCTTTTTCTTCAGCTGCATGGTACCTGGAATCTTAGCTCCCTGACTAAGGATCGAACCCAGGTCCCCTGCATTGGAAAGCTGGAGTCTTAACCACGGGACCTCCAGGGAAGTCTTTCTTTCTTCAGTTTTTCTCTGGGCATACGGCCAGGTGGCTCAGACAGTAAAGAATGTGGGAGACCCAGCTTCGATTCCTGGGTCAGGAAGATCCCCTGGAGAAGGGAATGGCAACCCACTCCAATATTCTTGCCTGGAGAATCCCACGGACAGAGGCACCTGACAGGCTACCGTCCATGGGGTCACAAAGAATTGGACACGACTGAGCAACTGTTACTTTCAATGAATCTAGTTGTATAACTAAGTTCTGGAAAATGGGGGTATTTATGAAAAGTGGTGTAAGTGACTTCCAGAAGTGTCTGTGAAGAGAAGATGAACAGCCATCGCCTCCTCCATTCCTCTTTCCTATTGGCTTAACGGAGACAAGAGGGTGGAGCCAGAGCCGCCATCTTGAATCATCAGGGCTGACAGAGCCGGAAGACTGAAGAAACCTCAGGCAAGCATTCCAAGTCTAGGCCATAGGGCCAGGCATTTCGAGGAGAGGAAAATAAAATTCTCTCCTGCTCAAGCCATTGTTATTTGGGGGTTTCCATTACTAGATACTAAAGGTAATCCTAAACATCTTTCACGTATTTGTTTGCTTTTGCTCCCAGTTTTATCCCAGCAGTTGTTGTGGCACCCGACAGTAACACAAGTCGGAGAGGCAGCCACCCAGCAGGAGAGCTATGATGGACCTTCCGCAGCTGAAAAGATGTGAGTCGAAATTAAGGACAAAACACATCTTTCATAGAATAGGCAGTCTATAAATATTAATATTTGCTGAATGAGTTCATTCATTAATTAATGAGTTAAGCAAAGGCAGGGGGCTGCCATGTTTTTGAATCCAATGTCAACTCTTTAGAAGATCCCCTCCTTCCTACACTAGTTAGCTAACTCCTACTGATCTACCAAGATCCAGCTTCAATGTGACTTTTCTGTCATGCTCGCTCAGGTTTTCCTGTTGTTGGGTAATCCCTCCCTTCCTGTCTGTATACCTCTGCCTCCCTCCCACCTCTCTCTCTTATTGTCTCATCATATTGAAACTGCAGACTTCCTTATTCATGTTCTTAACACACCGTACATGATGTCTGGAAGGATGGAGGAGAAGCAAAGAAAGAATACTTCTATATACAGAAAAAGTCATATAGGACTTTCCTCTGAAGCTTTAGGAACTGGATTAGTCAGTGTTCTGCAGAGAAACAGAACCGATAGGGTGTGTGTGTGTGTGTGCATATATACGTATAAAGGGAGAGATTTATTTTAAGGAATTGGCTTATGCCATTGCGAGAGCTGGCAAGTCTGAAATCTGCAAGACAGGCTAGAAACTCAGGGTAGAGTGGATGTTGCAGTCTCAAGTCTCAGAGTGATCTACTAGCAGAATTTCTTCTTCCTTAGGGAGATCTCAGTCCTTTCCTTTAATGCCTTCTTCATCTCTTTGGAGAGGCCCACCTGCATTATGGAAGGTAATCTGCTTTACTCATAGTCTGTTGGTTTAACTGTTCAGTTCAGTCGCTCAGTCACGTCTGACTCTTTGCAACCCCATGAATCGCAGCACGCCAGGCCTCCCTGTCCATCACCAACTCCTGAAGTTCACTCAGACTCGTGTCCATCCAGTTAGTGATGCCATCCAGCCATCTCATCCTCTGTCGTCCCCTTTTCCTCCTGCCCCCAATCCCTCCCAGCATAAGAATGTTTTCCAATGAGTCAACTCTTCGCATGAAGTGGCCAAAGTACTGGAGTTTCAGCTTTAGCATCATTCCCTCCAAAGAAATCCCTGGGCTTATGTTCTTCTTAAAAAATATCTTCACTGCAATGTCTACATTGGTATTTGGCCAGCAACTAGGGCACCAGGGCCTAGCCAACTTGACACCAAAAAATTAACCATCACAGGAACCATAAAGATAAGTGAGTTTATTTAATAATTTTATGTTCAAATGTTACTACTTAGATGACCTCTGCCAGGAAAGCTACATTAATTATTGAGCATTGTAGCAGGTCATTAGAAAGCCAGAAAAAAAAAAACAAAAACAATTGATTATGATAAATGAAAGAGAAGGTCCTGTAGAAAACAATTAGAAATATAATCAGATCTATTTAGCAACTTCAAATTCATTATTACTGTGTGCATGGTTAAAGAAAGTTCAGTCCACCAGAGGATTTGCTATGTAACAAAATTAAGCTGAGCTTATGTGAACCAAGATCTCTGGGAGGAAAACAAGAATGCACACATCAGCAGTATTCACTTAAGGTTAAAAGATTTTTGACTATTATTAATCAAGAATTTAAATATCCCAAAGATACAATATTGCTTTCTTCAGGACAAGATGTCCAATTCATAGCCCAGATGAAAACTATATAAAAAGGAGAAATGCAGGAAGTGGTCCCTAGTATGCATTGATCTAAACTAATGGTTGCAGTGTGCAACGCTGTAAATTCAGCTTCTCTTGCTGTTTGTGCACTAAAGGGTACTCAGTTGGCCCAAAAGAATTAATGCAACTTCTAAAAGTAGGCCAACTAATTTATAGGCAATAGCTTTCATACCAGGAAAACTGGATCAATAAGTAATGTATATTTATTTCCAAGAAACCTAGCAGTGTTTTTCTCACTGAAAAGTAAGCAGGAATGAAGTCAATCAGAAAGGTCTTTTTTCTGAGAGTGGAGCGAGCCCAGGAAACACCTCTTTCTGAGTAAGGAGGTGTATGAAGCGGCAGCCAAGGAGGCAAACAGGAGAGAAGAACACGTGGCAGGAGAAGTCTGACGGACCTTTCTTAGCCCGGCAGATGGAAGCTAAGCTCTTGGGTCAAAATCAAGGCCAACACCGAGAAAGAAAAACCAATCTTCTCTGGTATATCAGTTACTTCATCCCCTCTTTGACTCATTCATCCCCCGTCCTCCATTTATGCAACTGTGTGATGCTGGGAAAGACTGAGGGTAGGAGGAGAAGGGGCCGACAGAGGATGAGATGGTTGGATGGCATCACCGACTTGATGGACTTGAGTTTGGGTGGACTCCAGGAGTTGGGGATGGACAGGGAGGCCTGGCCTGCTGTGGTTCATGGGGTTGCGAAGAGTCGGCCACGACTGAGCGACTGCACTGTGAACTGAGTGTGGTTTATGAAGAACTGCATAAACTACGTGTAGTTTAGAACTACATTAGAGATGGAACGCAGGTCCATGGCTGGTAGGGCCAGGAATGGGGCTGGGCCCACCTCTGGATGAGTCATGTGACGGGGATCTTTGTGGAGCTAAAAGAGCTCTGCTTGATTGTGGTGTTGGTTGCACGAATCTGTGCATGGGATAGAACTGCATAGGAGTCTCTACACACAGACACGCGGTAAACTGTGGGCACAGGACCTTGTCTGCCCTGTTCTACAGTAACCTTGCATAGTTCTTCATGAAGAACTACACAAACTACGTGCAGTTTATGAAGAACTACCTAACTACTACCTGAGGCCCCCACGGACGGAGCCTTTGCTCCTGCCCAGCCTGTCTGAGGCTGCCTGCGCACAGTTGCCACTCGTGGTGCCTGGGGCTCCTCAGCCTTCTCTCCTAAGGCCTGGGCGTGGGCTCACAGATGCCTGAATGCCTCTGAAGTTCTTTCTAACCAATGGGCCCAGGAGGTGTCTGATGAATGCGCCAGCCTCCCTACCCTTCCAGCGGACTGAGACCTAGTGTGATCCCAGTGCTGACCTGCCCATTGTTGGTCATTGCTTTTATTGACTTTTCTTCCTCCTCTGTCTCTTCCCTGCCTGCTTCTTCCCAGGATTGCCTAGGCCTGTGATTACTTCCCTAGTAACCAGATATTCTTCCATTTAGGGAGTAAACCAAGCTAAGGCGGCTGGGAACAAGGCAGATAAGGTCCTGTTCTCATGCATCTTACCGGTTGTCTGTGTGTAGAGACTTCTATGCAATTCTATCCCACACATAGATTCGTGTAACCAGCACCACAATGGGGATGCAGAGCTCTTTTATTCCACAAAGGTCCCCGTCATATGACTCACTAGAGTTGGGCCCACCCTCCTTCCTGCTCCTACCAACCAGTGATCTGTTTTCCGTCTCTATAGTTTAGTCATTTTAAGAATGGTACAAGGGACTTCCCTGGTGGTCCAGTGGTTAAGAATTCACCTTGCAATGCAGGGGGCTCAGGTTCGATCCCTGGGCAAGGAACTAAGATCCCACATGCTGTGGGACAACTAAGCTCATGAGCTGAAACTACTGAGCCTACACACCACAACCCGAGAGTCCACGTGCTGTAAGAGTCCACACAGCTAAGACCTGATGCAGCCAAGGAAATTAATTAAAAAAAAAAAAGAGTGGTATACAAGTAAAATCATCTAACATGCAACCATTCGAGACTGGCATCACTCACTAAGCATAATGACCTTTTCATTCATTCAAGTTGTTTGCAGATCAATAATTTGTTCCTTTTTATTGCTCAGTAGTATTCCATTATATCTGGAGAAAAAATGGCAACCCACTCCAATACTCTTGCCCGGTAAATCCAATGGACGGAGGAGCCTGGCAGGCTATACAGTCCATGGGGTCAGAGTCAGACACGACTGAGCACACACACAGTATATTCCATTATATGAAGAAACCAGTTTGTTAGCCATTCGTTTATTCATTTGGATTGTTTACAATTTTGACATTGAAAATAAAGGTGTTTTGAGCATTCGTATACATAAGTTTGTGTGAATGTTACGCTTTCGTTTCTTGGGATAAGGGCCCAGGGATGTGACTACTGGGCTGTGTGGCAGATGCATGCTTCATTTATAATAAACTGCAAAATTATTTTCCACAGTGGCTGTGCCGTTTTACATCCTCACCAGTAATTTATGAATAATGCAGTTTCTCTGCATACTTTCCAGTATTTGGTATTATCACCATTTAAAAAAATTTCACACATTCTGATAGGTGTGCAATATCTCATGGTGACTTTAATTTGCATTTCCTTCACAGTTAATGATGTTGAACAGCTTTTCCTGTGTTTATTAACCATTCATATTTCATCTTTGATAAAAAGTCTCTTTGTGCCTTTTACCTATTTTCTAATCGGATCTGTTTTTTTACAGTTAAGGTATGAGAATTCTTTATATAGTCTAGATAAAATTCCTTCAGATATGTGGTTTGCAACTATTTTTCTCTGATTGGAAGATTGTCTTTTCATCTTCTTAAGAAAGCCTTTCACAGAGCAAATGTTTTAATTTTTGATAAAGTCCAGTTTATGGTTTTTTCTTTTATGCTCTTCTTATTGATTTTTAAGGGCTCATATATTAGAGAAATTCATCTTATGAGTGTCAGATATGTTGGAAGTACTTAAAAAATTTTTATATTAGTTTATTCAGGGTACCTTGTTCTGTCTCCAGGTTTCTATTTGTGTAGTCTAATTCTCCATCATTTTAATTAGTGTTTTGTCCTATGGTTTTCCTAAACTCTCTGCTTCTTTTTAAATTTGTTACTCTTTTGGCTTCTCTCATATACTCTCTCATTTTGTTCAGCTGCCTGAAAATGTTAAGTCTCCACAAAAAATTCTGAATTATTCACATTTTAATACACTAACTATTTCTTATCCCTCTGTAGATTTTTTTCAACTGATTTCAAGTTTTCTTACATCTTCAGTGATCATCTCCAGCTTTGACTTATATTTCTGAATCCAGACCACCCTTCCACCATCTCAAACTCCAGTGTTCCCAGAGGAAATCATTATTTCCCCATGTTGGTTAAGGACACATCCATCATCCTAGGCTGGAAACTGCAGCACTGCATTAACCTTCTTCCTTTCTGTAACACAGGCCAGTCATCGCCAACTCCTGCTGATTTTATTTTGTGGGGCCCTTTAGATCATTTCCCTCTTTCAAACTGTTGTGCGCATGTGTGCTCAGTTGCTCAGTTGTGTCCAACTCCTACTGACCCCACAAACTGTAGCCCACCAGGCTCCTCTGTTCATGGGATTATCCCCCCGAGAACACTGAATTGGTTTTCCATTTCCTCCTCTAGGGGATCTTCCCGATCCAGGGAGTAAAGCTGTGTCTCTTACATCTCCTGCCTTGGCAGGCAGATTCTTTACCACTGCGCCTACAGTTACCACGAATCCGAGGTGGAATACTTGCCTCCTAGATGGTATTCTCCATAGCTTCTCTCTTTCAGTCCATTCCGTACATTATCGTCAGTGCTGTCTTCCTGTTACAGAGTCCAAATATATCATTCTCCGGCTCAAAATTCTGCAATAAAAGGGAGAGATACAAAGGTATGTTGTCACCCTGCTTATTTAACTTGTATGCAGAGTACATCATGAGAAACGCTGGGCTCGAAGGAGCACAAGCTGGAATCAAGATTGCCGGGAGAAATATCAATCACCTCAGATATGCAGATGACATCCTTATGGCAGAAAGTGAAGAGGAACTAAAAAGCCTCTTGATGAAAGTGAAAGTGGAGAGTGAAAAAGTTGGCTTAAAGCTCAACATTCAGAAAATGGAGATCATGGCATCTGGTCCCATCACTTCATGGGAAATAGATGGGGAAACAGTGGAAACAGTGTCAGATTTTATTTTTCTGGGCTCCAAAATCACTGCAGATGGTGACTGCAGTCATGAAATTAAAAGATGCTTACTCCTTGGAAGGAAAGTTATGACCAACCTCAATAGCATATTCAAAAGCAGAGACATTACTTTGCCAACAAAGGCCCGTCTAGTCAAGGCTATAGTTTTCCCAGTAGTCATGTATGGATGTGAGAGTTGGACTGTGAAGAAAGCTGAGCACCAAAGAATTGATGCTTTTGAACTGTGGTGTTGGAGAAGACTCTTGAGAGTCCCTTGGATTGCAAGGAGATCCAACCAGTCCATTCTAAAGGAGATCAGTCCTTTTGGACTGATGTCTTTTGACAGGAATGATGCTGAAGCTGAAACTCCAGTACTTTGGCCACCTCATGTGAAGAGTTGACTCATTGGAAAAGACTCTGATATTGGAAGGGATTAAGGGCAGGAGAAGAAGGGGACGACAGAGGATGAGATGGCTGGATGGCATCACCGACTCGATGGATGTGAGTCTGAGTGAACTCCAGGAGTTGGTGATGGACAGGGAGGCCTGGTGTGCTGCAATTCATGGGGTCGCAAAGAGTCAGACACGACTGAGCGACTGAACTGAACTGACTGAACTGACAAAGATATAATATTAAGGATGAAAAATTATATATAATTACAGTGGGAAATATGGGGAAACAGTGGAAACAGTGTCAGACTTTATTTTTTTGGGCTCCAAAATCACTGCAGATGGTGATTGCAGCCATGAGATTAAAAGACGCTTACTTCTTCGAAGGAAAGTTATGACCAGCCTAAACAGCATTTTGAAAAGCAGAGACATTACTTTACCAACAAAGGTCCGTCTAGTCAAGGCTATGGTTTTTCCAGCAGTCATGTATGGATGTGAGAGTTGGACTGTGAAGAAAGCTGAGCACCGAAGAACTGATGCTTTTGAACTGTGATGTTGGAGAAGACCCTTGAGAGTCCCTTGGATTGCAAGGAGATCCAACCAGTCCATCCTAAAGGAGGGATTGGGGCCAGGAAGAGAAGGGGACAACAGAGGATGAGATGGCTGGATGGCATCACCGACTTGATGGACATGAGTTTGAGTGAACTCTGGGAGTTGGTGGTGGACAGGGAGGCTTGGCATGCTGCAGTCCATGGGGTTGCAAAGAGTCAGACACAACTGAGCAACTGAACTGAACTGAACAGGTAAGTGAGACTCTAAAACTTTTATAGAAGAATAGTATATGCAACTCTACGACAATGAATTTGAAAATGTAGGAGTAATAGTTTTCCTATAAGAATATAAATTATCAAAATTTAATCTAAAACTTGAATAGGCCAATAATCATGAAAGGGAAGCCAAAGATTTACCACTTGAAAAGGCAACAGACCTAGCGTTATTATAGGGAGAGGCGGGGGGTGGGGGGGAAGCCCTAAGGAACACACACGCTAATGAATTTGTTGCCTACTATAAAAGAAAGTGTGCAAAATCAGCGGCAAACAGGCTGATTTAATAGAACAGAGGTTGGGCCAAGCAAAGCACGGGAATGAAATTGGTCAGGTTACTCTGTTTCTTTCAAATTATTTACATATATATAATCATTTATATTCTCCCCCACAAATTGAAACTGATTTTTTGTGTTTTGTATTATTTTTGTGCTCTGGAAACCTCAAGATGGCAGTGTGTTACTTTGAAAGGTGTTCGGTGTTTTTCTATTCATAACAGCACCCGGGAGTCATGCTGTCGCTAGCAGGAGGGGAAGGAGACAAGGTGGTAGATGTGTTTCAGAATATTCTGACCTCTCACACTCTCCCCTAATTTACTATCCACTGTAAACTGACAGTTCAGGTAAGTAGTTTCTCTACAGTCATTGTAGAAACAGGTATTTTATTCTAGCTCCATTTGTACCATTCTAGCTAAATAGCTGACTTATCTGTTCCCAACGCACCACTTGTGCAGAAACGATTTTTATTTTTCATCTTGGAATTAGGCAGCAGAGAGGAATATTATAATAGCGCATTAGTGTCGGCCTTTGCTCGAACTACTGAAACGCCCTTCCTCTTGTCTCTCCGAGTCTCTTTTCCAAACTTCACGTCTTGTCCCTCGCCTGTTCCCGACTACCCAACGGCTTCCCACTGCAACCCAAGGAAACCGTCTCCTTACCATGACCCGCATGCTCTGCAGGGTCTGGCCCCTCCCAGTTCTCGGTTCCTCTGTGTCATATTTTAGATCCACATAAAAGAGCTCTCATAAGGTGTTTGTCCTTCTGACTTACTTCCTGCAGTGTGAGACTCTCCAGTTGTATTCACATTGCTGCAAGTGTTGTTGTTTCATTCCTTTTCATACCACTGTATATGCATCTTCTTTATCCATTCCTCTGTCAGTGTCTCATACCTTGGATATTGTGAATAGTGTTGCTGTGAACATAGGGATGCATGTATCTTTTTGAATTATAGTTTTGTCCAGATATATGACTAGGAGTGGGATTACTGGACCATATGCTAATTGTATTTTTAGTTTTCTGAGGAACTGCCATACTGTTCTCCACTGTGGCTGCACCAACTCACATTTCCAACAGCGCGGGAGCGTTCCCTTTGCTGTGGATTTCATTCTTAAATGAAGTTAATTTTTATGAGAAATTATGTGAGTTACCAAAGAGAACTTTTCACCTATGTCAAAAGAGTATCTGCATAACTAATCATGGGTGATATTTTATCTGCAAAACAATTCTAAGGCATAAAATATTTAGGCTGTTAAAAAAAAAAGAGTAAATAATTAAGATGTAAATTCAATTATGGTCGTCTCCATTACAGTTCCTTTTAAGGGAATAGAAATATCCTGTGTCCTCGGTTTATAAATGAAATTATATCTGGAGGCAAGTAGGTGGAAGGAGAGAAATTGTGAAAAGTTCTCAGTAGATAAAAAGCAGTTCATTAAACATTATTCCTAGTTATATGCATAATATTTGATTCAGTTTTGTAACTATATAGAATAGCAAAATNAGTAAGATAAATCCTAAACCTTTTTTTAGTAATAAAAATAATTTTAAGTTAAAATATATTATTAAATATCTTCTTCTTTGAAGTAGAATTAGGAATTAAAAGAAGTAGGACATGTTTTTTCATAGTAACTTACTGAATGTCCTCTCATTTTTCTAAATGCTCATTAGCTTGATTCTTATTATTTTAAATAATAATTTTGATTTGACCATTTTGTTCACATTATGATAACTAATGGTAATAGCTATAGCCATTAAGTGTTTTACAATGGGATGGGCAGTACCCCTGGACTTGGCAGGTGGCGCTAGTGGTGAAGAACCTGCCTGCCAGTGCAAGACATGCTAGAGACCTGGGTTTGATCCCTGGGTCGGGAAGATCCCCTGGAAAGGGGAATGCCAACCCACTCCATTATTCTTGCCTGGAGAATCCCATGGACAGAGGAGCCTGGCAGGCTGCAGTGTACCGGGTGGCAAAGAGTCAGACATGACTGAAGTGAGTTAGCATGCATGCAAGCAAGCAGTTGTAGCTAGCATATTCAAATTACTTAATTAACACTCATGGGTTAGCCCTGGAACCCAGTCACCAATTATAATACATCTTCAATGGAAAAATAGATTTCAACTTTAAAGGCATTGACTTACAAATGAAATACAATGTATTTATAAGAAGAGAACTCTCTGAATTGGGTGACTGCAACTTCTAATGAATGGAAATCTATGCAGCATGACAAACTGAGTTAAATCAGAATAACCTTTGTGTACAGGAAAATGTAGAAACTCTATCATATTTTATTTCCAAATAGAATTCTTGGCATTTGAAGGTATTACTGCTGACAATATTGCTTTCTGCATATTTGCAAAGCCACAAAGTCTGGTGAGTGCATGACTTGTAGTTACTTTCACAAGAAGAATCATCCGTGTGAATTCAGTGTGCTGACTATGGTGTGGCAAAGTACTTTAGTAGCAATGCCTCTCTACCCTCTATGCTAAAGGTTGCCTTTGCCCAAATAGCTGCCCATCTCAGGTTGGCACAGCTGGCTAGTATTCTGCTGCGGCTGTGTGCACACGTCTGCATAGATTTGATTCAGGGAAACCTTGATGTTCGTTGGCTCACTCTTGCCTTAATTCGCCAGAGGATAGTTCACTGTAGGAAAGACATTTTGATGGAGACTCCCACAGCTCCTCAAAATGTGATGGTAAGATGGCAACTTACTCTTCTGGCGTGCCAGGCCGAATATAAGAGACATCTGTGGTTTATTCTGTTCAGCGTCTGTTTCCCCATACTGAGGTAAAACCATTCTCTTTTGGGGGAAGCACACTCTTCCACTGATGCAGCCTGTGAGTCAGCTGGGGCTGAACCTTCTTTTAAAACCAGTGGTACATGACAGATGAGAGCATCATATGCCCTGGCCAGAGAGACTCATTCAGAGACAGACATGTGACCCAAGCATGCCAGTCGGAGCCATAAACATCAGTTTAGAACTTTCTGTTAGAATCACTGGGAAGGAGAAACTCTCATTGTTTTCTGGGAATGCTAAACCTAGACCTTCAAATACTCATTTTGCTACCCCTTGAAGTCAGTCTGAGGATGAAAGCAACATGGGGTGTGAGCCAACTGGGAGGTAGAGAACATACAAACTACATTGTTTGGGCCCCTAGGTCTAGCTTCAGCTGAAGCCAGTGGTGAACCCTTAAAACTACATTAGCTTAAGTGAGTTCAGTTGGTTTCTGCCCTTTGCAATGAAAAGAATCCTGAATAACACAATGGGGGTGCCACAGACTGAATCTCATGAGCAGTTGTATGGCTGTATTTGCCTTTGTGAGGAAGTACTGTTACACTGAGGACTTCAGCTAATAAGGAGGAGCCCACAAAATTAAGGCTTCCCTTGTGGCTCAGCTGGTAAAGAATCCACCTGCAACTTGGGAGACCCGGGTTTGATCCCCAGGTTGGGAAGATCCGCTGCAGAAGGGAATGGCTACCCACTCCAGTGTTCTGGCCTGGAGAAGTCCATGGGCTGTATAGTCCACGGGGTGCAAAGAGTCAGACACGACTGATTGTCACTTTCTTTCCACAAAATCAGCTGCTGCCATGTTCCTGAAGATCAGCAACCGTATTGCCGGTTCCTAGTGCTGTTTTGGAATTCTGCTTTACTGTCCTTTATTCCTTTTGTAAAACTGGCATGGCCGAGAGCTATAACCAGCTGGTGCTGATAATCACCACAGGTGCTATATCATCTTGTCAGTTTGATAATTTTGAAACAAATCTTAGTATTTGGTTGAAAAGTACAGTAATTAATAAAAAGAAGAGTTCCTATGTGATGAATAGCTTTCTGAATTTAGGTTTTGCTCCCCAGATCATGGTCAGTTTACTAACTTCCCACCCACAGTTACTTCATTCCTATTTAAAAGAGGAATAATATTAATTTTGCCTGAAAGTGCAGGTCGCTCAGTCATGTCCGACTCTTTTGCAGTCAAATGGATTATACAGTTCATGGAATTCTCCAGGCTAGAATACTGGAGTGAGTAGCCTTTCCCTTCACCGTGGGAACTTCCCAATCCAGGGATCGAATCCAGGTCTCCTGCACTGCAGGCAGATTCTTTACCAGCTGAGCCACAGGGAAGCCCCAAAATACTAGAGTGGGTAGCCTATCCCTTCTCCAGGGGATCTTCCTGACCCAGGAACAGAACTGGGGTCTCCTGCATTGCAGGCAGATTCTTTACCAGCTGAGCTACCAGAGAAGCCCTAATCTTGCCTAATAGGGCTTAAAAAAAATTAAATGGGTTAATGTAGGTCATAAGCTTGTACCAGTGCTTGGGTATAAGAAGTACTCAAAATGCTTTAATACTAGGCATCACAGCCTATGGCCCAAGAATAGGTCCTTGGATTCTCACATCATGATACCATCCTTATTGGTTGTGTTTTTTTTTAATATATATTTATTTATTTGGCTATCCCGTGTCTTAGGTGAAGGGCGCAGGATCTTCAATCTTCCTTACAGTATGTAGTATCTTTCTAGTTGGAAACTCTTTGTTGCTGCATGTATCATCTAATTCCCTGACCAGGGATAGAACCCAGGCCCCCCCACAATGGAAGCAAGGAGTCTTAGCCACTGGACCACCAGGGAAGCCCCTCCTTATTTTTTTCTTCAGCCCCATTTGGACACAGTCTGACAGCTCAAGGTACAGACAAAAGACTCTAGGCTAGACCTTTTCAGTTTCTTGTAGGTTAATGGTTAATACACAAAAGCAACAAAGTATGACTGCTGCATCAGGATTTTATTCAGCCTGGAAGAAATTTCCATTTTTATGTGTTCACTTAGAACACTTGGTATGATATGAAATCAATGAGAAGAGAACTCTGTTGGCAAGAACTCTCCCTAGTAAAAAAAAAAAAAGACATTTTCTTAGACCACATATGCCTTTAAACATTGTTACTTAAAATTTTTTTATTTCTTGGCAAAGATAGGATTACAGCATTACAAGGAAGACATTGTAGTTCAATAGGTACAATAGCCTTCATTTAGCTCCCTTGAAGCAAATGTTATAGATGTCTAGTGTAAGTACAACCACATGTTGTAATGGGAAATTAAGTAAAGGATGTAATGTCTGAAATTGGTCAGAAAATCAGAGAAAGTTAGGCTTTGGGGGCACATTTTTAAACCCTTTTTTTGGCTTCTATTGTACAATATGAGCTTCTATTACAGAAACAAAATTATTAGAAAGTGAAAATACAGCAGTAAGATGATTTAGTGAGGACTTTAATTTTACTGAGGTAATTGATTTTAGTTTCAAGTAAACAATTACCACATCTCTCAATTTCTGGCTATTTTTAATACTTTTTCCGCCTCCTTCTTTATTGTCAGACTGTCAGCTCTCAAATATTACAATGGTCAGGATGCCTGAGTCTAGAAGCTACCCCTTTTAATTTCTCGCTTCTAATCTGCAATGAAGAGAGGAGTTAGATTTTCTCTAAAGGTAGAGTGAACAGCCTCTAAGTGAGAGTCAATTTTCTCATGGAGAATTGAATAATCTTAGTGTACGGGTTTGTGTTTTTCCCCCCTCTGGATATTCAAAGGTTCTTTGTTGCTTTCTTTATGTTTTCCCAACCATGTCCAGACGAGGACATGACCTTTAGTTAAGTGCTTTTATAACTAATTTAAAATTTCAGGGACTTTTTATATAGCTAAGCTCTGCACTTATGCATAATTTATTTTCCCTTGCTTACTACCTTGTTCATGACCTTTCAGGGAGGGTGTTCGATGTCAAGAGGGACCAATCCATAGTCTATATTTTGTAGTAGCTGTTCTTCTAAACTGACCCCCTCTTCTTTCTGTAGCCAGTTCAAGACAATCATTAGCCTTATAGTTGTTTCCTGAAATGGCCTTGCTCGCTCTTGCATTTATGAAATAAATAGTTGCTTTGAGTTAAGGCACATTTTCCTACCTGTCTCAACCCTCTCATGTTTCCAAAGTCATCTCACAGTCTAATGTTTCCAGACTCTAACTCTGGCCCACCTGAATCACTCCCCATTCAAACTGTCTATAACTGTATGGTCCTTCCCAAGCGTTGGAGAGCTGATCAAATACTGTTACTTATTGTTCTGTGTTTGGGAGAATGAAAGCTTATTATCACTATGTTATTATCTGCTCTGAGCAATTGCATGCTCCTTATTCAGTATAGAGAAGAAAAGAATATTATTAATGTCCCTTTTTATATTATTCCCATCATCTTGTCTTGTGTCTGGTAGAAAAGAAATGACATTATTCAGTCAGGGATGATGGAGTAACACAAGAAGGCTAGATTTCTGAGCAAAACTGTTGGCCTTTCTTTGTATACATCGTTGCTTCTCCTGGCTCAAGCCTTCTTTGTTTAAAGGGGTCGATGTTGTCATGCTACGTCACAGTGTGTAGGAAAAGTGACTCCTCAGTCTTCCACATACACCTGTGCGGGGATTTAAAGGAAACTTGGCCTCAGAGATCTAGTTGCATACACAAAAGCTGAGCGATAAGGGCCATCTGTAGACAGAAGATGATTTCAGGGCATTTTTTTTCAGATAGAGGATTTCTTGTTTCAAGCATATGGTCCAGATATGTGACTAATAGAGCTCTCTAATCGTGAATATCTCATTTTTCCAACTACTAAAAAACATTTTTAAAATAATCCTCTCTATGTTTTATCAAAGGAAATATTTTCCAATGTTTTTCTCTGTTATGAAACCACTTTAATGGAAAATCTGCTCTATTTATTTTTGTACATTCCAGGTTATTCTACTCTTGTTCTGATCACTTGTCAATGAGTCACAGAAATCCCTTGGGTTTTCCTGACCCAAATTCCAAATGTTCTTTTTTAAAAAAATCTCATAAAACAGTAAACACTTATTAGAGATGAATAGAATCTTTCTTAGAAATAAAATTTATATCATTAATTGGGTAAGCCATCAGAGTCCCTGCTTAATTATTTATGGAACCTGGGGAAAGACTTGAAGTTATCCGGGGTGTTTGGTTACAACATGATGCTAATTACATAAGGTCAGGAGAGCCTCATTTCAGCTCAAGTGGTTTTATGCTGCTGAAATTTCTGTTCTAAATATGTGCAGTGTTTTTTTTGTTTTGTTTTGTTTTTTAGTGAGGAGCTCACATTTCTGTGGATGCGGGGTCCATGTCAAACCAGAGTCATTTATTTCTAAATCATGTCAGAAATTAAATATCCATATAATGTTGTATTCCAGCCTGTGTTGACCCCACACCTTTCTCTTCCTGATGCTATAGCTAGTTTACAAATTGACACAAAGCGACAACCAGCCATATTTCTTTACCTGTACGCCTACATCCTTCTCCAAAGAGTTTTATAAAGGAGAGTTAATTACAGAGCTAACTGACTACACAAAGCTGACACATATAACATATAAAAAGCTTTCGACTGCCAGATAAATGCTTTCTCAGTTGCATTCACACTGAATGGCAAGTAGTGAGTCCCAAGAGTGACTAATTACAGATCTGAATTCCCAGTGGATTATGGTAAGGCTGTACCCTGGACTTCACCTGTTTTAATAGAGGCATGCATTTGAATTAGGTAGAAATTCTTACATGCTCATTACCTACAAACTTACATTTCATGACTCAAAAGGGCAAATGATTAGTATAAACTACATTTTATATTTTAAATACATTAAATAACAGTATAACCCTGGAATTTGACATTCTTGAAATTTTATAGAGATTTCTGATATTTTCTCACTTGTTCCCCACCACTTTGTATATAACATGTTCCTTTGTAAGTTTTCAGTGGAGATGTGAAAGTTTGAAGGAAAACTGTTACAAAAGAGTAAAGGATTAAAAAATAATCCACATCCTTATTCTGTTATACTTACAAGCAACTTTTCCTGCTAAGTTGCTTCAGTCATGTCTGACTCTGTGCGACCCTGTAGATGGCAGCCTACCAGGCTCCTCCATCCTTGGGATTCTCCAGGCAAGAATGCTGGAGTGGGGTGCCATTTCCTTCTCTAATGCATGAAAGTGAAAAGTGAAAGTGAAGTTGCTCAGTCATGTCTGACTCTTTGAGACTCCATGGACTGCAGCCTACCAGGCTCCTCCGTCCATGGGAGTTTCCAGGCAGGAGTACTGAAGTGGGTTGCCATTGCCTTCTCCAACAAGCAACTTTTAGGATCCTGTTATTGTGTGGATGTCTGGTGGAGAATTACTGTTTCTAACTGCAGTGTTTAGATCATTCATGTTGTAACTTCCTACTCTCCAGTGTCATCACTTCCTACTCTACTTGTTCAAGTGTCCATTTATTCTTTGGCTATTGAGGATCATGTTTCAACAATCATGAAGTAGGCCAAGCTTCTCATAACATTAACTTACACTGTGGTTACACATTAGTGAAAGCTCTCTCATGGAAAATTTGTATGCCTTGTTAAGAATAGGATCTAATTGCAAAAGCTTATTCTTCTTTTTAATTATTATTTTTTTACTTTACAATACTGTATTAGTTTTGCCCTACATTGACATGAATCTGCTACAGGTGTATATGTGTTCCCAACCCTGAACCCCCCTCCCATCACCCTCCCCATATCATCTCTCTGGGTCATCCCAGTGCACCAGCCCCAAGCATCCTGTATCCTGTATTGAACCTAGACTAGCGATTTGTTCCTTACATGATAGTATACATGTTTCAATGCCATTCTCCCAAATCATCCCACCCTCGCCCTCTACCACAGAGTCCAAAAGTCTGTTCTTTACATTTGTGTCTCTTTTGCTGTCTCGAATAGAGGGTTATCATTACCATCTTTCTAAATTCCATATATATGTGTTAGTATACTGTTTTGGTGTTTTATTCTTTAAATAATTTGTGTCTTTTTTTTTGTCTGCACTGTACAGCATGTGGAACTCCCCTGACCAGGGATTGAATCTGTGTCTCCCCTGCAGGGCAAATGAGGAGTCTTAACTACTGGACCACCAGGAAGTCCTCAGGTGCCTTTTTGATAGTAATTATTGCATTAAAATTTTCAAACCAATTTTTCAATAAGTAATACATGCACATAGAGTTTTTAAATTACAGTACAAAATAAGCCTCCTTCTTACTCATCTTTAGGGAGACCACTGATACGAATCTGTTTTTTATCCTGCTAGAGATATCCTGTGCTTATACATACACATGAAGAAATCCATCCACTTTTATATACACATGGCTGCACAATATATTACATCTTTACACTTTGCCTTTTCTTATACCAACGTATCTTGGAGATCTCTACATTCAGCTATTTTATTGGCTTTTATGGTGATATGGCCCTCCATCACAATTCTTGAATATGCAAAGGACTGACCTTTTAAGAATTATTTAAAATAAAAAGATGGCAATCAGCATACATGATGGCTTATTTTCCTATTTCAGTTTAGAATATTTCTGCACAAGAAACTCAATGTAACATGTTTGTTTGTGCAAATGACATGCAAATAGAATGTGGTTTCCAGTACTGGCACTTTTAGTGAAGTGACTTTGGATTTGTTATTTAAACTCTGAGTCTTTTCATTTATAACATGTTTATAGTATGTTTCAAAGGATTGTTGGGAAGATGAACTAAACTAGTGAGGATGACATGCTTTAGCTCGTTGTGTGGCACACAGCGCTGTGCGCAGAGCGCTAGCATCTGTATTTCTCTGTACATCTACGCCTGTATCCATGTTTACGTCTATACATGTCATGTCTACAAGAAGGCCCATATCGTCACTGTATGGAACTGAAATTAAGATGACTACCTCAGAAATCACCCATGCCTCTGTCCTTTTTCTGTTTTCTATTTTTCTTCATAGCAGTTATTGACATGAATGACATAGCACGTGGCATTATATTACACGTGTGTGTGTGCACCCAGTCACTCAGCTGTGTCCGACTCTTTGTGACCCCATGGACTGTAGCCTGCCCGGCTCCTTTGTCCATGTGATTCCCCAGGCAAGAACGCTGGACTGGGTAACCATTTCCTCCTCCACAGGATCTTCCTGACCCAGGGATCAAACACCTGTCTCTTGCAGCTATGGGGATTCTTTACCTCTGCGCTATTGGGAAGCCCTTATATTAATATATTTACCTACTATCTATTTGTTTCCACTAGAATATAAGCTCCAAGAGAAAAAAAGGCCTTGTCTGTCTTATTTACCACTTCATCCTACAGTGTCTAGAATTGTGCTTGAAATGTTGAATGAATGAAAACATTTTATAGATATTTGTTGAATATTTATATTAAGTCATACATTGCACTTGACTCTTACAATTAAAGTGTACTTTGAATATTTAGTTTGAATCTTATTAAATATGGTACATGCTGTGTGATAGTATCAGAAAAAGAGCAGTAAGAGTGCATGGTAGGCACTATCAGAGCTTCTGGTCAGATAAAATAATTAGTATTTCTAGACTCAGACTGCAGCAGGGGAAGGGCATCTGAGTGATCACGGGTCAGGCTCCTCAATTCACGAGTAAAGAGAATTTAGCCTGAGGGGTAGAGCTGGAATTAAAAAATGGGATCTCTTGACTTGGGTACTTTCTACCAGATTAATTTGCCTCTCAAACACCTATTCTGTGTTCAACTCTCTACAAATCACTGTGGGAATCTAGAGGTACACATCAAGACTTCAGGGACCTTATTTGAAAAGATGAACTATTGGAGAATACCAGGAGATAACACAGTTCTAAGGACCACAATATGCAGTAAAATAACTCAGAAAGAGTCAAGGAAAGTCACATCGTGACTGATTTTCTCCAGTCAGGCTGTGAAAAGTGACTTAACTTGGAAGGGAAGTTTGGGAGAAATGTTACAGATGAGCAAAACATGTGGAAATGAGCACGAGTGTATGAATCAGAGAAGGGAAGCATGTGACACACTGCAGAAGCACATGGTGCACAGGCGGGCAGAAATGCTGCTGGACGGGGAGTGTGGGGAGAGGAAGGCCAGAGGCCCTCGTAACACTCATTTCTCTGCAATGTGAGAGTTAAGGCTCTTTATTTTAATGGTGAAGGTGCTGGGAAGAAACGGAAGGATTTAAAGAGGAAACTGAGGTGTTGAAAGTGGTACTTCAGGCCAGCAGTGGAGGTGATGATGTGCTAAAATGTTTAGGTGGGATTTAGGGCAGCCAGAGCTGTGGGGAGGGAGATATCATTTTCCTCTTGAACACGTTTGGGGCTTGCAGCCCTCACTTGCCAAGCATGAGACTGGATGCTGTTAGCTTCTCTTCATCACTGTCGTGTGTCTGCTTCCTCATACTGCACTTCTTCGAATAACTCTGGCAAAGTCTTCTCTGAACTTGCCAAGCTGTGGACTATACTTTCTCCTTTGTATAGCTGGGCATTTCATCTCAGTTAACCATTTGTTGTAGTTGTTTAGTAGCTAAGTTGTGTCCAACCCTTTTGTGACCCCATGAACTGTAGTCCGCCAGGCTCTTCTGTCCATGGGGTTATCCAGGCAAGAATGCTGGAGCGGGTTGCCATTCCCTTTCCAAAGGATCTTCCCAACCCAGGGATTGAACCTGCATCTCCTGCATTGGCAAGCGGGTTCTTTACCACGGATCCACCTGGGAAGCCCCAGTTACTATTATCACATGCTAAATGGGATATTTACCAGTTTTACTCTGAACTTTTTTAGTTTGTATGGGGTCTGACTCATGACTTAATACAGTACCTGACACCAGGCTGGGCTTTGTGAAACTTCACTGAATTGTTGCATACTTTCCGGCCTGAAGTCCTTCCGTTCAGTTACCTGCTCCATGGCTTATCCTTGAACCACACTGGATCCCAATGAAATATTAAACCCTTGCACGTCCTGTCATTTTGTTCTCATAGTGCCTTACTCCATAGTATCCTGCCCATTAATCCATCCATCGTTTCTCAGATTATCAGCCTTGTCCTGGCTTCACCTCCTTCCTTCTGGCAAAGATCTGTGACATATAAGCACCGTTCACTCTGGTCCCACTTTTCACTGTAGCCTCCATGGAGGAGAGCCGCTCAGCCAGGCTGGCATGGGACTCTCACAGATCAGTGAGCTCGTCTTTCATGTTACCTGGAACTGGTCCTAACTCTCTGAAGTAGCTGTCTTTCTCTATCACTTTGGCAACCATTTCAAGCCTTTATTACTCTCCTCATATTTTCCAACCTACCGTGACTCTCAAGAAAGGATCTCATCTCCTGCTTCATGGAGAAAATAGAATCAGTCAGGCAGAAACCGCTTCAGTTTCCCCCAAGATACTGAGTGATTCAGCTGTGTCTGTGTGGAGATAATTGCTCCACCCCTGCTTGTCGTTTTCACGTTTCTGCTCTATGTGAAATAGCACCTCTTACCGCTGGTGTTTCAATACCCAGCCTGCTCCATCTGTCACCTCCTTGGAGGCAAAGTGAGTTTTTTCTGTCTTTAGCACATCACCCACAGTAGAAACTCAATAAATGTTTAATGTTAAAAAATGTATATATGTGATGGATGAAACCAGGAACACTATTGATGGGGGCATTTATTGAGCAGTAAAACATACTACTGAGGTGAAGTTGCTCAGTCGTGTCCAAGTCTTTGCGACCCTGTAGACTGCAGCCCACCAGGCTCCTCCGTCCATGGGATTCTCCAGGCAAGAATACTGGAGTGGGTTGCCATTTCCTTCTCCAGGGGATCTTCCCGACCCAGGGATCAAACCCAGGTCTCCTGCATTGCAGGCAGATGCTTTAACCTCTGAGCCTCCAGGGAAGCCCCAAAACACTTTTAGAAGAGGATAATTTTAATTTTTCACTATTGGCAACTTTCTGGGAAGGATAGATGGGACCAGATATTTCTGAATAAGAAAAGATCTGGATTCAAAGAGAACACTGGAAAATATGGAGAGGAAGCAGGTCAGATTCAGGGAGAATGAGAAGTCCTGAAGCAAGGCCAGGCCCTCAAAGTTTGTTTTGTTCCACGAGACCTGGTCATGGTCTGCTTTGCATGAGGGCTGAAGGACAGAACTACAAACAGTAATATTCAAAGGTACAACACATATTACCAGATCAATTCTGGTGAAGCTGAAATGCTGGAGAGACACAGTTTTAATAATAAAATTGGTAAAAATCTTATGGAATACTCGGGGGAGAAGGAACGCTTACCTGAATCATGAATTATTCACGCTTCAGTGGAGAACAATGAGGCAGAACCTTGGCTTTTATTACTGCCTCTGATATGATTAGTTTTAATTTTAGATGATTGCACATGCTTATGTAACATACCAAATTCTATTTGGATATTAACTTTTCTGTTTTGACCATTCCAATTTGAAACGATTTACTTGAGGTTATAGAATTGTTTCTTCCTAATGAATGCATTAGAATTGAATATTAAGATATATAGAAGACTTCTCCCCAGTTCTCAGAGTTAATCAAATAAAGTAATTTTTGCCTCTGATGCAGAACTAGAGACAAATGGATCTTTGAATTGAAATTAGATTAAACCGACACAGTCATCTGAAGAACAGAAATATATATACCCTTTGCTAATATTTATTACAAGAGAACATTCTTATTTTCTGCTGTTGATTGTAGAAGTGCTGGCTGCGGTGTGTGCTAAGTCACTTCAGTTGTGTCTGACTCTTTGTGACCCCATGGACTGTAGCCCACCAGGCTCCTCTGTCGATGGGGGTCTCCAAGGCAAGAATACTGGAGTGGGTTGCCGTTCCCTTCTCCAGGAGATCTTCTCAACCCAGGGATCGAACCGAAGTCTCTTACGTCTCCTGCATTGGCAGGTGAGTTCTTTACCACTAGCGCTGTCCAGGAAGCCCTGGCTGTACCATGGCTGAAGTCACAAGTTGAGTTTCTAAGTTAGCAAGGTCGTTCAGCTGTTTCCCCACAACCAAGAGTATTGGTTACGTAGTGCTAAACAGAAATAACTTAATATTAGAGTTGTGCACCACAGTAGTCACATGAATTCAGCCAGAGATTTCCTGTCTGATCTTTGTGGATCAGTAGTTACCACAGCAGTTTTTTAATCCTGAATTTGTTTGGTTATCTTGCATATTCTGCATCTCTTCAGGTTAGAGGGAGGAATAGTTACAGATCCCTTCTGAAGCTTGTTTTCAATCTCTTGACACTTTTATGTATTAATATTTTAAAGTAGATTTATTTATATTTTTGTTAACCCGGTCCTGAAACATAGTGACTGAAGCAAAGAAAATGGCCATTCTTTCTGTGATATGATAAATTCTATTGCTGTAGGGAAAGCCAAGAGAATGGCTGCAAGAATTTAAAAGACAACTGGGTAGGACCTTCCCTAGTGGTCTAATGGTTAAGATTCCAGGCTCCAATGCAGGGAGCCTGGGTTTAATCCCTGGCCAGGGAACTGGATCCTGTATGCCACAACTAAAAGATCTCGAATAACACAACTAAGACCCTGCACAGCTAAATAAATACACACTTTTTTAGAAAAAGAGACAATGGGGTGAATTATTTTTTTTCAGTTAGCCAAAAGTTATCAATGGAACTTTAACATTAAAAATGTTGGTTTTAGTGTTAAGGAGATGATAACTTAATCTTACGATCAACACAATTTAGATTATCAGACAGTTAGAAAACACCAACCTTAAATGCCTTTAAACCTCTAGTCATCACAGACTGCGAAAACAGCCCTCAGAAAGAAATGAGTCTCCTGAAGTGTGTTTTTTTAAGAATTCTTGTGATGACCTGAATTTGAAGAAAAGTTTTAGCTTCTCATTTTGAAATGTGGAGAGATTTAAAATATCTTAGATTTCAGAAAATTATCTTTTTTCACCTTGACGTTATACACTTTGAACTAAAAATGTAAATTTTGTTCAAACAGTAGTTGTAGAAATAATTATATCCCCAGACATATGTTGTCCGTGCTGGGATCATTTGTTAAGTTGTTTACCATTTCCCCCCCTGAAATAGCAGGAAACCCAGACCTTAATATTTGGAGATAATTGTCATAACCTAATTGCATTTTTACTCTGAATAGAGATAAACTGATTTAGGAAATCACAGATGTAATATTCTCCCCCAGATTATAAGGATGAAGGTTCAGCCCCAAAGACTCTGTCAAGCAGTATTTCTCAATCCTTTTTGATACAGGACAAGAAACGGCCATCTATACTTTTCAGAGACAAGACACAAGGGCTGCTTTTAGTTGCCTGCAGCCTAGTTCTAGCCACCAGTGGCCCGCCCTACTGTTTCTTGTGGTGTCTCCTCTTTGGCCATTTCTCACAGCACAGAGTGGAATGGTGTGCCCTCCTTCCTGTCTCAAGAGTTCCTGTGGTAATATCCCTCCCTCAGGCCATGCAAAAAGCAATGGCTTTCCCCAGTCCAGCGGAAGGCCTGGAAGGTCTCCCACCTGCTTAGCCGCACCCAAGTGAGCTGGCCCTTGTCATCACACAACCCCCACCCCCACACATTTCCCTCACCCATATTCTGAAAAACTAAGCCCATCGGAAGATGAATGACCACTAGAATCAGTTAGATTGGATCAAAAGGGGAGGGGATATTTATATGTACAGCGATTTATTTTTGCTGTACAGTAGAAACTAACACAATCTTGTAAAGTAACTATACTCCAATAAAAATTAATTTAAAAAGAAAAAAAAGTTAATTTAAAAAATAAAGTATTTTTGTGAACATGGGGAAAAAAAACATATTGGGTCAGATCATTCTGTGGCTCTTCCCTTTATCTTTAACACTTTCCTCCTTCACCTTCTCACATCTCACTGAAATTGGCAACTCTTCTCCTGGAAAAAGCAAACCAGGAAAATGTCAGAAAGCACTGTATTTTTCTGAAGCTTTAAGAACTCACTGTGAGTTCGAGTTGAGGTTTAAGAGGGAAGATGTAAAAACTAGAGTGGAGGAATGTGATTGTGATAAACACATGCAGTGTTCAGTGGGTTTCGGCTAAAAGTTACTTTTTTGAAAAATATCCTTGGTTTTTATACCCAGAGAGAAATCCTTCTTGCCTAGCTAGAAGAGTTTTGATAACTGACAGCAACTACAAACAGTGAGGTCAGCAAGCACACCCAGGGCTGACAACGGGTGTGCAGCTGTGGCGTCTTGGATGTCTCCCAAGCAGAGGCGCTGGGAGAGTCGATCAAGCCAAGAAGAGCAGCCACACTCTCAGAACGACTTTGGGAGAAATAGCACTTTAATGATGTCTCATAATGTATCAAGTCTAAAATACTACATTCTCTCCATACTCTGAGGGAAAAAAAATCTCAGTTTTGAATTTGCATGGCATAGAAAATAAAACCACAGGAAGAGGCAGCACCTATGTTTTATACAGGGTAGAGTCGGTTTGTGATGGACACAATCTGCTAGTTCATTCATTTTATAAACACATATTGGCATCGAGAATTACTTGCTACGCACTGTTAATTAACAAATAATTAAGATATTATTCCTCTCGAGGGATTCAGATAAAGAAAGATGGACATGTCATTAAATAATTAATTTACTAAACACGAAAAATTTAAATTGTAAAAAATAAAAGATCTCAGAAGAGATTTTAAAATACAAGCAGCCATTACCAGAGAAGAAATATGAAAAGTTGTCAAAAAGGAACCCCTCAAGTATCATCAGATCCAGATGTTCTCACAGGAGAATTCTACTTAGCTCCTAAAAGACAGATAATTTCAGTGCTATGTAAATTGTTACAGAACATATGAAACAAATTAAGCTTCCAAATTCTTTTCATAAAATGACAAAATAGAAATACCAGAACCCAAATATGACAACAGAATATCCATGTAATAAATCTAAATAAGACATTAACAAACAAGACTCAGCAGCACATTAAAAAGAGAATAAACCATGGCCAAGTGACATTTTATCTAGAAGTGCACAAATAATTCAACATCAGAAAAAGCTATTAACATAACATCATATTAATAAACCAAAATGGAAAATCACATGATCATCTTTGCACATGCTGAAAATGTATTTAATAATGCTCAACATTTATTCTTCATAAGGAATCTATGAATAAAGCAGGAAACAGTAGCTATGCTTTCTTATGTTAAAGATGAATCCACCGTCAAATAATTTAAGGTTGTACTGGAAATGGCCCTTAGAGTGATGAGCAAGATAAAATGTCATGGCTAACTCACATTGTTCCAGAAGTTCTGGTTAACACCATTAGACAAGACCAAGAAACAAAATGAATACACATTAGTAAAAGAAGGTGTAAGTATTATTATTTTTAGATGATAAAATTATATACATGAATAAAATAAGAGAACAAGCAGTATGTAAACCCTGAGAAAATTCAGTTAAGGCATCAGAGTACACAATTATATAGAAATACATAATCTTCGTAGATACAAAGAACAGGCAACACTGAGAAATCCAACTGCTGGTCGAGGCTCAGCATTTCCGGTAATACCACTGAGATTTTTATTATGTGAATATGCCTTAGAAGTGAGTTACCCAAGGCCACTATTGTTCTTTTGTAGGTAATCAGAATTTCTCTCTGGTAGCTGTCAGGTTCCTCTGTAATTTTGATGCTCACAGCCTCACTGTGATGTGGTTAGACGTGCACTGGTTTTACTCTCATTTTGGCATGTCCTTTTTATTTTCGACTCATGTCTTCTTACAACTGGAGACTCTAAGTCATTTTTTTGATTACACGTTGCTTCTTCCTATTCTATCCCTCTACTCCTAAAACTTCAAATGGCTATATGTTATACCTGAACTTTCTAGTCTCCGTGTCTCAATATCCCATTCATGTTTTCTATATTTTTATCTTGTTTTGGAATTCTCAGTGTGTTCTCTAGGTTTCCCAATTCAATACCTCATTTTTGGCTGTATTTAGGCCACTGTTCAACTTGTGCTTTGAGGCTTAGCATTTTTTTAAATTGAGCTTATTTATAAATGTAAATTTTTTAAGTGGAATTTTAATGTACTTGAGGTGGAGAAGGAATATCAAACTATCATACTGACCAGAAGTCTAGAAACAGTTTTTTATATGAATAATTTTTCATGATTGCATTATGTTTAACATTTTCCTATTTTTCACTACTGAGCTTGTTTCAAATCTCTGCTAATGTAAATAATTTTGAAGTGAATATCTTTATACACAAGCGATTTTGTTTCATTTTAGATTATTTTCTTAGAAGGGATTGAACCAAAAGTATACCTGGCTTTAATGCTCTCAGTATTTATTGTCAAAATAGTCTTTAAAAGAAGGAGCCAATAAAAAGACAGCCTGGATCAAAGCGACAGACTCTGTCACTGAAGCAGCACTGGTTATTTTAATTTCATTTAATTTTTTGCTGACTTAAAGAATGAAGGCAATATCTTCATTTAAGAATTTGCATTTCTTGGATTACTGGTAGGGACATAAGGATTGAAGATTTCTTCAAGTTTGTTTACTGGCTGTATTTACTCTTTGAGGATTGTGTCTGTGCGTTTTGTACTTCATTTATTACGATCTTGGGCTTCCCTGGTGGCTGAGATGGTAAAGCATCTGCCTGCAATGTGGGAGACCTGGGTTCGATCCCTATGTCGGGAAGATCCCCTGGAGAAGGAAATGGCAACCCACTCCAGTACTCTTGCCTGGAAAATCCCATGGACGGAGGGGCCTGGTAGGCTACAGTACATGAGGTTGCAAAGAGTCAGACACGACTGAGCGACTTCACTTTCACTAATGATTTGATTAATCTATAAGTTGTCATGAATGCATCTATTTTCCTTGAAATAAAATCCCTTGTTCATTTTATTCATCTAAGTTTTGGCCACACCCTGAGGCATGTGGGATCTTAGTTCCCCAACCCGAGATCGAATCCACATCCCCAGCATCCCCGTTTTTAAAAAAAAGGTTGTTTGGCTGGGTCAGCTCTGAGCTGCGGTGCATGAGGTCTTCGTTGCGCCACGCAGGATCTTCTGTGGAAGTGCGCAGACTCTGCGGTTGTGCCGTGTGGTCCTACTTGCTCCGTGACCTATGTGGTCTCAGTTCCCCCACCAGGGATCAAATCCATATCCTCTGCACTGCGAGGTGGAGTCTTAAGCACTGGACCACCAAAGAAGTCCTGAAAGACGGAGTCTTAACCACTGGACCTCAAGTAAGTCTTGTTCATTTTAGTCAGCTTAATTCTGAGAATGCATTTTCTTCATGGCATTATAATAGGAACCAAAGCTCTGATTTCCGCTCCATGTGATTCAAAATGGCCTGTAATGCGGTCCCTCCAAGGACGGAGGGTTGCAGTGGTGATGGCCCCTTGATAAAGCTGCAGCGCTACCGGGTGGGACAAGTCGGGGCTGTCCAAGTGAAAGCACCGTGGCCAATACAGTGCGAAGTCACTACAAGACCAGCACACAAATTCAAGCTAGCTTCAACAGCTCACGTCTAAAGTATATTCACATGCTCAGGAGAAATGCCCAAAGAAATTACTAGACATGCTGAATAACCTGCTAACAGTTAGGTTCCAAAGCGTGAACCATGGAAATGTGTATACACTGTGGCTGAGTCCTTGTCCCTTTTCAAGTAATATGGGCTGAATTATGAAACATGCGGTTAGTCTACTTCTAAGAGTGACTGCATAGGCTCAGAGATTTGGGAGATATATTCAAGCAGGTGTTATGAAATTTGTGACTATCATCTTGCCATTTGCAACCACATGGATGGATCTTGAGGGTACTATGCTAAGTGAAATAAGTCAGATGGAGAAAGACAAGTACTGTATGATTTCACTCACACATGGAAATATGGCAAGCAAACAAAACAAAAATAAGCACACAGATATAGAGAACAGATCGGTTACCAGCAGGGAAAGGGACCCTTGGGAGGAAGGTCTGAATGGTAAAGGGGGTTAACTGTATGGTGATGAATGGAGACTAGACTTTTGATGGTGAGTATATATATATATATATATATATACACACTTCTGTAGTGTGTACAGAAGTCAAATTCTGTTATACATATGAAACATAATGTCATAAGCCAAAGTTACCTCAGGAAAATAAAATTGTAAATATATATATATATATATATATATATATAGTGTTAGAGATTAAACAGGGGATGTAATCAGGAAAACATAGCATATTTAATAATCAGTATTATTCAGCTTGCAGCTAACTGGCCCCAGAAGAGCCAAGCCTGAATCAATGCCAAATGAGTGAAACTGAACTGGCCATGGCCAACACGGCTGCTACAGTCAGTAAATCCAAAAGGGGAAGAGTGCCTCCCTGGATGGAGATAAAAATTGCATCTTTAAACGTAGGTTCCACTAGATCCTCTGCAAATGGCAAGCCACTCTACTATTCTTGCCTGGGAAATCCCATGGACAGAGGAGCCCGAGAGGCTACAGTCCATGGGGTCCCAAAAGTGTTGAACAGGACTGAGCAACTAAACTAACCCCCACCCCTCCCCAATTCCAGTAGAGCCACTTAGACTTAGCCTCCAGGGCAGGTTTTTTTTTTTTTTTTAACTGTAAATGTAAATCCAATTGTCTGTGGGGTTTCTAGCCTTTCTGCCTAGAGCACGTTGACCCAGAACTCATCTTTTGCTATTGGACCTGAGTCTCTGCTGTCTGGAGGTCCCTCTCTCTGCCTGGAAACCCCTAGTGACCTTCTCTAGACCCTACTCAGCCCCCTTATCTGATTTCATGGACAATGGTAATCAAAAGAAACCAGAGCCCCGTCCCCAGGCCTTTTCTTTCTGAAAGCTAACTGAAGCGATGAATTACATTTCAGACTTCCTACACAGAGCTACAGGATTTATTTTCCACTACTTGGCTTCCACATCTCAATAAAAGCAGTTACGCTAACCATGGTAATCAGCTCTTTTCACCAGCAATAAAGCACAAATGCCATAGGTTTGAGTTCATTTTTAAAAGAAGCACAATTTAAAAACCTTCAGAACGTTGATGCCCGGAGCTCCTCTGTGGTATAATGGCCTCTCCTTTCAGATCAACATTAGACCCGGATGGTATTTCCAAGTGGAAAGGCTGCTGGGCCAGAAAAAGTGACCTTTGGCTGAGTGAGCACTTGTTACTTGGTCAGCTTCAGGGCTGCCTGCCATTAGGAAGAACCACCAAGTAATAAACTATTACAGCCTGCACTTATCTAGCCCCCTACAGGGCACTTTCTGGGGAAGAAAGGAAAGCAATTGATTTTCTCTATTCGATAGTCATCATTTCATACTTAAGTCATCTAATTGCCCAGTATCACCTATGTTCAATTCTCAGGTACCTTATATAACAAGGGGGGTAGGGTTTTGGTTTTTTTTTTTGGACAGATTTAAAAAGCCTAGAGATTTTGTATGGCATAAACTAATACCTAGAGCCGTAGACAGGTGAGGTACAGAGAAAAGGAAGCCAGAAAGAGGTTTTCTTGTCCTAAAAGATCTCATTTGAACCAAGCTATAAAAGGAATGTCTAAATGCTCTCCCCATTCACTGAACCATTTTTATTCTGATGAATTAAGAATCATCTTGAATTCTGGAAATTTCTTTGGAAAAATGTTGTTTTTTTTTTTTAAAGCAAATTCACTTAATCTCTCCAAATCTTGGTTTTTATATCTGAAAAACAGGAAGTTCTTTTTGCCTCTGCAATTGTCTAATTTTAGGAAGTAAATATGCACACACACCCCAGCTGGAAGTTTCAACATACTACAGCCACAGGTGAAGTGCTTGATAGCAAGTTGTTCAGAATGGTCCAAACAGATCCATCTGTAGGGTTTACTGACCTAAAGACTTCAAGGCAAACTTTTCAATAATGGAACATATTATGTCGTCCCTAACCATTTATATATATAGCTCCTATGCCTTGGAATAACAATTTTTATGGCAGTACCCAGCACATCTAAATCATGCATATTATGCTTTAACACGACCATGAATATACTTGAGGCAAAGATACTGAGTTGGTCATTTTAAAAAAGTTACACTAGGCTACATTTCGGAGAAGGCGATGGCACCCCACTCCAGTACTCTTGCCTGGACAATCCCATGGACGGCAGAGCCTGGTAGGCTGCAGAAGAGTCGGACATGACTGAGCGACTTCACTTTCACTTTCATGCATTGGAGAAGGAAATGGCAACCCACTCCAGTGTTCTTGTTTGGAGAATCCCAGGGACAGGGGAGCCTGGTGGGCTGCCGTCTATGGGGTCGCACAGAGTCGGACACGACTGAAGTGACTTAGCAGCAGCAGCAGGCTACATTTGCTAGAAAACTTGCCTAACAGCATGTCTTGACTGCCTGGTTAATGTCTTGGCTCTGGTAAATTGCAGTCGTCTGTGCCACTTTTACCATTAGAAGGCTCACAGTGCCAACGATGGCACCGTACACAGCACAGTGATTTGCCCTGGCAAGTGGGTTCTGCCAGTTATTTAGCTGTGAGATGTCTGCAAGTTATTGAACTCTCCAAGGGTCTTTCCTCATTTCTAAAATGGGTAAAATACTTCCTAGTTCACAGGTTGTTGACGGGATTAAATAAGGTAATATGTTTAAAATGCTTGGCTCAGTGCCCATCTCATGATAAATGGTTGATAAATAGTAAGTATTACTGTAATAGAAGTCATTTAAAAGACTTTTGAATGGCCTCTCATACTTATCACCACCACTCCGGCCCCGCCCTACAGGGAGTGGGGGCTCGGCTCCTTGTGCTGGCCATCCTGCCTCATACTGATAACCCGGGGTTATCAGCGTCTCGGTTTACTCTCCCAGGCAGACCTCTCTTCTCTGGCTTGCATTTACCACCTCTGGTCTGCAGACCAGTGTACAGAGGACCATAAAGGCAACCAGGGTGAGACAGGGCAAGATCCCGCTGCGCTGATGGCCCAGCCCTTCTCGTTACCCCCATTCTAGGGAACAGTGACCTGCTTCGTTTCTCTGGCCAAGGAGAAGCCTGGCACAGCTCATTTTGTCCTTCCTGTGAAAGAAAAGGTCGAACAGTCCGAGGCAAGGCCAGGAACTGAGAGAGAGCCAGGGCCTGGAGAGGAAAAGGTCTGCTTTGCTGATGACTATTGTATGCCGGGCACTGTTGTCAAGGTCTGGGGGTGTAAGTAAAATACACATTGTTCCTGCTGTCGGAAAACCGAAGAGATTGATGTGGAGGAAAAAGTACAAGAAATGATAGACCTAGGGCCTGACCTAATCAAGAAAGCTCCCCCTGAGGAAGTGACACTTGAAATGAAATCTGAAGGCTCAAGAAAATACAGCCTGCTAAAAGGATGACATACAAGCTGGGCAGCAGATGCCGGAATCCTGGGGCAGGAGAAAGAATACTGCTTTTCCGTCCAGAGAAAGGTCTTTGTGAATGGAGTGCAGAGAACAAAGGTGAGAGTGTGCAAGATGAGCCCGGCGAGGCTGGCGGGCCCAGACCTTGCGGGGCCTCTTCCGTGCATGCGTGCGCATTAAGTCAGGTAAGCTGGCTCCGCCTCTTTGTAACCCCATGGACCATTGCCCGCCAGGCTCCTCTGTCCATGAGATTCTCCAGGCAAGAACACTGGAGGGGGTTGCCATGCCCTCCTCCAGGGGACCTTCCCAACTCGGCGAGGGAACCTGCATCTGCTGCGTTGCAGGCAGATTCTTTACCTCTGAGCCACTGAAGAAGCCCACAGGGCATCTCCAGCCAAGCTACTTATTGTAGTCCTCATTCTGAGAGCACTGGGAAGTCACCAGATGGCTCTAATCGAGGGAGAAACTGACACCCCCTCTTGCATTTTTACACGCTACAGGGTAGCGTGTAACGGGAGTGAGCACTGAAGGCCAGAGGAGCCACTGCAGGAGTCCCTGTGGAATAAGCAGGTGCGGGGCCGGGGCCGTCATCTTCGGGGGTTGATGCACTGGATGTCGTGGACACGCTTGCTCCGTGGAAGAACCGAGACAGCATATTAAGAAGCAGAGACATTACTTTGCCAACGAAGGTCTGTCTCGTCAAGGCTATGGTTTTTCCAGTGGTCATGTATGGATATGAGATTTGGACTATAAAGAAAGCTGAGCACCGAAGAATTGATGCTTTTGAACTGTGGTGTTGGAGAAGACTCTTGAGAGTCCCTTGGACTGCGAGGAGAGCCAACGAGTCCATCCTAAAGGAGATCAGCCCTGGGTGTTCACTGGAAGGACTGAAGCTGAAGCTGAAACTCCAATACTTTGGCTGCCTGATGCGAAGAGCTGACTCTTTAGAAAAGACCCTGATGCTGGGAAAGATTGAAGGCCGGAGGAGAAAGGGACGACAGAGCACGAGATGGTTGGATGGCATCATGGACTCAATGGACATGAGTTTGGGTGCACTCCAGGAGACGGTGATGGACAGGGAGGCCTGGTGTGCTGCAGTCCATAGGGTTGCAAAGAGTCGGACATGACTGAGCGACTGAACTGAAGTGAAGGTTTGGAGGCCTGCACAGCAGGGAGGAGAGAAAGGGGCGGAGACTGTAGGGTGGAGTTGTTCACAGGGTGAGCAGGCCTCAGCCTCTCTCTTGGTTCCCCTTTGCACCCCCACCTCCCCATGGAACCTGCTTCCCCTGAGTTTCTGCCAGAAAGACCAGAATTCCCCTCTCACTGCCACACTATCCTCGGAGTTGTCCTGTCTTTGCTTTGTTTAATCTGTGAACAAGGTGGCCTCCTTTTTATCTTCCAGAAATTTCTCAAAATATGCTGCTGCTGCTGCTACTAAGTCACTTCAGTTGTGTCCGACTCTTTGCGACCCCAGAGACGGCAGCCCACCAGGCTCCCCCGTCCCTGGGATTCTCCAGGCAAGAACATTGGAGTGGGTTGCCATTTCCTTCTCCAATGCATAAAAGTGAAAGTGAAGTCACTCAGTCATGTCTGACTCTTCTCGACCCCATGGACTGCAGCCTACCAAGCTCCTCCGTCCTTGGGATTTTCCAGGCAAGTGTACTGGAGTGGGTTGCCATTGCCTTCTCCATTCTCAAAATATAATATGGGCTTGTTTTTTTTACTGCCACATTACTGGGGTCTAGGAAGAAAAGAGGAAATAAGTATATGTTATAAATTTGCTGCTGAACCACAAATTCCAATTTGTGTCTTCAAATGTATAATAAATATATCATAAGTGAAGTTGCTCAGTTGTGTCCGACTCTTTCAGACCCCAGGGACTGTAGCCCACCAGGCTCCTCTGTCCATGGGATGCTCCAGGCAAGAATACTGGAGCAGGTTGCCATTTCCTTCTCCAGGGGATCTTCCTGACCCAGGGGTCGAATCCAGGTCTCCTGCATTGTAAGCAGATACTTTACTGTCTGAGCCACCAGGGAAACCCACAAATATATCATATTTCTGTAGAAAGTTAACTGTCTAAGATATTTTGAATCTCTTACTAATGGACAATGGCATTTAGGTTTGGAAGTTTTGGCCCAAGATAGCATTTCTTGCACTGAAACCAAGCTGAGAAAATCGTATTGTATAACCTTCACTGGCCTAGTCTTTCAGGTGAGATTTAAACACGCTGTTCAAATAAGTGCCTCTTTGATTTCCCTGATGGTTTAGCAGTTGAGAACCCTCCTGCCAAGGCAGGGGACACGGGCCTGATCGCTGGTCTGGGAAGATTCTATATGCCTTGGGGAAACTAAGCCCAAGCACCACAACTACTGAGTCCACGTGGTCTAGCACCCATGCTCTGCAACAAGGGAAGTCACCACAACGAGCAGCTGGCACACTGCAAGGAAGAGTAGCCCCTGCCCCCTGCAACTAGAGAAAGGCTGAGTGCAGCAAGGAAGACCCAGCCAGAAATCAATCAGTCAATCATTCATAAGATGCTAACTAAGCACACAAGTGTAAACACTCATCAGGCCCCGGGAGCCAGCGTGAGGAATCCCACACGTGACAAGGTCATGCGGAAGGAAGCCTGACAAACACAAGGACGTGATGGCTTCAGGTTTCCCCCCTGGAATTTCCTGAGCATCCACCCCTCAAGACCAGAATCTGCCTGCTTTACTCTTCTGTCATTAACAGAGGGCTGTCCCCCCACCACCTTTTTCTGGAAAAAATTAGAGCTTTTAGATAATAAATCTCCTGGGCATAATACGAGTGTTTCAATCCAAAAACCCCTTTGATGGCCTTCTAGCCTGCCTGCAGGACTCGTACAGCTGCGCATGTGATTGTTTGAGGCCTCCTGACTGCAGGAGGCACAGGAAGCTTAAAATATCCTAAGAATGTAGGGGCTTCCAAGGAGTCAAAATCATTAGAATAGGACTGATTAAAGGTTTCATTTGTTGAGCCAATACTTGCTGCCAAATTTTCATATCCCTTATTTTTAGATATAGTTGGTATATAGAAAAACAAGTAGTAGACCTGGTATTAGCAACATTAGATCTTTGAGTTAAGTACCCTCTTTGTTATAACCCACTGCGCCTTTGTTCTACAGAGATGTAACTTTAGTGCTTTAAGGAGATGCAGATTAAAGAAAAACACTTCAGGGGAAACGAAATTAACATTCATTAAGGAAGAGAGCCAAAAAGTGTTAGCAAGCCCCTCAGCCAGAAGATAATGTAAATCACCTGAGACCTTTTGTAAACAAAAAGATATACAGAAAGACTCTGGGCTGCTAACGCTACATAATTTTGTATTACCCATTGATCTCTATGTATAATCAAAAGTATAAAAGGCCTTGAAGGACAGTAGAGGCCGAAGCTAGTTGCTGGACTGGTTTCCCCCATGTCTCCTCTTTACTCTAATTTCAGGCTGAATTCCCATCTGGGGCGTGGAGGCTCACCTTGTCTACTTACTTGTCCTGGCTTCTAAGATCCGCAAGAGAGAGAGAGCCCAAGGTGGGGCACTCTCCGATATTCAAACGGACGTTAGGCCGGTGGCCTAACGTAGATGGTGCAAGCTCCTTGTCTGTAACTTTATTGGCTTTCCACGTAAACCAAGTTATTCAGCCGCTTTTCTCCACTTAATTTTCCTACTATACTATTTCTTCTTAATCTCTTTTATATTTCTAAATAAATAAGTTTTTTCCTCGCCTACACCGTCCACACTTCGAATTCCCTCGATCCACCGGGGCTGCACCCCGGCACTGAATAAAATAGGAAACCTCACAGGAAGCGAAAGGAGAGAAGGAGAGCATGGCAGAGGATGACGAACTCCGGAGTCAGCTGGTAGAACTTCCTGTGTCAGAGGAGGGAACACATTCTCCTGTAAACATTTAATCTCCGTTCGAGCGTCACCGTTGAGCTGCCATCACCACTTATTTAGGGAGATGGAGCCTCTTCCCGACTGCGACTAGCTCCAGGACTGTTTTCCTCCTATCAGGTTGGGGTCGCCCTTTGCTCTGGGTTTTGCTGTTCTTCAGGTCTCTTCCGTCTAAAGTCCGCTTTCCTCTTAGTTAGCCACTATTTTAAAAAGTGTTTTTCTACCTGAAATGTCATTTCTTTCATCTAAATAAATTAAGATCTCCTGAGCTCTTTCTGGTAGTTTCTTTCTAATATCGGCACCT
Organism: Redunca redunca; assembly: GCA_006410935.1. NCBI lineage: Eukaryota > Metazoa > Chordata > Mammalia > Artiodactyla > Bovidae > Redunca > Redunca redunca. The sequence continues at coordinate 1,460,858 of SJYQ01000329.1, read as the reverse complement.
TTTCAGGTTTATTTCTAGAATTTAAGGTTCTTTTACCATTTTATCTCCCCAATTCAATTTTCACATAATGGATAAGTCGATCTTTTATCCAAATACAAAATACCACCCTAACCATTAGGTGGTGAAACCCCTTTCATCACTTTAAAATGACAATTGGGTGAACTTTTCTTTGACAGATGCATACCCTGTATGCCATAATGCTTATAACAGGTCTCCTGAGGTAGACTCCTAAGGCAATTTTGAGAATCATATGCCATTCACTGCCTTATATGAACTCTCTTTGTGCTTTTCAACCCATCGATTCTGCAAGTGTTACTTTATTAACTGATAAAACCCACAGCTATTCATGCAAACCCTGACCTCAATCATTCATTCATTCAACACCAGTTGTGTGCCAGACACTGTGCTGGGCACTATGAAATAAGAGTGAATCAAAAGCAATACAGTAGCAGAGAAATTTCAATCATGATGTAAGTGCTGTGAAAGAAAATCATAGGATCGACTCTGATGGGAAGAGAGGTGCTCAGGGGCTTACCGGAGATCAGAGATGCTATATACAAATACATTTATTTGTGTGCTTGCATGAAAGTGATATTTAAGAAGTATCTGGGACTTAAACAGCAATAGCTTTTTTTTTTTTTTTTAAATGGGTTCACTAGTCATTTGAATGTCTTCCTTGGAGGGAAGCTTTCCCTGTTGGCTCAGATGGTAAAGAATCTGCCTGCAATGCAGGAGACCTGGGTTCGATACCTGACTTGGGAAGATCTCCTGGAGAAGGGAATGGCTGGCTACCCACTCCAGCATACTTGCTGGGGAATTCTATGGACAGAGGAGCCTGGCAGGCTACAGTTCATGGAATTGCAGAGTCAGACATGACTGAGTGACTAACACTTACACTTTTCTTTTGGAGAAATGTGTATTTAGATCCTTTGCATTTTTAATTGGTTTAGTTGTCTTTTTATTATTAACTTGTTAAGTTCTAATAGGAATAGTTTTCATTCCAAATTGCTGGGCAACATTTTGAAAAGGAACTCTTCTTCATTTCAGAAAAGATTCCAATCTGTAAATCCTAGAATGTTTTTGTAAGTCTTCCAGTACTGCAAGGATTTATGGCAGGTAGTTATTCTTTGATTTGATCCCTTTAAGGTTTTCACATGAAGTCAAATGATCAATTCTAAAATGAAGAAAATCTTACTTTAATTCGAAGCAATAGTCAAATAGCTAAAGCTTATTATTATGCCCTACAATTTTGCTGAACCCCTATACAACAATTTTCCTTGGATTCTTAAAACCGTTTTGAAATTGTGCTTAACTGTATCTATTTCCACTTTTCATTCCTTTGAACTTGGTTAGACACATTGAGTTTTATAATTACACCATTTACACCACTCTTGGATCATGGGCAATTTTGATTCATGTCATATTAACTCACATTTGATTAATGTGAAATGCATTCAAGGTTATTAATGAGAACTCATACTTGGGATTTATAAGGCATTTTCTACATACAAAGCACTCTTCAGATAGTAACTAATTATACTTTCCAAAACACCTGAAAGATTGATTTATTACTAATATTTGTCCTGATGTCAAATTCCATGAAGCACCCACTTGACATAAATGTCTAATGTGATATATATTAATTGAGAAGAACCTTTGTTTTTCAACTTGCAGGCAACTGTTTATCCAGATA
>SJYQ01000329.1:1410515-1459141 GCA_006410935.1 Redunca redunca | reverse complement strand
TTTTTTCAAAAGTGATACATCAAAATGTTACTAAAGCTTGATAAATTATACCTTGTCTTAGTAGAGGAACTTTTAATAAAAATCTGCCCAGTGGTATTTGATTTCAAGATAAAAGGAAGGGGAAATAATTCTTTTTTTTTTTTTTTAGTTTGAAAGGTACATGTCTCAAGAAATGATTAACCTATTTAAAGCATATTGAATTTCAAATGGATTATTTGAATACATAACAGTGGAATAAGTTCAATGATTACTAAGGATAAAGGGAATGCTAAGGAACACAAGTTATGAGCAACCTAGATAGCATATTCAAAAGCAGAGACATTACTCTGCCGACTAAAGTCCGTCTAGTTAAGGCTATGGTTTTTCCAGTAGTCATGAATGGATGTGAGAGTTGGACTGTGAAGAAGGCTGAGCGCCAAAGAATTGATGCTTTTGAACTGTGGTGTTGGAGAAGACTCTTGAGAGTCCCTTGGACTGCAAGGAGATCCAACCAGTCCATTCTGAAGGAGATCAGACCTGGGATTTCTTTGGAAGGAATGATGCTAAAGCTGAAACTCCAGTACTTTGCCCACCTGATGCAAAGAGTTGACTCATTGGAAAAGATTCTGATGCTGGGAAGGATTGGGGGCAGGAGGAGAAGGGGACGACCAAGGATGAGATGGCTGGATGGCATCACGGACTCGATGGACATGAGTCTGAGTGAACTCCGGGAGTTGGTGATGGACACGGACGCCTGGCATGCTGCGATTCATGGGGTCGCAAAGAGTCGGACACGACTAAGCGACTGAACTGAACTGAAGGAACACAAGAATTGAGTTCTAATTGAAAGTCTGACACAAGTATTTCTGGGATGCTCAGGCAGGTCTCCTAACCTGTTATTTACTCACACAATCATGGGCTCACTCATTTCATAAAATGGTAGATAGCAGTCTGAACTGAGTCCCAATTAGCAATCACTGGTCCACACAACTCTTTTTTTTTTTTGAGCTAGTTTGTAACCTGCTTAAAAAGGCAGATTACATATGCAAATTCAGATTTCTAGATTCTCCTGAAAAAAGCCAGGTGATCTGACAGCAGTGGCCCACATCCTTGAGTGGCATTTGTTTGGGGTAGGCGGCTGCCCCACCACCAAACAGAGCCCTGCCTGGCTTAGGCTGCTCATCTATTTCACTTCCCTAGCTTTTGTAGTCACTTCAGTGTGCTCCCCACAAAAGTGGGATATTTTAGGGCATTTTTTTCCCCCTAAAGCATCTGTAATATCTGTGGCAGAAATCCAAGATGGCCCAGGGAAATTCCACCTTTCCCTGGTGTACAATATAATCCCTGTAAAATCCCCCTTCTCAAGTGTGGGCTGAACCTGTGAGTATAATGAATGACACCCTCATGATTATGTTATGTTATATGGCAAGAGATATTATAGACACAACAAGGTCCCTAAACAGTTGACTGTGACTTAATCAAAAGGAGAACACCTGGGTGGGCTAACCCTAGTCAGGAAAGCCCTGAAAGAGTCAAGAAACAGCAGCAAATACTGTCCTGTGCATCTTAAAGAAACTAGGCTGTGAATTGCCTGCACACAGAGGGGTACCCAGAAGCTGAGGGCCTCAGACTCACACCTGCGAGAAGCCGAATTCTGCCCACAGCCTGAACGAACGTGGGAAGAGGACCTCAAACGCCAGATGAGAACTTCATCACTAGTTGACACCTTAATTTCAGCTTGGTGAATCCCTGAGTAAAGGACCCTGCTAATTCATATCCAGTATCTCGACCCAGAGAAACTGAGAAAATAAAGGTGTTTTATTTTAAGCTGTTAATTTTGTGGTAATTTTTTAATGCAGCAACAGAAAAGTAATATAGTCTCTATAAAGGAAATATATGTTTAACATCAAGGAATATGCCAAGAAGTTTAACTGTTTAATGTATGACATATTTTATTTAAATAGAAGGCTATGAGTCTAAAGGGAGGACATGAAGAGAGGTGGACTCTTACAGTTTCGAAAGAACTCTGGATGTATAATAGAACTGAGCAAATGAATTAGTATACTGATGCTGGGCACATGAGTTTCCAGTGAGGAAGAAGGGATATATAAATATGAACTATGGGAATGGACTGGAGTTGGAGATATGAACTGTATAATGTATATATGAACTGTGAAAATGTATATATGCATGTATATAGGCACATATCAGTTATCTACTGCTGCCTAACAAATTAAAACTTAGCAGCTTGAGACGACAAATATCTATTATCTTATAGTTTCTGTGGGTTAAAAATCAGGGAATGACTTGACTGGGTGGTTCTGATTCACTGTCTCTCATGACATATCAATCAAGCTGTTGACTAAGTCATCTAAACAGTTGGTTGAGGCTGGAGGACCATTGCCAAACTTATCGATATGGTTGTTGTAGAAAATTCAGTTCTTCTCCTTATTGGCCTCTGCATACATTGCTCGTGGCAGCTGACATCCCTCAGAGAGAGAAGACGGAGAAAAGGAAAGAGAGTAGGAACCAAAACTGAAGCCACAGTGTGGTTAGTGGCTAATCTCAGAAGTAGACATAGCATCATTTCGGCCATGTCCTGTTGGTCCCACAGACCAAAGCGAAAAAGTCAAAGTGTTAGTTGCTCAGTCATGTCCTACTTTTTGTATTTCCATGGACTGTAGCCTGCCAGACTCCTCAGTCCATGGAATTCTCCAGGCAAGCATTACTGGAGTGCGTAGACATTACTTTTCTCAGGGGATTGTCCCGACCCAGGGATTGAACTTGGGTCTTCTGCATCACAGGCGAATTCTTTATCTTCTGAAGGGAAGCCCAAACTCAGACCAAATCTTATATTGAATACAATGTTGTATGCACAGCAAGGTGTGAATACCAGGAGGCAAGGACCACTGTAGGCCATCTTGGAAGCTGGCATGGCTATCATAAAGCATGTGCATATGCACATGTGTATACGTGCATGTGTATATGCTTATTTCTGTGTAGGTATACAAATCTGTGGATATAAAGGTGTATATTTTCTAGCACTGTCTGCAGAAAGGGCCAAGAGGAAAAGACACGCTAGCAGCAATCAGTGTACCTAGCATCCAGATTTTTATCTTTAATATCAGTTTCACTAAAAACAGCTAAGTTTTCTCAGAGAAATAACTGATTCCAGGATTGGGGCAGGGTAGTTAGAAGATGATACAGTATCACCATGTTATTCTAGAAGCTAAAGAAGTACTCAAAAACATGACAGAGACATGTCACTAAGACACAGAAGCCAGTTGAAGGAATTTCCATTTGCAAATAAGTAAAATAATGTCTTAATAATGAGTTTCCACCTGACAATTTAGGAGCCGCAGGAGACAAAGGTTCCATCCCTGGGTCAGGAAGATCCCTTGGAGGAGGAAATGGCAACCCACTCCAGTATTCTTGCTGAGATAATTCTATGGACAGAGAAACCTGCCGGGCTAACAGTTCATGGGGTTGCAAAGAATTGGACACCACCGAGCACAAATGAGTTTTAAATGAATGGGAAAGTATGTATTCATGAAATTTTACCGGTGATGGATAGATGGATGACTTATCTTGCTTAAAGTTGAATGACTAGGCCTTTCTGGTAGATGTAGAGAGAGTGCTGGACTCAGGAAGTCATCATTTACAACCGTAATGGTAAAGACTGGATTATACAAGAATCATCAATGCATGGCAGACCTAGAAGAGCAAAGCAGGATATCTGCATCACCTTAAAGTAGCTCCCCAGAGACTGCTTATTGCAGGTGAGGGACACACCCCAGAAATTAAAGAGGGGAGAAACTGGGCAACACTTGAACCAGGTGATCAAAACTAGCATTGTCCACGCGGGAAAAATGGATGTGTGCTTCCAGACAACACATTCTAAGAAGAACTCAACATCTCTGTCCTGTGCAAACCTCCACCCAAGAATGCAAAACTTAAGTAAGAGAAAATATGGGACAAGCACAAGAGGAAGAAACTTTTAGAGGGATGTGTATGTATGCATGTTTGACTCTTTGTGACCACGTGAACTGCAGCTCGCCATCTGCCAGGCTCCTCTATCCATGAGGTTTTCCAGGCAAGAATACAGGAGGGGGTTGCTGTTCCCTACTCCAGGGGATCTTCCTGACCCATGGATTTAACCCACATCTCCTGCAACTCTTGCATTAGCAGATGAGTTCTCTACCATACCACTGTGCTATCTGGGAAACCAGGCTCTAGAAGGGATAACTTTCTCTAAAAATGTCAGTGTTGTGGGGGGAGGGGGGGAAGGCTATGGAAATGTTTCAGATTAAAAGAGGTTAGAGTCATAACAGTTATATGCAATTATCCCAAACTAGATTCAGCCTGTATTAGAGGAGGAAACAGTGCTGTAGGTCAGCTAGCAAAATGAAATACAGGCAATAGCTTACATAAAAATATTGTAGTGGGAAAAATTGGTCTTTTAATGCTGGCTAGAAATTGGTTTGAAAGTTAGATTCACCACTCCTCAATGTGTGATTTCTGTGCCACGTAGAAAGCAAAATGTGATCACTACAAAATTTCCTGTCACCCCTAATAGAATGAAAGATTTACATAATTTCCCTAAGCATATATCTTACCACCATGGGGTAATTAAGGCCATTGCTACATGTGGTCTGATTTTTTTCAGCTGCTTTAATTTTAATGGTCAGTGTTGGCGCAGTCCATCAGACTGGCTGTACAGCCCTGCCATTTGATAATTAACTGCCAAAACCTGTTTTGATTATTTTCAGTGTTGGATGCCTGCTGAATATAAAATGAGACATGACACCAACCCAGCAAGCCAGTGGTCTTGATGCCAACACTGTCTTTTCTTGTGTCCTATCGCTTCTGTTTAGGGCCTTCTATCAAAGACATCCTTCCAAAAAAATAAGTGACATTTCAGCAAATATAGAACTGAATTAGAATTTGAACCACATTCTTTACTGGAATTTCTTAGAGTAACGGAACTAGTATTGAAAGAGACTGTATAATTACCTTCCACAAGTTTTACCTCTAGAGTAGTTTTTTAGCAATTACCTTTTTACTAACAAAGGCAACTCAGAAACACAGACACGAAAAATCGTCACACAGCACAAAACAAATTGCTGGAACTTTCACATAACTGTACCCATACATTGACTGTCTCTCCTGCTGAGTCCTTAAAGCAAGATTAGATCACCCTGTGCACCCAGTTAGTCCAGTCTGCAAGAATTACTCAAAACGATAGAAATTATTCATAGACATGTTTTAAAAAATGTATTTTTATTTTGGAAACAACACATTCACTCCAATACTCAAAATGTTCAAAAAGCCATATGGTGAAAAGTTCTCCTTGAATCTTTATTCTCAAGCCATTCACTTTTCCTGGCTGGGAAATCAATGATATGAGTTTCTGGTATGTCTTTCCAGGCATATTTTGTGCCTATACAAGCAATTCTTAATACACATTGTCCCCATCCTGTGTGAATGATGGCATATTGCACACACTGTCCTTCATTCTATTTTTATTTTTCACCTGTAGTAGATCTTGGAGATACTTCCACAACAACTCATAAAGAACATTACCGTTCTTTTCTGGGGTTCAGTTCAGTCGCTCAGTCATGTCTGACTCCTTGCAACCCCATGAACTGCAGCATGCTAGGCCTCCCTGTCTATCACCAACTCCCAGAGTTCACTCAGACTCACGTCCTTCGAGTCCGTGATGCCATCCAGCCATCTCATCCTCTGTCGTCCCCTTCTCCTCCTGCCCCAAATCCCTCCNTGCAGTAGTTTGAGCATTCTTTGGCATTGCCTTTCTTTGGGATTGGAATGAAAACTGACCTTTTCCAGTCCTGTGGCCACTGCTGAGTTTTCCAAATTTGCTGGCATATTGAGTGCAGCACTTTCACAGCATCATCTTTCAGGTTTGAAATAGCTCTAATGGAATTCCATCACCTCCATTAGCTTTGTTTGTAGTGATGCTTTCTAAGGCCCACTTGACTTCACATTCCAGGATGTCTGGTTCTAGGTGAGTGATCACACCATCTTGGTTATCTTGGTCATGAAGATCTTTTTTGTACAGTTCTTCTGTGTATTCTTGCCACCTCTTCTTAATATCTTCTGCTTCTGTTAGGTCCATACCATTTCTGTCCTTTATTGAGCCCATCTTTGCATGAAATGTTCCCTTGGTATCTCTAATTTTCTTGAAGAGATCTCTAGTCTTTCCCATTCTGTTGTTTTCCTCTATTTCTTTGCACTAATTGCTGAGGAAGGCTTTCTTATCTCTTCTTGCTATGCTTTGGAACTCTGCATTCAGATGCTTATATCTTTCCTTTTCTCCTTTGCTTTCTGCTTCTTTTCACAGCTATTTGTAAGGCCTCCCCAGACAGCCATTTTGCTTTTTTGCATTTCTTTTCCATGGGGATGGTCTTGATGCCTGCCTCCTGTACAATGTTATGAACCTCATTCCATAGTTCATTAGGCACTCTATCTACCAGATCTAGGCCCTTAAATCTATTTGTCACTTCCACTGTATAATCAAAAGGGATTTGATTTAGGTCATACCTGAATGGTCTAGTGGTTTTCCATACTTTCTTCAATTTAAGTCTGAATTTGGCAATAAGGAGTTCATGATCTGAGCCACAGTCAGCTCCTGGTCTTGTTTTTGTTGACTGTATAGAGCTTCTCCATCTTTGGCTGCATAGAATATAATCAGTCTGATTTTGGTGTTGACCATCTGGTGATGTCCATGTGTAGAGCCTTCTCTTTTGTTGTTGGAAGAGGGTGTTTGCTATGACCAGTGCATTTTCTTGGCAAAAGTCTATCAGTCTTTGCCCTGCTTTGTTCCGTATTCCAAGGCCAAATTTGCCTGTTACTCCGGGTGTTTCTTGACTTCCTACTTTTGCATTCCAGTCCCCCATAATGAAAAGGACATCTTTTCTGGGTGTTAGTTCTAAAAGGTCTTGTAGGTCTTCATAGAACCATTCAACTTCAGCTTCTTCAGCGTTACTGGTTGGAGCATAGACTTGGATTACTGTGATACTGAATGGTTTGCCTTGAAAACGAACATAGATCATTCTGTCGCTTTTGAGATCACATCCAAGTACTGCGTTTCAGACTCTTTTGTTGACCACGATGGCTACTCCATTTCTTCTAAGGGATTCCTGCCCACTGTAGTAGATGTAATGGTCATCTGAGTTACATTCACCCATTCTAGTCCATTTTAGTTCGCTGATTCCTAGAATGTCGACTTTCACTCTTGCCATCTCCTGTTTGACCACTTCCAATTTGCCTTGATTCATGGACCTGACATTCCAGGTTCCTATGCAATATTGCTCTTTACAACATTGGACCTTGCTTCTATCACCAGTCACATCCGCATTCTGGGGTTAAGAATATGTAATTGTATGACTGTACCATTATTTAATCAGTCTACTACCAGTAGATACGTAGAGTGGTTCCTATCTTCTGCTCTTGTGAGCAATACTGCTACAAACACCCTTGTCCACCTGTCAGTTTGGACATATAAGAGTGTATAGCCAATTAACATTTTAGTTTTTATTATTTATTTAGTGGAGTTATTTTCGACGTTGTTGTTCCATCTCTCAGTCATGTCCAACTCTTTGCAACCCCATGGATTGCAGCACGCCAGGCTTCCCTGTCCATTACTGTCTCCTGGAGTTTGCTCACACTCATGTCGATTGAGTTGGTGATGCCATCCAACCATCTCATCCTCTCCTGCCCCTTCTCCTGCCTTCAATCTTTCCCAGCGTTAAGGTCTTTTCCAATGAGTAGGCTCTTTGCATCAGATGCCAATTTTTGGAGATTCAGCTTCAGCATCAATCCTTCCAATGAATATTCAGAGTTGATGTCCTTTAGGATTGACTGGTTTGATCTTCTTGCTGTCCAAGGGACTCTTTAAGAGTCTTCTACAGCAGTTTGGAAACATCAGTTCTTCGGTGCTCAGCCTTATTTATGGGGCAACTCTCACATCCATACATGACTACTGGAAAAACCATAGTTTTGACTGTATGGATCTTTGTCGGCAAAGTGATTTCTCCGCTTTCTAATACAGTCTAGGTTTGTCATAGCTTTTCTTCCAAGGAGCAAGTGTCTTTAAATTTCATGGCTGTGGTCACTATCTGCAGTGGTTTTATTTTGGATAATGATATCAAAAGTTTCTTTTCACAGAAAAACAAAATTGTAAGGAATAACTTTTTTTTTTCTTGGCTGGACTGTATATTTTAACACCAGCTTACTCATACTCTTCTCTGATGAAGTGAAACATTCTGTAGTAAGTGCTATGAGGGTTTTGAAGAATGTTCATTTTAGATGGGCCCCAGAATGACCATTCACCCCTCTAGTCTTGGAGCAAAGATCTAGGGACGTTCCACTACTCACATTTGCTACTAATTATTTTAGGGTCTCTGATGCGTTTGGGCTTCAGGGATGTTCCACTGAGCCTGGAAAATTGCATGGACAAAGGAGCCTGGCGGGGTACAGTCCATGGGGTCTGATGTGACTGAATGACTAAGCATGCATGATGCATTTAAAATAATATAGACACTTTTCTTCTTTGAGTCAATGATTCATTCAAATGCCTATTTCCTCTGAGTACTCTAAATGTTCTAAGTGATTGTCCATTGAAACTTCTCTCCAAATACAGCACTGAGAACCTGGGGCAGCAACACCCAAGCAAATGATTTCAAGACTAAACATGCAGCATCAAAAAGACCTTTCTAAAATATTTTAATTTTAAAAGGCATTTATAAAGTTTGGCCCTAGACCATACCTGATAGCTATTAGGAGTGATATCAGAACAAATCCTTTTTGAACAAATGCCATCCAGTCATAATTTCAAAACGGTGCAATTGTATGTTGTCTTCCTGTTTCACCTTCATTTTTAAGAGCAAATCTTCACACTCAACATGGATTTTAGAAATACTCAACTTTGTATCAGGTTGGTAGCCCATGAAAATCGCAAGTGAGGAAGATAAAAGCTCCAGAGTCGGGCACCGCAAGTAGACGGTCTTCCAGCCTAGATTTGACCTGAGTTTGGGCTTTGGCTGAACCCCTGGGGAATAATGAAGAAAATGTACTAATTGTGTAAATTTTGCCTGTTTACATAGTAAACGCATTGAAGACTCCTTTCTTGTATAGCATTATTCTAAACTGTCGTTATGAGGGATGTCTTTTGTATAAGACATTTACAAATGTCTTATCCTTTGTATACGGTGAAGTCAAAATCAAGACGACAGAGATTAAGAGAATAACTGGAAGCCACACCGTCCCTGAGGATTTCTACTGATGAGGAAAGAGCTTCACCTGCTGTGAAAGAAGTTCACTCTCTCTCTCCGTAATAAGCAGAATGTGAAACAGTGGGAGACAGAAATCCTCCATTCAACCCCAGGACAAAAATAGCTTTATTCTCACGGTTGATATTCAAATATGTGCTCTGCATGCGTGCTCTGAGGAGCTCTGAGCATCTTGCAAACTTTAGTAGGAATAGCACACACATCAGCTTTCTTGAGACTCGTTCAGAATTCCAAAATACCCAACTCATCTCTGATGGTTAAATTGATCAAGAACTAGGACTCAGCAAAATACAAAAGCAGGCAATGCTTTTCATTTCTACCTTCCTTTTCTGTATCCTGTTCCACACTGTTAACACTCATAACCCAACCCAAAGCACCGAGCTTTCCTTGGTTGCACTTCTAAAACTCCTGTTCTTGTCTCCACCCTGAAGAGGCAATAGGAGCGAAGAAAACCCTGAATGTGTATCTGAGTCTATAGTCCTGACTCTAAACGAGGTAGATGTCAGATCAGACGTCCATCTTTACATCTCAGTGGTCTCTAAGCATCCCAGAGTATCAGCATTGTGTATTTTATAGTAAAGTATAAATGACTGACAACCAGGCATGTTAATTTACCAAACACCAAGTAAGTTCAAATCCTGAAAATAGAAGTCTCCCCTCTCTCAGCCTTTGTGTTGGAATTGGGAGAAGAGCAGATAAAGCAAGCAAGCAGGATCACAGAGGCTCACAGGAAGAAGGGTGATGAGAAGAGACTATCAGAGGCTATACTGGACGATTCTACGTTTCTGCTTCTTCTAAAGAGACCAAAACAAACTGGAGATGGCTAAACCTGTGTTATAATGGGTATGTATGGCTTATATGTTGCCAGGCTAAAAATAAAATATTGGCCCAGGTTTCTCTAGCTTTGATATTTTCTTTGATCCTTTACTGACACTCCAGTTACCTTTCACTTATCAAAATTTCACCTGAAGAGCGGGCATAAAAACAGACATAGAACACTGGAACAGAACATACAGCCCAGAAGTAACCCCTTGCAAATACAGTTAAGTGATTTTTAAGCAGAGTGGCAAGATCGTTCAATGAAGGAAAGGACAGTCTTATCAACAAATAGTGCTGGAAAAACCGAATATCCATATGCAACAGGATGAAGTCGGGCTCTTATCTTACATTACATGCAAAAATTAATTCAATAAATATTGGTTGAATAAAGAGATAAAAACATTGCTTGATTGAAGCTTATTTTTTCTTTTTTTTTTTTCCTTTCTCACTTTGCTTAGTGGAAGAAACAGAAATTAAATTCTGAATTCAGTAGAGTGTTAGAAAAATGGGCAGTCAGTAATTATTCATCATGTTGAAGTATTCAGAACAAGCAGCTGTGAGAAAAAGGATTTTGATGACAATTGATTTAATTCTGAAACACTTTTTATAGAAGTTCTCAGTCCTGGCTAAACACTGAAATAATATGCACCAATTGAAAAAAAGTACAGAGGTCCAGGTCCTACCTGAGAACAACTGAACCGGTTTGTAGGCATCAGAGTGTTTTATAATTACTCCAGGTGGTTGTATGTACAGTGAAGTTTCTAGGAGCAATATGTCTCCCAGAGACAAGTTCAAACAAGTTAGAAGACAATTATTAATACAAGATGGAGAATTAGCCAGAGAAATATTAAGCTGTTATGAAAACAATTTAGAATTTATTATTGGGAAAGATATCAAGTTATCTTTTTCAGACAGTAGCTCATTTCCCTCTTTTTCTTCTTTCCCATGAGTTAATTCAAGTAACTGCCCTTATGTGCAATTCCACCCAATTTCCTGAGTCCATACCAGTGGGAGGTAGTAACAATGCTTAGAGTCCTAGGCTTGTGCTTCTGGTCAAGTTACAGCTATAGCACCCTTCCTATTCAACACAGCCTGTACTTCAATCATTGTAGCTGATATTCAGTTCTTACTACATGCTTGGATGCTACTCTTAGCACTTTATTATGCATTTATACTAAACTTCCCAACAATGCCATGAGTTATGTGCTATTGTCATGTCTGCTTTCCATATAAGAAAGTTCAGCCTTACAGAAGTAAAGTGAGCAACCTGTGGACCAAGGAGACCAGGCCAAGCCTCTGCATGACCCCAACCCACTCTCTTCACTTGCCAAGTGCAAAGCCCCTTCACCCTTTGCTGCTGAGCCACCCCCCAAATTAACTACGTGTTTATTTCATTAGAAGTAGCCAAGTATACGAAAACATTCATTTCAGTTCAGTCGCTCAGTCATGTCCTACTCTTTGTGACCCCATGAATCGCAGCATGCCAGGCCTCCCTGTCCATCACCAACTCAAGACTCATGTGAACTCAGACTCATGTCCATCGACTCAGTGATGCCATCCAGCCATCTCATCCTCTGTCGTCCCCTTCTTCTCCTCCTGCCCCCAATCCCTCCCAGCATCAGAGTCTTTTCCAATGAGTCAACTCTTCGCATGAGGTGGCCAAAGTACTGGAGCTTCAGCTTTAGCATCATTCCTGCCAAAGAAATCCCAGGGTTGATCTCCTTCAGAATGGACTGGTTGGATCTCCTTGCAGTCCAAGGGACTCTCAAGAGTCTTCTCCAACACCACAGTTCAAAAGCATCAATTCTTCAGCACTCAGCCTTTTTCAAAGTCCAACTCTCACATCCATACATGACCACAGGAAAAACCATAGCCTTGACTGGACGGACCTTAGTCGGCAAAGTAATGTCTCTGCTTTTTAATATGCGATCTAGGTTGGTCATAACTTTTCTTCCAAGGAGTAAGCATCTTTTAATTTCATGGCTGCAATCACCATCTGCAGTGATTNTGTTGTTCCATGTCCAGTTCTAACTGTTGCTTCCTGACCTGTATACAGATTTCTCAAGAGGCAGGTTAGGTGGTCTGGTATTCCCATCTCTCTCAGAATTTCCCACAGTTTATTGTGATCCACACAGTCAAAGGCTTTGGCATAGTCAATAAAGCAGAAATAGATGAAAACATTAATATTTACTAAATCCTCACTCTGTGCTCTGCACTGTTGCAAAGCACTTTTGCATTTGACTTTCACAATAACTCTATTTGTTAATGTTGAAGTGGGTTACCATTCCCTTCTCCAGGGGATCTTCCCAACCCAGGGATCGAACCCGGGTCTCCTACACTGCAGGCAGATCCTTTAAAAACTGAGCTCCCAGGGAAGCCCCCAGTGTGATAATTAGTCCTATTCATTCACAGGTAATGAAACGGTGGCACAGAGAGAGAGAAAATAAGGAGCCCACATCACGGACAGAGGGGAAAGTCCTGAACTCAAAATCAGGACTCTGACTCTCTAGCACACTGTGCTCTATACCTCTTAAGGAAAATGTTAAATATATCTCTGTGATTTAGAAATTCTAATAAAGAGTTACGGCTTGAGGTTTTGTTTTTCTTTCAGGTAGACTTTGAAAATACAAGATTTGTGATATGAATTTATCTGTGTTTCTGCAAACATAAACAAAATCAAAGCATCTTTGGTGGCAGTTCCCGTCATTGTAAAATAATCTTGGGAAAAAAAATGTCTTCCAAGAACTTGTCAACTTAGAGTCAGTGGTGCTCGGTGGGCCACTGCCACTGACTCCAGGTCTGATTACCTGCATCTCTTCTCAACTCGGCAGTCTTTGTCACACTGGTGGCTTGGAATCAGCCATGGTGTGCGAATTTACACTGTAGAAATTGGTGACTGTTACAAACCAGATTATTTTCCCTGCAAAGGGCCAGCTGCTAAGCAGTTATCAGCACATTACTGTCTAAAGTTATAGAAAAGGGACAAGTGTCCTAATATTTTAGTAATTTAAAATGGAAGAGAATGGAGTTGTTTTAGGAAATTATTAGCATCGTGTTTCTTTTTCCCAGGCATTTTGATTTAGGAAATTGAAAAGTAAAATTAAGCTTTTCAGATGTCATCAAAGTTGACTAAGATGTTACCTTAGTTCCGCCTCAGAGAAAGTACTGAAGTGGGTTTACTCTCACTTACTTGTGTTGTGTTTTGGCCTCCTGGGCTTTATCCAGTTTCCGCGAGCAGGCTCCCCGCTGCGGTGGCTTCCCTTGTCGTGAGCCTGGGCTCCAGGGCCTGTGTGCTCAGTGGCTGTGGCACTCAGGCCTTGCTGCTCCACGGATGTGAGATCTTCCCAGGCCAGGGGTTGAACTGATGTCCCCTGCACTGCAAAGAGGATCCTTAACCACTGGACCACCAAGGAAGCCCCTACCCTTACTTTTTGCAAGATATGCTACCTGGGCCACTGCCCAGAAGACTTGGGTAATGATTTCATCTTACAAATTCAAGTACATACCAAAACATTAACTTTCTAACTCCTCTTGCCTTTCTTTAGATTTATATAACTGCATAACAGAGCTTCAGATGTTCTGCCTCAAAAGGAATAAATGTGAAACATCTGAAAAGGTCTATGCAGACATGACTGAATCCTTGCTTTTGGAGACAAGTACTTCATATGTCTATTAATAGTCATGTTTGAGTTTTAGAGTAATTCTCCCCCTTGCTGTTTAACAAAATGGAGTGTTTTATCAAATATATGTGACTTTTCAAATATTCAGTGTATCCAGTATACACACAGTTGCACGTACACTGTGTGGGACCCATTCTTTCTGAACACCTCCTTCAGCACTACCGCCTCACCACTACCTGCCCCCTGAAGATTTAGGGCTGATCCATCTGCAGTGTCAGGGCTGGGAACTGCAGTTAAGAGCTGGAGCTTGTTACTCTGAGGAAGATACCTCACCCTGCTGACATCCGGAGAGACAATTCCACAGGAGAAAGCTGAAGTTCAAGGACACTGAGAGAGAGTTGGGTTGCGGCGGGTAGGCGGTGGTGGTGGTGGTGCTTGTAGAGCTAGGAGTTCAGAGCCAGGTTTGTAAAGTCAGGAGATAGCGAGGTAATTGCCACAAAAGACTTGCATGAGGACTTGACTGGTGGTCCAGTGGTCAAAACTGTACTCTCAAGGCCAGAGGTGCAGTTCAATCTCTGGCTTGGGAACTGAGATCCTAAATGCCTCTGGGCGTGGCCAAAAAGAAAAAAAGGACTTGCATGTCCTCCAATCAGCGTGTCCTCCAATTGCCCCAGACACCAGTAGGGGATCTTACTTCGCAGCCTGGAGGTTGAGTTTACAAACATTTCAAGCTGTAGTGAAAGCCCTGATTCAGTGTTATATTCTCCCATTAGAATGACACTTCCCCGAAGGCGGGGTCTTCGTCTAGCTCTTGCTTATACCTCTAGCATCTGGAACTCTCCCCGCCATATAGTGGACAATCATAAATGCTCAATATTCATCAATACTTGTGCAATAAATGATGGGCAGGTATGTGCACCATTATGCTGTGAAGTGCATGAAAAAATTTTTAAAGAAACTCCCAACTGGTTGGGTTGTCAGTTTATTCCTTTAAAACCTGTTTACTTCAAATGTGCTGAAGGAAAAAAAATGTTTTTCTTCCTGAAAATTATAACATCTTTCCCCCAAAGCATTCTATGATACATTATTTCTTCAAGATGCTATCACAAAAGGATTAAGTAATAAAATAAAGTGGAGAAATGATGAGTCAAACAGAAATGAAAAGGATTCTTTGATACTGGACTTCTCAGAGCTCTTAACATGCTACAATCATGAAGAGTCTCCAGAGAAAGGAAAGAGAAAATGGGATTTTCCAAAATCAATTTGCCACGGAGCACTTTTATACAGAGAAACTTGGACCAAATATCTCAAGGAAAAAAATCTGGAAATTCTTGTCTAGGTGTTTTGTGACCAAACCAGGTTGGTTTTGCCCAATGTGTAACAAGCCAAAATGCTGAGATGCTGGGATTTTCAGTAGAGGGTTAATTCATAAGGCAGACAAGCAAGGAAACAGAAAATCAAATCTTAGAACCACCACCCTAAAGGCCAGAGTCTTGGGTATATATGGGATAACGAATAAAGCAGCATGCGGTCTGAGGCCTGAGAAGTATGGGGAGAGCGGGGAAAGGTGATTGGAAAAAGGTGTGGTACTCACCACCCTGAGCGGATGTAACTAAGCTATGGGCCTCTTGTGGGTACAGACACGGAGGTGTTTAGCAGGATCAGAGGGTGGACCTTTCAGCCTTCCAACATCAAAACGTCACCAAGCCACCAAGCGGACACACACAGGACCACTTGGAGGGTGAGTGGTCCTAACCAGTCTTAACCAGCTCAGCTTGAACTAGACCCAGCTGACCCCAAGTTCATGGGAAACAGCTCTGGCAAACATCTTAATATTTCAGTTACACGCTGATTGGAGGACATGCAAGTCTTTTCTTTTTTTTTTGGCCACGCCCAGAGGCATTTAGGATCTCAGTTCGCAAGCCAGAGATTGAACTGCACCTCTGGCCTTGAGAGTAGTTTTGACCACTGGACCACCAGTCAAGTCCTCATGCAAGTCTTTTGTGGCAACAATGAAAATTTTTGTGAAGGCATGTGAAATGGGTTTGACTAATAATTACCCACAGTTTCGGTTTCTGCAATTTTACTCTATCTAAATTCAACACAAGTAAAGTCTTTTCATGATCTGAATCTCTCTTGATCTGTTCCATACTCCATCAAAATATGTGATTTTAACCCATTTTCACCAGACTCTGCCAGGGAACTGAGTAGTCTGATAAATTATATTGAGGTAAAATGTTAGACCACTTGAGATAAAATGAGCCTCTTCATGAAAGTGAAAGAGAAGAGTGAAAAAGTTGGCTTAAAGCCAAAGAATTGATGCTTTTGAACTCTGGTGTTGGAGGAGACTCTTGAGAGTCCCTTGGACTGCAAGGAGATCCAACCAGTCCATCCTAAAGGAGACCAGTCCTGGGTGTTCATTGGAAAGACTGATGCTGAAGCTGAAACTCTAATACTTTGGCCACCTGATGCAAAGAACTGACTCCCTGGAAAATTTGACCCTGATGCTGGGAAAGACTGAAGGCAGGAGAAGGGGACGACAGCAGATGAGATGGTTGGATGGCATCACCAACTCAATGGACATGAGTTTGAGTAAACTCCGGGAGTGGTGAGGGACAGAGAGGCCAGGCGTGCTGCAGTCCATTGGGTTGCAAAGAGTAGGACGCGACTGAGTGAGCTGAAATGAAAATGTGAGGACCCAATAAGAGCTTTCTTACTTTCCCAGGCTACCTTGGCACTGAAAAGAAGTTTCAGGCAGCCCCAGCTCAAGTCAGCCAATTCAGAATTTCAGTGGAAGCAAAAACAGGGCTGAAGATAACAAACAGTTTGCTTTGGAAGCATAAGGTTGTTTTTTTTTTTAATCTTACATTGTGGCCATGCGGCCTGTAGGATCTTAGTTCTCTGACCAGGGATCAAACCCATACCTCCTGCAGTGAGTCTTAACCACTGGACCACCAGAGAAGACGCCTGGAAGCACAAGGTTTTTGATAACCCTTCAAATTAGATCCTGTACAGATCACCTCCTCTCCCTACACACACAGCAAGCTGGTTATGTCCCCTGCTGTGAAACCGATTCGGGTGGAAGTCTCTTTCTTCTGCAAAGAGGCAAATATCAGAGGCAAATATCAGTCAGATGACCAACCATCCCAATTTTTCCAAGACTAGTGGGTTTTCTGGGACATGGCCTTTCAGGTCTAAGGCCAGGAAGTTTCTAGGCAACCAAGGCAAGTTGATTACCCTCACAAAGCAGTCACTTCACAAACTGAAATGACTCTCTATGTCTTTAAAATGTCTGGAATCAGAAGCTTCAATGTGAACCACATATAATATTTTTCACTGAATTACAAAAGTATATTTATGAGTTTGTTAAACATGCAGTATTCTCTTGGTCATTTGAAACTTTACCGTGTAGTTGGTGGAAGGCCAGCCTCTTCCCTCATTTTCCCACTCCTTTCCTTTTTGACCTTTTCACTGCTTTTTCTTTTTGCAAGAGCAATAGAAGGGGCACTGAAGCTGGTGGGAAAGCTCGGTTCTGCGGGTTGAGGCTACTCCTGGTGTTCTGACCCTGCTTTTTCCTCACTCCCCAATCCCTCCAACCTTTTGAATGAAGTGCATCCAAGCATTTTATTAAATTTTACTCATTTTTCTTATGTTTTTAAATTTTGTTTGCTTTCCTAGTGTTATTTTCTAATTTTCCATGAGAAATAAGAAAGATATCCAACATTTACTCCATCGTGAACTGTGCTATATAGACTTTGAATACATTTATTTTATCTATTTTTCATAAAATCTTAAGGTGAAAAAATAATTTATCCTCATTTTACCAATGAGATAGGTGAAGCAACTTGCCTGAGGTTATACTTGATAGAGGCAAAGCCAGGATGCCAATCTGGGTTATCTGAGTCTGAAACCACTGTTTCTAACCCTGCTTTTAGCTGTGCTGTCTCTGTAGTTTTCGAAGGCTGGAAAGAAACCTAATGAGACTTTGCCACCCTCGGCTGGCATCACCAGGTGAGATGGGTCTGCATGTTAGAAACTCTTATCAGTCAGACTGTCAGGTATTCTTAGTACCTGACTTATTTCTATAGGTGGACTTCCTCTTTTCTCTCTGGCTGTTCCTTTTTAGTCTGTTCCATACTTTGCCTCTAACCAGTCGTTAAATGATGGGATCCCTCAAATCTCATTCCTAGCCCTCTCCTCTTTTCATTCTTTACTCTGTCCTTAGGTCAACGTCTCACAAATTTACATCTTTAGATACTCTCTTCTGAGCTTCAAAACCATAAATCTAGCTGGTTACCTGCCTTTATCCTGAATGCTGCAAAAGCCCCTCATATCAAATATACTCTGAATCAAACTAAAGGAGCTCCTCACTGTGCTCACTTGCTTGACTTCGAAAGCCTGGTTTGGTTTTTTTTTCCCCAGCATTCTCCATGTTAAAGCCACTATATCATTTGGTTATGCAAGCTGGAAACCTAGGAGTAATCTTCATTATCTCCTCATCTTATCCATAACAAGCCCAATTAAGTCTCTCTTGGGCAGCTGATAAAATGTCCTAATTGATATACCCACATCCATTCTGGCTTTCTTACATTTGTTTTCAGTATTACGGCCAGAGAAATCTTTTTAAAAAATGTATCTGATCATGTTAGCATGACTGTTCCCCTACCTATCTCTTCAGTCTCATCTCATACTAAAATCATCCATCTATATCAGTCAGGGTTCCAGCAAAAATTACATGGTATAATCAAGCTGCATAATTTGTAAAGAGTTTAATAAACATATGGGCAGTGTTTATGGACTATGGGGATACTAGTAAGAGATAAAAGGACCACCCAGTGCCAGAGGGGCAAGAGTGGGAGAATTATCATAATGAGGAGATGGTAACTGATAGAAATATTATCTGGCTGGAGTTGGGGCCTTGGGTAGACGGATGCAGATACTCCATGAATACAGGGAGGGTGCTGGGGAAATCAACAATCAGACGCATTCTCTTTCTACCCTCTGTTCCCAGCCCAGAGCCTCTCTCACTAGCTGCATCAACTGAAAGTCAAGGGTCCAAAAGTGACCGCTGTGACAGTGAGTCAGCCTCCAGAGGCTGGAGCAGGGTGAAGTTTAGACACTGGGGGCAGGGCAAATGAAGATGGGGGGAATGCTTACTAAATCAGGAAGGATTTTCAAATGTAGAAAGAGTATCAAAGCAATATAAAGACTAACTCATGTAGCCGATAGAAAGATAATCATAACCTCCAAACTTGAACCTCACTTGGAATACCGGTCTATTGTTGTGCTGTATATAGTTTCTATTGCACAGACTTTTCACAGAGCTCCATTGGTGGTGACCGGAGTTATTCCTGCTTTACTGTCATGACTGAAACCCCCTTTCACTAGACAATAGGCCCCTCCTCATACTTGAGTTAATCAATTCCATTCAGAAATGTTCTGTCACTAAACCTGGTCTAACCATTTTGGAGACTGTCCTGCTTTTTTTGTTTTTTGCCTTACATTTTTTACAAAACACTCTACCAATTGCCTCTGAAAGATTTTCCTCTCTTTTCACTCTAACAAAGGAAATGTCTGCTAGTTTTTTAACCTCTTAGGCATATATTGTTATTCTCTATTTAAAAACATGTTTATGTAAACAAAAATTATCATATGAATACATTAACCCTGAGAGTTGTTTAAAGAAATTGACACATCTCTAAAAAAGAAATTCCAGCAGGTGTTTCATAAGTATCTGTCAGCTATTTAAACTGTCAGATTCTTATGGGAGAAGACAGTATGCTTGTGCTGACTGCCATATATTTAGAATATTTAGGAAAAACTTTAGAGACATTTACTTCCAGAAATTTAGCAACTTTGATATTTTGAAAAACTCTCTGCTGTATAAAGTAAAATAAACATATTTTAAATGTGTAAATGAGCTCACAATAAAACAATGAAAATCTGCCCGTGTCAAAAATGAAGAGAGAAAACCTGATGGTGGTGATGCCTACATGCTGCCCTGGGGCATCTCAAGTCCTGAGGAATCTGGAAGCTAGGCTGTAAACAGGACCTGAAATTAGGCACGGGTGTTTGAACTGACACCCCTGTAGAAAGCCCAGACTCTCAAAAAGTCAGTATTTTTCTTTCTAGAAGAGGATGCTATATAAAGCTTTAAAATAATAAAAATGAATATTAGATATTTTGAGGGGATATAAAATAACGCCGGATTCTGGTTACGGGAGGAGGACAGGAGTGGGTGTGAATAAGCCAAACGCAGTGAAGGGCACACAGAGGTTACTAGTACATTTGCAATGTTTTATATCTTGAGGGATGTCCAAATGAGTTTGTTATATTACTTCTTGTATTTGTGAAATATTTTAGAATGAAAAACCATAAAGAAAGAAATGAGGCTACCAAGTAGCATGTGTATGTGTGTGCACAGGCATGTGTGCAGGACTTCCAAAAGGATGTACATTTAAATACAAAGGAAGGTAAATGGCAGAAGAATTCAGAGCATGATAACACACAATTTAAAATATGCAACACAATAATAAACCATGGGATGTAATATACAGTATAAGGAATATGATCAATAATGCTGTAGTAACTTTATATGGGGACAGATGGTTTGTGGGCTTATTGTGGTGATCATTTAATAATATATGCAAATATCAAATCACTATGTTGTATACCTGAAACTAACATAATATTGCACATCAACTTTATTTCAATTGATAGTTTAAAAAAACATGCAACATAAAACTATTGTTACTCAAAGATGCATGCTAAGTGCTAAGTTGCTTCAGTCGTGTCTGACTCTGTGGGACCCCACAGACAGCAGCCCGTCAGGCTCCACTCTCCCTGGGATTCTCCAGGCAAGAACACTGGAGTGGGTTGCCATTTCCTTCTCCAATGCATGAAAGTGAAAAGTGAAAGTGAAGTCACTCAGTCATGTCCGACTCAGCGACCCCATGGACTGCAGCCTACCAGGCTCCTCCATCCATGGGATTTTCCAGGCAAGAGTTCTGGAGTGGGGTGCCATTGCCTTCTCCACAAAGATGCATATCCATATAATATAATTACCAAAAAAATATGAGATAGATAAACACCAAATTAAGCCCAGTGATTACACTGCGGGGGAGAGTGGGGCAGTCTCCTAGGGAGGGCCATACTGGGTGAACACTGTTGGCAATATATTGTCACTTAAGCTGGTAAGGGTACATAAGTATTAGTTATGTTATTCTTCATTCCCCTTTTGTAATTTCTTAAATTTAAAATGATACACATTGGTATTGTAATCTTTTGAATAGCAGCTATTCATTCCTAAGGTCCTGAAGAGGTGCTGGTGGTCTGATAACCTTAGAAAGTGAACTCTTCTCCCAGAATTGTATTTTTAATTTTTTTCAAATTCAGTGATATATTTTATTAATAGTATTTATTGAATTTCTACTATGCCAGAGGCCCTATTCCAGGCATTGGAGATAACATATGTGATTAAAACCAACAGAAACTGTATTTTCCTGCATATCAGATTCAGACAACATCAAGAAAATTGCTAGATATTTTCTCTTATCTGCTGTTAGTGGGATTGGTAGATGGGTTGGTAGAGGGTGCGGAAGGTTCTTTGGGATTCAGTTCTGAAAATGCTGTACATCCTCAAACAAATCTAAAAATTTTGATTGGATCCTGTATCAGTATCTGATAAAGTGCACCTATAATTACTACATTACACACTATTTGGGTAGAGTCATTCAATAGGCCTGGAGGAAAACTGTATTGGGATTAAATTGGACAGTATGACGGTATTTTTTATTTATAAGAGGAGATATTCTTGATATTATTGTGGTTTAGACTATCTTAGAAAACAGCCAGAAATCTGCTTCTGAACTTGTGAAGCCAGCATTCAGCATCCTCATTCGTTTTTTTCCCCCATCATCCTCATTCTTAAGTATTGATTATAGTTTCTTTGCATATCAATCATATCATTAAGTAATTAAAACCTTTTTTTAAAAAAAGGAGTAGAGAGTCATGCCTTCTTTGGAGGATAAAAGTCAATCTACCTGCCTGTCACTTCACAAACCAGCCAAAACTTAATCCCTTATAACAAGAGTCATTTCATTAAGCTCAAAATCTTCAGGTTAGGAATGTTAGCTAGGCTATTCTCCTGTCTCAATCTCCAGGTTAGGAATGTTAGTTAGCTAGGCCATGCTCCTGCCTCATGGGGCATTGACTGGGGTCACTCAGTTGTATTTATTTGATGGTCATTTAGATTTGGAGGGTCCAAGAAGGGTTCGTTCATATGTCTGGTGCCTCATTTGTGTTGACTGACGTCTGGGCTCCGGGGGCCCCTTTCCTTCTCTTGTAGTTTCAGGGCTTTTCCATGTGCTCTTTCCAGCGGGGGGTTGAACTTCCTACCTGCTGGCTCAGGGATCTAAGAGTGTGTTCCCCAGCGCGGGAAGTGAAAGCCCCCAGCTCCTTACGGCCCTGGCCCCAGATACCCGCACAGTGTTACCATTACTAAGCCTCTGGAGTCGGTTCCCCGCAAGCGTTCTCCCGCCCGGTGTCTCTCCAGACAACAGAACGAGACCAGGTTCGGTTCAGGAGCAAAAGGAAGCTTTAACGGAGAGGTGTGAGAAGACCCCCCTGGAGAAAGGAATGGCAACCCACCCTGGTCTTCTTGCCTGGGGGATCCTCTGGACAGAGGAGCCTGGCGGGCTACAGCCCATGGGGTCGCAAAGAGTTGACAGGACTCTGCGGCTGAGCACACAGGCCTGCACCTAAGTTCTGCACTAGAGCGCACACTCCCCGGGAGGCCGCCGATGGGACTACTTTGTAGGGTTCCTGTCCTCCCGAAATGAGGGGGCAGAGCTCTCACCGTCAGGCGCCCCGCGCTCCTGCTGTGCGCTGCTCCTGCCGCTCCAGACGCCTCAGCCCCGGACTCCCCGCCGCCATCTTGGGTCTCAGGGCGGCGCTTGTGCGCACGCGCCGTGGAGCTGAGGCGGCAGGCGCAGCCCTTTGACGGCCGGAGCTCCAGTCTGAAGAGACGAGGGCAAGACCTCCGCACGCAGTGCCCCTGAGCGAGTGAAACTGGGCCAAGCACCAAGGAAAGAAAGATTCAGTCAGGTCAGTGCAGTCGCTCAGTTGTGTCAGTTCTTTGCCACCCCATAGACTGCAGCACGCCAGGCCTCCCCGTCCATCACCAACTCCCGGAGTTTACTCAAATTCATGTCCGTCCGGTCGGTGATGCCATCCAACCATCTCATCCTCTGTCGTCTCCTTCTGCTCCCGCTTTCAATCTTTCCCAGCATCAGGGTCTTTCCCAATGAGTCAGCTCTTCGCATCAGGTGGCCAAAGGATTGGGATTTCAGCTTCAGCCTCAGTCCTTCCAATGAATATTCAGGACTGATCTCCTTTAGGATGGACTGGTTGGATCTCGTTGCAGTCCAAGGGAGTCTCAAGAGTCTTCTCTAGCACCACAGTTCAAAAGCATCAAGATTTTTATTTTATTACCCAGGCTCTATTTTTATTTTCCAAGAATTGTTAATGGTGACAAATCCCTCTTCCATCTTTTGTCTTGCTCCTCATTCTGGAGGGGTTCTGAGGGGGTGAGGTTCCTCTTCTGAAATTCTTTCCTGCTGAGTCTGGGCCTCGTCCTATCCCCGGGTGGAGAAGCAGGACTTCTCCCAGCCGCTTTTAAATGTGGGTGATGTCACCAGGCTTCAGGGTTGATGGTTCATGCCCCTGAGTGACCACCATTTGTCTAAAGTTTTGGTGACAAAGGATGCCAGACAATTTAAGACACATGGCCCAAATATTAGCAAGAGAAAAGTGGTCATGTGTCCATGTTTTCCTAAAAATGAAGTTATCTAGGTCTTTAGTCTGTAGGCAAAAGTGTGCCCTGATGTTGAGGCTCACTGCTGTGACCTGAGCCTCCCTGGTCACACTTGTTTTCCCGGAAGAGAAACTTCAGGTCAGACAGAAATAGTCGCGGGCAGCTGTGGCCGCAGGCTGTCTCTTTGGCGGCCGGGGCCTGGGGCCCTCTTGGCTCAGGTATGGTGTGCCCACGGGGCAATCCTGCAGCTCCAGGGCAGCTTTGGTTAGGACCCCCAGTGGGGCCCACTCCACTTAGCGAGGAGGGTCTCTCGGGCTGCTGGTTTTCCACATTTTATGTGCGCCCAGGCTCCTGGCCTGGGGGGTTGGAGAGCCAGGTCAGCGGGTACAGACAGCACCTGGTTACTGTATTTTTGAAAGAGATTTATTTACTCATTTTTGACTGTGCTGGGTCTTTGTTGTGCAGGCTTTCTCTAGCTGCGGGGCGCGGGGGCTGCTCTTTGTTGTGGGGCTGCTGGCTTCCCACTGCCGTGGCTTCTCTTGTTGGGAGCAGGAGCCCTAGGCTCACAGGCCCAGTGGCTGCTGTTCGCGGGATCTAGACATGTATTCAGTAGTTGTGGCGCACAGGGTTCGTTGCTCCGTGGCATGTGGGATCCTCCCAGACCAGGGCTTGAACCCGTGTCCCCTGCACTGCGAGGTGAATTCTGACCACTGGACCACCAGGGAAGCCCCCTTGGCTACCATGTTCAGTGAGACCTTTCTTGGTTTCTTCCGCCTGAGGGCATAGTTGAGTTGTTCCACTTCAAGGGGCTTGAAGGGTCTCTTCTCTGGGGCATTGGGGAATGGAGTTCCAATGCACTTAACTTATCTCCAGGGCTGACCGCTTGATGAGCCAAACAATTGAAAGCAACTTAATTCAGTTTTCTTGGGTTTCCTGATATAGCTCCGGTAAGGTCTGTGTCAAGTTCTCATTGAATTTCTCTACTTGCCTGGATGATTGAAGTCTCCAAGCTGACTCTAAGGTCCTTTCATGCCAGGACATTCATTATCCCTTCTGTCACTTCAGACACAAATACTAGGTCATTATCACTGTAGAGATCCTGGAAGCCCAAACTTGGGGACTATTTCTTTCATTAATGCTTTGGCCACTTCAGCTGTTCTTTCAGTTCTGTGTCCACTAACAACAAGAGATACCCGAAATTTCCTGGTACGCTTGATATGACAATAAAATTAATCTGCCAGTCTTCCCCAGGATATATTCATCTGGTCTGGTTGGGCCTTATCTGGGGACCTCTGGGGTGGTATAGTTTTGGAGTTGGTTATTGTGCAGATGGGACGTGTCTCACTATTCAACTGATTTTACTTTTCATGCCAGGAATTACCATTTCCTCGGCTGACCACTTACACAGGGCTTCTCTCCTGTGTTCCTGGATGGTCCTTTCTGATGGCTTGATAAGCTGTAGTTTGAGGAAAGAACTATTGCTGATGTGCATTAACTAGCCACATGTGGCCTCCTAGATGTCCACTGGAGCCCCATTTTTGGAATTTGTCTAATTCGTCCTTTGTTTAGATTGGGGAGTAATTGGATGGATTTGACCTTGGAGTATGAGAGGTAGTTGCCAATTTAGCAGTTCCAGGACTCCCCCATAGACAGCTGTGTCAGCTTTGTCATTTCTCTGATCACCTCTGCATCCCTCTGTGGGTGACCCCTACAGTAAATCACTGCTGTACTTTTGGGAAGCTGCACTGCTTCTAGGACTCTCAGTATGTTTCAGCTGTGTTTCATCTGCTTAATTCTCTGCAATAAGCATACCTCTTTCCTTCTAAATAGGCAAGTGTCAGTATAGGATGACATATGCGTACCTGGAGTCTATGTAAGACCTTTCCTGTATTGAGTTCTAAAGCTCAGGTGAGGACTCTCAGCTTGGTCTTTTGGGCAGAAGTCCCTGGGAGTAGGCTTCTTGTCTCTGTGACTTGCATCTGGAAGGTTACTGGGTATCCCACCAGCCTTTTCCCCTCACTCAGAAAACTGCTTCTGGCTATGAACCATTCCTCTTTGGCATTTGGGAGAGGTTTACTTCCTAGGTCAGGCAACTGGAAGAGATCATGACTATTGGTTGGAAAATCCCATAGACAGAGGAGACTGGTGGGCTACAGTCCATGAGTTCACAAAGAGTCAGACACAACCTGGCAACTAATCAACAATGGTTTCTATACAATCATGCTCCAAGGAACCTATTTCTGTGGGTAGCAGGATGGAAGGATTTAGCATGTGACAGGTTTTTATGGTAGCCATTGTGTTGTCTAAAAGCATAGCCTGAACTTGAATTGACCTTCCAGGGGATAGACATTCCTTTCCCTTAGAACTTACTAAAACCTGAACTTGGCGGAGTCTATATAGTGATTAGCTGACCAAATGCTAACTTTTCAGCTTCCTTAACAGGGTGGTAGCAGCTCTTCTGCCCATAGAAAAGGAGGTCATCCCTTAGTGGTTTGATCTGATTTTTTTAGAGAAATAAGCCAGAGTAAGAGGTGCCAGTGAGAGATACTTGTCTGAAGCAATACTTGTTCTCATGGGTCCTGTAGTCTGTTGGAAGGTAACAACAAATGGGTAAATGATTAAGTAATTACAAAACACAACAGATTTGGGAGGGAGTGAAAACCCATCGGTAATCAAGAAAGACTATGGAGTGGACATTTAATCAGATTACCTGAGTGTTACTAAGGAATCAAGATGGCAAGGAAGCACATTCCAGAAAGAGACAGAAGTGCCAAGGTGAAGGAGCAGGATAAAGGGCAGTGTGTTTGAAGCAGTATGGATGATGGGAGAGTTGTACAAAATGAACATGGAGAGGGAGGTAGATAATTGGGGGACTTGAAAGCCTTGGTAAGGAGTTTGAATTTTATTTGGAGTGGGAGAGGAAGCCCAGAAAGGGATTTAATTCAGAAGAGTGACATAACTTGATTGATGCATAACTTGATTGATGTTATAAAAAGACCTCATTATAAAAAGATCCCTTCAGCTCTGTGAGGAAGGGGGTAGAGATGGACTATGAGAGCACAGTAGTGAAAGGAAGGAGCCCATGGATTGGGAATGGTGAGTGTGTGTGTGTGTGTCTGTCCACCCTGCTGAAAACTGAAGGTCAGGTGTTTGTGGTGGGGATGGAAACAGCAGATAGATTCAGGAGCTATTTAGGAGGTACCATCAATAGGGCTGCATGAAGGATTTGAAGGGGAAGAGAGGAAGAGGAAGGCCTCAGCGGGGAGTCTAGGCTTCTGGTAACTGGGATCCTGCTGTCATCTCAACCTGCCTTGTCATCCAAACCAGGACAGAATATTTATTTAGATCATTATTTTCACTCATCTCAGTTTGCTTTTGAGACTGAGACTTCTCTATCACCATGTGGCTTCTATAAATGCTACCAGCAGTGAGCACAGAAAAGTTCAAAGACACTAAATATAATTTCAAAGTGCCTTTCAATTCACTAAGGGGAAAAAGGGGGAAGTGCTTCCTAACCCTTTCACTGTCAGCATATTTAGCCAAGCCAAGTAACACAAGCTTTCCCCCCATGTGAGTGTCATGGTGCGTCTTTGAAAAACAGCTAAGCTGATCATGAAAATGAAATTGAGAGACTCAAGCTCTGTGGGAAACCCAGCCTGCCACAGAAACAACTCTGAGATACCTCACTTCCCGGCCACGTGGTACTGCTTCGCTTGGTTTATTTTCTCAGATGAAGGGACACTGAGTGATCACAGCTATAGCTTGGTGCTATCATGACCGACCTTAATCAGTTATGGCCGCAGATCTGGGCCAAACAAGATGCCCGAAGAAAACATGAGTGAATGATTTTCCGGGCAAACATTCACAACTCTTCAGATTGTAGTTTGCCATTCCAGCCTGAGTGGAAGGTGGTTTGTATACCAGAATAAAAATGTAGTTTATTGACGTAAGGAGTAACAAATGGGCACTCTCTGAAGACTCAGCAATGGAGGGAAATAAATGTGCTCTATTAACCAGAAATTGTGGTCTCTGGCAAGGAAATGCCCTGGGTTCAAATTTTCAGGCCTGTTTGGTTTCACTGCTTAGCTGTCTGCTGATCTTCCTTGTGTAAAAATTTCCAGGCTCATGTGAGAAACTTGTACAAGTCAATTTAAAGATGAGAATCAGGGACTTCCCTGGCAGTCCAGGGGTTAAGATTTCACCTTCCAATGCAGAGGGTGTGGGTTCCATCCCCGGTTGGAGAGCTAAGATCCCACATGCCTTACAGCCAAAAAATCAAAACAGAAAACAGAAACAACATCATAACAAAAGTCAATGCTGCTGCTGCTGCTAAGTCACTTCAGTCGTGTCTGACTCTGTGTGACCCCATAGACAGCAGCCCATCAGGCTCCACCGTCCCTGGGATTCTCCAGGCAAGAACACTGGAGTGGGTTGCCATTTCCTTCTCCAGTGCATGAAAGTGAAAAGTGAAAGTGAAGTCGCTCAGTCATGCCCGACTCTTAGCGACCCCATGGACTGCAGCCTAGCAGGATCCTCTGTCCATGGATTTTTCCAGGCAAGAGCACTGGAGTGGGGTGCCATGCCTTCTCCAAACAAATTCAATAAAGATTTTAAAAATGGTTCTCATAAGTGATTCTCAAAAGATGAGAATCAAAGCACTTTAGTAATAAAAAAAAATCTCTGATTCTTATCTCCAGCAAGCAAATTTTGCCTCAGCAGAACTGCTTCCCTCGCTCTTCACATCCAGCAATGTATAGTATACAACATGGAGCAAGAGGTTTTAAAATTACATCTGAACAAGTCTGTGCTGTGTATGCTAAGTCGCCTCAGCTGTGTCCGACTGTCAGTCGTGAGACCCCAAGGGCTATAGACTACCAGGCTCCTTCATCCATGGGATTCTCCAGGCAGGAATACTGGAGTGGGTGGCCATGCCCTCCTCCATGGGATCTTCCCCAACCAGGGACTGAACCTGCTTCTCTTATGTCTCCTACATTGGCAGGCAGGTTCTTTACCACTAGTGCCACCTGGGAAACTCATAAATCAGTCTAAATGTGCACAGATAAATATGAATTTACAGTCAATACCTTCTGCTCTGTTTGTACCAGGCTAAGAGTTATAGAGACTTAAATGTTTGGACTAAATATCCCCCACTCATGGCCACCCTGTGGGAGGACTCCAGTGGATACTATTCACATCGCATTCCCTTTGAAGCCTGCATCCTGGGCAGTGCCAAGAGGTGCCATCCACATGCTCCTCCGAGCTGTGGAATGAAGCAAACCTCTGTGCTCCTTCATCCATGAGCCAATCTCATGAACCTATTAAATGCCTCTTTCCCACCTGTGACATGGGCTGTGGTACCCAGAGAACAGCTTATGGGCATCTTGGGCTTACCAGGCTGCAGAATCTCCCCTTTGCCCTGATGGCACATACTGCTTATAACTGGCTTTTGCTTTGGTTTCTTAATGTGTTTTGTCCTGCTGGTACTAGAACCCTGCCCAAAACCCACCCAGCACTTTCATTCTCTTCTCTAGGGGACTGGAATCTATTATTTGTAAACATCCTTGAGGTTCTACCCCAACATTTGGCTCTGGTCTTGTCCCACTAAGCTAAGTTTGCTTTAGTCTACTCTAGACATTCTTTCTAGCAAAACTCATCTGCCATATCCAACCCAGATCAAGTCCAAGTGTGTCTGACCCCTAAGGCATTGTGACTTGTCCTGCTGTTGAATCAAGAC
Source organism: Redunca redunca (assembly GCA_006410935.1). Lineage (NCBI taxonomy): Eukaryota > Metazoa > Chordata > Mammalia > Artiodactyla > Bovidae > Redunca > Redunca redunca. The sequence continues at coordinate 1,429,864 of SJYQ01000329.1, read as the reverse complement.
CAGCCTTCATCCTGCCATTTTGGACTTATTCCCTTCTTCTTACAAGATCACTTTTAAGGGCAACACAAGAGATGACATTATCCCATTATAGATCCATATTTGTGAACCTTTCAGTGTGGGCCGGGTTATAAATTACTTCAAGAGTCTGTGACAGCAAAGTTTTAAATTTAGTCCATGAAATATGTCAATAAATACCATATTCTTTCTACTTTTTTTATATAAAAGCTCAAAATATTTGGAATATCAATTCCCAAGCATCAGATCCTCTTATCCTGAGTCAGGGAAGACACACTGTAATTCTCTCCTACCCATCCGAACCCCCTTATCTTTTCACCCCACAGAACCCTTAGAAGTTTGGGCAAAAGGAGGAAGTTAGATCTAAGAGCTGGAAGCCACAGAGTAGCCGAAATGGTTGTTTTCCTTTGTTATGAGTAAGATTCGATCTGTCCTTATCTTCCCAAAGGGACTCATAAAACTCTGGATGTAATGAGTTGTATTCTGAGAAATACACAAAAATTGATGTTTGGATTTTTTTTTTTAGTGCTATACTCCAGTGAGTCAAAGAAAACAACGAGTTGAATGTTTATAAATACTATGTGACTTAGTTATGCTATTATAATTTGGACACAGATTTAAGACACATGAAATCCCTCTGCTCCCTGGTGGCCATCCAGGGGTGACATCACTTATTATGAGGTTGAGAGGGAGTATCTCAAAGAATGTAATGGAAAAATCCCAAATGCACATGTAATTGGTTATGAATTCCAGGAAGTTCTCTGTGTTTATACCAGGAACACTGACTGCATCTTTTAGGAATCAGGAATCTATTGCTGTTACCACAAAACTGTCTGTGTAAGATCCCATTCCTCCCACTTATGGACCCATATTTTGTTGCTTAGGGACCCAGACGGAAGCACGAGGCACTGCCTTTTTGAGAAGAGTGGGAGGTGGGGCATCCAGGGACAAAGGGTAAAACCCACTCCTTGTCTCTGACTACCTCTCCCCACATTCAGAGTGAGAGGATTGGGATAAATGACCGAAGACCGTTTCCCTGGTTCTGTGCAGTAGCCACCTCTGTACTGGCGTAGGGAAAAGCACTCTGCTTTCACATGGGACTCGCTGGCCACCATCGGCTTAAAGTGTCTTAATCCCCCTGAGTCTGTTTCCTCACATGCAAATGTGGGAATAAAAATACCTACCTCACAAGAATCATTGTGAGAACTGAAGACGATAAATAGCTACTGTTTTCATGTTTCCCACAGAGTAGAAATTTATAGCCAATAATAGCTATTATAAGTGTGTGTCATCATTATTATTTTCTGATCATCTGCTTCTATCACTTTCTCCTAAGCATTCCTTGCAGTGACAGCTAAGTCCTGAAAAACGTTCTCTTTCTTGCTTTCTCTAGGAGTGACCTAGGTACTGAGGCAGAGATATTGCCCAGTATCTCTCCTGAGGTTGCTGAGACTTCCTCAGCCTTATGCACACCGTATAAGTCACCTTATTCAGCACCTGAACACGCAGAAGCTGTCTTTGTGGGGCCCCCCTTCTGTGCTCAGAGAGCCCCAGAGACAGTCTGTACCCCCACTTTACTAGTTGCAATCTAGCCCTTCGAGTGATACAAGCATCTGTTCACGGGAGGCTTTGTCACTGTTGTCTGAATAAAGGAACTTCTTTGCTTGTGTATCAAAAATGGTCAGACACTTATTTCTAATGTTGAATGCCTTTCCCACCATAAGCATAGACCTACCCATGCCTATAGCTTTTAAAAGTATATACTACTGAAGTCTGTAGAAATGTAACTATTTCATATCTTCATGACTGAATTCAGCTGACTCAGGACCTCACTCTATCCCCACTCACCATTTCTTCAGATGGTGGGGAAAACTAATTTTGACCTTGCAGATTGAGGATAATTTAGGCACATTCGGTTTAAAAATTAGTCTCTCAGTTAATTAGGTTTAGTTCAGAATTTAGAGTCAGTCACACAATTCGAAGTTTATAGCCTTTCTTTCCATCCTCCCCGTGGTCCTGGGGTGCAGGGGGAGCGTACATACCATCACTTGTGTTGGGGCGGTATATGTGGTCTACCGTTTGGCCTCAGCTCTTTGCCAACCTCCACTGGCTCCTTAGAGACCAGTCTTTGTAGCACTTCATCTGCTGTTGAGGTACCAGGTCACATTTGGTTGGGGGGCCTGGACAGGAAATGATGCCGATGCTGCTGTTTCGGCCAGAGCCTCTGGCGGCCAGATCCATCTTCTGCATCCTCTTCCCCCTCCCGGGGCCTCTATGTCTTCAGGTCTTCTCTCTGCCTAAACACACCGTCCTACCCATCCATCCTGAGACGATGCCGACTGAGAAGTCTCCTTCCGCAGTTCCAGACAGGAAGTGGGATGGAAACCTTTTCTGCTTTCAGGCTACTCCCAAGCCACCTGGGATTTTCAGTCTTCCTTACACTGAGCCATCAGGGGATGGGGGACATTACTGGTGGTGATTCTGTTAGCTCTTCCTCCCATCCTCCTTGCTACAGGAAACCCAGTTATATTCAGGGAATCAAAGTGGTCAGTACAATATTTACCTTTTCAGACTTCCTTTCGCTAGGGATGGCAGTAATATATAAGTGAAAATTACTGGGGAAGTTTCTCAGAAGTTACTGTTTCCAAGAGAAAGAAGAGCAAAAGCCTCTAGCCTTTGCCTCTCCCCTTTCTTGCTGATTAGAATGCGCATGTGATGCCAGGAAGTAGAGCAGCATCTTGCAACCAGCAAGACATCCTGGTGGCAGTGAGAAGCTCGGAGGAGGCCTGGGTGACTGAGGATCTTTGATGATTGAGTACAGACTGAACTACTCATCTATTCACTTATCTTTAACCATTTTCCCCTCTAACAACCATTTGTTAGAGGGGAAAAAAGAAAGCCCTATTTACTTACACCTTAGTGATCAGATTACTTGAAGGTAAAAACAAAAGAAATTGAATGACTTGAGCAACATATTTACATTAGTCTTGCTGACCGTAAATGTACCTCCGCCTGCACCCCCCAGATTAGCGAGGGTTTTTTTATTGCCATGCTACATGTCAGGAAACCATCATGGTGGGGAAATAAAACTTCCCTGGATTCCTTAGTGCTATCATAAAAAGCCTGAATCTCCCGAGACGTAGAAATGTAAATGATAAAAAGATAGAGACTATTGGCTTTCATTTCCCCTGGACACATTTTCACATACCATAAGGATTAGATCTGTAGCCCTTTGTTTCCCTAATGATACAGCTAATTGCTCTGATCTGAAAGGATAATAAAACTTTCTTATCTCTCCCCAAACCAAACATCCGGAGATAAGCACCCAGGTTGGCTCCTAGGAATATATCTATAAAAAGATGTGAAGCCAGAGACCTCTGTAGGTGGAACACTCTGGGCTGGCTGACTCCTAGAGAGATTTGATTTACAATCCAGATGGCTAGGGTAAAAACCTAGCATTCTTTCCATCTTCATTGGAAAACAACAAAAGGTTTTTCCTCTCTTTCTTCTCTTCTTTTGGGAGGTGTGTGGAGGCAACTTCTCTCCTGAGCATAAACAGAAAATCCATTATTCTTCAACCCCCACCCGCCAACACAACTGAAAAGATTCCATGGCTCTCATCAAGAAGCCTGTGGTTCTAGATGTGAGGGACTCATGCTGCAAAGGTATGCTGGTTGTTGATCTGGTTGTGTCGATAAAGCGCTCTCCTCTGGCCCACATGCTTCCTGCCTCTGCAGTGTTCACATACAAAAAGTAACTGTGCAGGTGGTGTAACACATCACAGTTCTTGTGTCTCTATCCTTCCTATTCGTGGTCCCTTTTACAACTTTGATTTCTGATTCCCCATAAGTTCGGGCTCATTTAAACTACAAGTCCTTACTGGTGGTAAACAACCTGAGACTCCCACACGGTTGTGTGTAATGGGCTTGATGAACTTAATGAGGAAGGCCAAATGGGAACATAGAAACTTTTGTCCTTGCTGTGTTCTTCCGTCACGCTGAAGAGGGCCTTTGGAGAAGTAATCTTATAGGAATAAAATACGGGTAATAAAATACTTCAAAATATTCGCCTGGTATACTTTTTAAACTAGCTAATATAATGTTCTCGCATTACAGATGCTGCAGTCTTTCGTGATGTAGATGTAGCTCACTGTCAGACTCCTCCGGAAGCACAGTAGCCGTGCCTCTGCTAACCTTCTTATGCTTTTGCACTGGGCCGTTTCTCTCTGTCTCTTTTCTCACTGTTTTTTCTGCATGGACATGAGAGTTTGCATCTTGGGGTGGTGTAATGTGTATCCATCAACCTCTTTTTTCCCCTTCAGATTTGGTGGATTAAGTGGCCCCAAATTCCTTAATCTTTTTCCATTGACGGGGCATGTCTATTTTCCTTCCCTCTCAATTTATCCACTGCCTGTGATGGTGACCAAGAGAATACAGCAGAAACGATGCTGCACCGGCTTCTGGGCCACTTCTGCTTCCTCTTCATGGGAAACGCTCCTGAGCCACCACGTGAGCAGCTTGGTTATTCTGCAGAAAAGGTGATGTGGAGAGCACAAGGGGCCCAGGCAAGCTGAGGCTTCCTACCTCCTCGTCAAGGCATTGAGCCTGTGAGATGGGTCATCTTGAACCTTGCAGGCCAGCCTATCTTCCAGCCAAATACCTGAGCGACCCCAGTGGATGCCACGTGGAGCAGAAGAATTGCCTGAACCCTCTGTTAATTCCTGACCCCCAAATTGTGAAATATGGTTAACATGGCTGTTGTTTTTAGCTGCTGACATGAGGGGGATTTATTACGCAGTGATGATAACTGGAGCGCCCCAGTTCATTGCTGTTCCTCCTCTTTCTCGTCTCTCTTTGTCACTGGCATCTATTTTTTCCTTTCTTCTCCCCAGGACAGCCTCATAACTTCCCCAACTTTGGTTTTACCCAAATGTTATTTATTATGATAACAGTGGTTCAGAGAACAATATAGAAAGTTAATTGCCAGACAAATTGCTTAATAGACTAGAATATGAATTGTAATCACTAGGTTTGGATGTCTTCAGGATTTAGGTCTGTCTTCTACACGGTGAGACAATGTATTCACTCGGAAATGGAGTTTTTAAAAGCTCTAATCAACATTATAATTACTTACATTCATGGAAGTATTGGTATTACTAAGCCCTATGGCACCTCAAGGTTTGACTTTCTTTTCCATTCAGATCTGTCAGAATTCATAAAGCACAACCTGAATTAATGCAAAGAAATATATCTAACCTGCAGTGATGTAATTAGTGTCCAAAAACTTACAGGAAAAAAATAACATTTAAAAAATATTCAAAGCAGAATCAAGTTTGGAATTCTGTGTTTCTCAGGGGGATTTAGAGAGATGAGAAAAGAAAAGGTGAAAAGGTTGCAGTTGTTTGCACAGTCATGCTGTTTTGATTTTTCTTCTAAAATTTTAGACCCTTTCTTCTTTCAAAGTTCTTTTTTTTTTCACTGGAGCCTATCCACATTGCCTTGTGGACAATACAGGTCCAAAGCCCCTCCACCAGTGGGTGTTGAACCTATCAAACCCAAGTCCCTCTTCCTCTCCTAAAATGAATTCATAGGGAATGTGATCTATCTCCACAAATATTTTTAACAAAATATTTCGTGTCCTAATTTTAATGAAAAAGAGAAATAGGTTCCTTTTTTCATATGTAAGAATCTGGGCTCAATATTGTAAGAATAGTGAATAATCCAGTACTTGGGCACACACGTATAGATGTGTGTCACGTATGATGGTGACAGCCACATATAATTTGTGTGGCATATTGGTGACTCAAATACCACACACACTGGTGCCACAAGTGATACGGTTTTCCGGAATGACTGTTGGTGACGTACGAAATGAAACGGTATTAATAGAATCATCCTTTAATTTACATAGTTGTTGCCTTCTGATTTTTAAGACTCTGTTACATGCTAAATTCATTATAGATTAAAATGACTCCTACTTTGTTTTCATGAGTGTTCAGTGGGATATTCAGAAGTCACATGGCTTTGGGACAATTCTCTGTCCTGTAAGAGTGGTCAACATGTGCACAATATCTTGTATGCCTCCTTCCTCCATCACTGTGGTGACAAAATTCCTGCCACAAATTATTTTTTAAAAAAAATCTCTCTAGGGTTGGCTTATCTGATTAAATCCAGGATGCTTTGTTATATTTGAACTTCAGAGAAACAGCAAAATATTTCTCAATATAAATTTGTCCTATACAATATTTGGGACATACTTCCAATGAAAGAAATTTATGTATTTGAAATCCATATTTTACTAGGCATCCTGTATTTTTACTTGCTAACCCTGGCCACCACACCCTAGAAGGAGGTACTGATCTCTTGAGAACCACAGCTCAGCAGGCTACCCTCAAGACCTCAAACCAAACATCCAGCATCTGGAATCACGACCCCAGGGCACGCGGCAGCATCTCGCAAGCAGGAGAGACAGGCAGCAGGGGCCAGTGCACAGTTGCTTCCCCTCTGCGTTGCCCGCTTAGCATGCACGAGTTGTCTCATATCAGAAACTGTTTTGGGGGTCAGTCCAAACTCGCCTACAGCATTGGGTTTACTTGTCATTCTGCTTGTTCTCTGTGATAACTTTATTTTAAAAAATAATCATTCACTATTCTTTTAGAAGAAACTAGTTATTTTATTTTATTTTGCTTATTTATTTTTCTTTTTCGGATCATACACATGTGATTACTTCCCCCACCAGGGATCGAACCCATGGCCCTGCAGTGGAAGTGTGGAGTCTTAACCACTGGAACACCAGGGAAGTCCCTCTCCTTGCTCATTTTAATTTAAAGGAAGTCACAAAGGGATTCAACACCCATTGTTTCTAAGAAACCATTTAAAACACTTCCCATATTAGGAGAAGGGACAGTTGACCTTTCCTAATTTTTATGTTGGCATTTCTTCTTTCTGGAGATAATGAAGACAAATAGAGAAACAACAGGACTTACTGCATTTTTGGCTGCATGTGTTTCTTCTGGATACCAAAGACAGACGTAGGTGATATGAAGAGGGAGGGAACAGAGGGAAGAGAGAAATGAAGGTGTACGTGTCTGACTCGCCAACACGACTGAAAACTTCCTTGAGGAGAAAGGTCATTATTCTTTCTCATTCATCTCCCTAGAAGTGCCTAGCAGAGTACCTTGTAACAGCAGAAACTCAGTTTCTCCCTAATGTGATAGAAGCAAAGGTAGTAGGCTTTATATTAAATAACATCATGACAAATCGTGAGCCCCAAATCAGTAAGCTATTTTTAAAAGATCTAGAAATATGTTGGAGCAAATTTCCTCAACTTTATAGATGGGAAAAAAAAAGTCAAAGAGGTCTTCTGTGAATAATACGTTGGAACTGAGAGTTAGGCCTCCTGAAAACAGCTTCACTTTCCAAAAAGTATCCTTAAAAGGAATTGTCTTGGGAGATGTTCTAGGAAAAATAAAAGTTTCTTTAATAAAAGAAGCTGGAAGAGGGAGTTCCCTGGTGAACTTGTGGTTCAGTCACTGGTTGGGGAACTGAGATTCCACAACCCACTTGATGTGGCCAAAATAAATAAACAAAATTTAAAAAGAAGGTAAGAAGAGTTTTGTATTATCCTCTTTACCCCAGTTCACAATGTACATTATCCTATTAAAATTTTTTAAAAATCCTACAGTAAGGAAATTTATTTCACTCTGATTAACTCATAACTTCCCATATTTGATCATGGATGTCTGCCAATATCATGCCGAGGAGGTTTAAGAAATTAAGCTCTATACTTTGTTGTCCCATAAAAATTAGAAATATATAAAACTGACATTAGCCTTGAAAGCAGTGGTCAAAGGCTCAGTGGGAACTGAACTCTATCCTAGAGGTTCCTAAGTATTGTCCAATGAGTATGGCTGAATCAAAATCACAAAAGGAATTTATGAGCATGCAGCCTTTTTGATTTTATATCCCCACATGTGATTCTCCAGATCTGTATGTGGCTCAGGAATGTGTATTTGTAGAGTTCTGTAAGGCTGTGAACTACTGCTCATCCAGAGTTGTTCAGTAGCTGAGTTGTGTCCAACTCTTTGCGACCCCATGGACTGCAGCACACCAGGCTTCCGTGTCCTTCACTATCTCCTGCAGCTTGCTCAAACTCATGTCCATTAAATCAGTGATGCCATTCAACCATCTCATCCTCTGGTGCCCCCTTCTGCCCTCATTCTTTGCCAGCATAAAGGTCTTTTCAATGAGTCAGCTCTTCACATCAGGTAGCAAGGGTATTGGAGCTTCAGCTTCAGCATCAGTCTTTCCAGTGATTATTCAGAATTGATTTCCTTTAGGATTGACTGGTTTGATCTCCTTGTTATTCAAGGGACTCTTAAGAGTCTTCTCTAGCAGTTTGAAAGCATCAGTTCTCCAGTGCTGAGCCTTCTTTATGGTCCAACTCTCACATCCATACCATGACTACTGGAAAAACCATAGCTTTGACTATACAGACCTTTGTTAGCAAAGTAATGTCTCTGCTTTTTAATACACTGCCTAGGTTTGTCATAGCTTTTCTTCCAAGGAGCAAGCATCTTTTAATTTCATGGCTTCAGTCACCATCTGCAGTGATTGGAGCCCAAGAAAATAAAGTCTGTTACTGTTTCCATTGCTTCCCCATCTATTTGCCATGAAGTGATGGGACCAGATGCCATGATCTTGGTGTTTTGAATGCTGAGTTTTAAGCCAGCTTTTTCACTCTCCTCTTTTACTTTCATGAAGAGGCATTTTAGTTCCTCTTCTCTTTCCGCCATTAGGATGGTGTCATCTGCATATCTGAGGTTATTGATATTTCTCCCAGCAATCTTGATTCCAGCTTGAGTTTCATCCAACCCAGAACTTCATATGAGTACTCTGCATGTAAGTTAAATAAACAGGGGGTGACAATATACTTGATGTACTACTTTCTCTGTTTGAAATCAGTCCATTGCTTCATGTCCAGTTCTGACTGTTGCTTCCTGACCTGCATACAGGTTTCTCAAGAGGCAGGTCAGGTGGTCTGGTATTCCCATCTCTTGAAGAATTTTCCACAGTTTGTTATGATCCAGAGTCAGAGACTTTAGTGTAGTCAATGAAGCAGAAGTAGATGTTTTTTTGGAATTCCTTTGCTTTTACAAATAGACTCATTCATCGGAGAAGGTGATGGCACCCCACTCCAGTACTCTTGCCTGGAAAATCCCATGGACGGAGGAGCCTGGTAGGCTGCAGTCCATAGGGTTGCGAAGAGTCGGACATGACTGAGCGACTTCCCTTCCCTTTCCCTTCACTTTTTCTATGATCCAATGGATGTTGGCAGTTTGGTCTCTGGATCCTCTGCCTTTCTAGAACTTACTTTGAAAAAGGTTGCAAGTTACCTGATGTTCTGTCAGCACATATTAAGGCAATGTAAAATGTGTCCCATCTTGGACTTATGTTTCCTATGATCCCAGTCTTTGAGGAACTTGACTTGGAGATATTTGCACATGTGTAATAGGGGAAAATGCAAGCTTATCTAAAATCAATTGCAGGTTGTGAAGGCAGACATCTGTATGGTTACAAAGAGAGGATCTTCATGGAGTCTTCAGGATTTAGGTGGAAAGCTAAATTTTGGACCTATAGAGAAACAATATATTTTGAATTATGTGATGTTATGCGTTGAATAGTGTCCCCCCTTTCAAATTAATAGTTTGAATTCCTAACCCCCAGGACCTCGGAATGTGACCTGATTTGGAATAGGGTTGGTTGCTGCAGATATTAGTATAATTAGCTAAGATGTGGTCATTCAATCAAATACGACTGGTGTCATTAAAAAAAGGAAAGGAAACTTGGACACAGACATGTGCCCAAAGCCCAAAGCCAGGGCCATATGAAGATGAAGGGAGGGGTCAGGGTGTTTCTTCTGCATGCCAAGAAATGTTAAAGATTGCCGGCAAGCCATACGTAGCTAGGCGAGAGGACTGGAACGGAGTCTTCCTCACAACCCTCAGGAGAAAACAATCCAAACAACTCACTCCCAGCCTTCCAGCCTCCAGAATGGTGAGACAAAGCATTTCTGCTGTTTGGGCCACCTACTTTGTGGTACTTTATTATTACAGCCCCGGGGCTTCCTAGATGGTGCAATGGTAAAGAATACACCTGCCAGTACAGGAGACATGGATTCGAGCCCTGGGTTGGGAAGATCCTGCTAAGGAGCAAAGGGGAGCCCACTCCAGTATTCCTACCTGGGAAATCCAAGGATAGAGGAGTCTGGCAGGCTACAATCCTTGGGATTGCAAAGAGTCGGACAAAACTGACCAACTGAGCATGCATTATTACAGCCCTAGCAGATTAACGCACAGAGGCAGAAGTTACCATAAGCCACGAGGTTACCTTCCTGTTCCTGTGTCGCCACAACCTCCAGAGCCCCCACCCTCTGATGCCTTCAACCCTACCACCTCCACAGCACTTCAGTAGCAACTGTCAGTGGATAAGAAGTTAGGAAAGTTGTTGGTAATGATAGCAAACTGCCCCCTCTTCCCTCTTCCTCTACAATCCTCCAGTAATATTATATTAATAAAAGCAAACATGGCCTTTCAGACCCATCATTATTATTACGCATCACTATTAGTAATAATGGTAATAAAGAAGCTGTCTTGATTATACACTGCTAAGAAGCTTAGAGTTTCCTTCTTATTACTTTTTTTTCCCTAAACACAGTTAGAAGTTGAGCTCAGGGTAGGAGAGATGCACAGATTTTCAATGACACAGTTATCAACTCACTTAGCATAACAACCTGATTCTGAAACCAGTTCCCTTGACTTCCAGTTTACACACAAGACAAGTCTAATGGTTTGAAGAAGATGCTGTTGGATCTGGCCCATAAAAACTTTTATCACTCACCATGCTGGTCGACTTAGATATTACAAGCACTCAGAACTCTTAACCTGAGACCTTTGTCTCAGCCCAGTCAAGTACAGGCTGGCTGTTCCCCTGGAGACAGTCCTGAGCCAAAGACAGACAGGCGTTAAAGGGAAAATATCCTACTGGACTTATCCTACAGGTGAGACATCTTCTTTTTTTTTTTTTAATTTTTATTTTTACTTTATTTTGCTTTACAATATTGTATTGGTTTTGCCATACATTGACATGAATCAGCCACAGGTGTACATGAGTTCCCAATCCTGAACCCCCCTCCCACCTCCCACCCCATATCATCTCTCTGGATCATCCCCGTGCACCAGCCCCAAGCATCCTGTATCCTGTATCAAACATAGACTGGTGCTTCGTTTCTTACCTGATAGGATACATGTTTCAATGCCATTCTCCCAAATCCAGATGAGACACCTTCTTTGGAGTACTGTCAGNTGTGGAAAATTCTGAAAGAGATGGGAATACTAGACCACCTAACCGGCCTCTTGAGAAATCTGTATGCAGGCCAGGAAGCAACAGTTAGAACTGGACATGGAACAACAGACTGGTTCCAAATAGGAAAAGGAGTCCATCAAGGCTGTATATTGTCACCCTGCTTATTTAACTTCTATGCAGAGTACATCGTGAGAAATGCTGGGCTGGAAGAAGCACAAGCTGGAATCAAGATTGCCGGGAGAAATATCAATAACCTCAGATATGTAGATGACACCACCCTTATGGCAGAAAGTGAAGAGGAGCTAAAAAGCCTCTTGATGAAAGTGAAAGTGGAGAGTGAAAAAGTTGATTTAAAGCTCAACATTCAGAAAACGAAGATCATGGCATCTGGTCCCATCACTTCATGGGAAATAGATGGGGAAATAGTGGAAACAGTGTCAGACTTTATTTTTTGGGGGGCTCCAAAATCACTGCAGATAGTGATTGCAGCCATGAAATTAAAAGACGCTTACTCCTTGAAAGAAAAGTTATGATCAACCTAGATAGTATATTGAAAACCAGAGATATTACTTTGCCAACAAAGGTCCGTCTAGTCAAGGCTATGGTTTTTCTAGTAGTCATGTATGAATGTGAGAGTTGGACTGTGAAGAAAGCTGAGTGCCGAAGAATTGATTGTTTTGAACTGTGGTGTTGGAGAAGACTCTTGAGAGTCCCTTGGACTGCAATGAGATCCAACCAGTCCATCCTAAAGGAGATCAGTCCTGGTGTTCATTGGAAGGACTGATGCTGAAGCTGAAACTCCAATACTTTGGGCACCTGATGCGAAGAGTTGACTCATTGGAAAAGACTTTGATGCTGGGAGGGATTGGGGGCAGGAGGAGAAGGGGACGACCGAGGATGAGATGGCTAGATGGCATCACTGACTCGATGGACATGAGTTTGAGTGAACTCTGGGAGTTGGTGATGGACAGGGAGGCCTGGCGTGCTGCGATTCATGGGGTCGCAGAGTCGGACAGGACTGAGCAATTGAACTGAACTGAACTGAGAGACCATAAATCCAAGGACCCGGCTAAGTGGTACCTAGATTTCTGGCCTAGAAAATCTGTAAGATAATAGTGTGTGTCATTTCCAGCTGCTAATTTGTGATAATTTGGTACACAGCAACAGAGGAGTGGTTGGCAGTTGTGGCAGCACAGAGATATAATCTGCTCTCAGCTAGGTCTTAGCTGACCTAATGAACAAGTAGTATGATTGAAGCATAAAGCCATGATGTTTAAAGCCACTGTGATTCTGAAGTTGCTACTCCAGCATGGTTTAGCCTATCCCAACTGAATCATAATGCAGTCTTTTGCTCTCCCCACCTGGCTACCAGACTTTTTAAATAAAAAAAATCCAGCTATATTAGTTACCTTGAGTTATGTAGAAAACAGAATTTTACATGGAATCAAACTTAGTTAAAAAATCGTCCCCCTAAATCAATATCAAGCTATAATTATCTCTGTCTTTCCCCACTACTGGTTTCAAAATGTGACCGTATCAAAGTTAAGACATATTCAGATCTCATATTTAACATGAAAATATCCTGATACAAAGTGCTAATATCCTGCCAACTTTCTGAATGGAAAGTGAAAGTCACCCAGTTGTGTCTGACTCTGACTCCAGAACAGTTGCCTCAAAGATGAAAACAGCGAGTTCTCTTCCTGTTGAAAATAACAACAACCCAGCATCTAGCTCTAGCTTGATGATTCGCCTTTCTGACATTTCGGGTTTAGCAGGAGGTTAATTAGACACAATTGCAACACTGCTGTGCTGCCCTAGGGCACAACACAAAGGGCCAATTTGGAGGCAACTGTATCTTAGAAACCCTGGGAGATACCAGCTTGAAATTTCCAACAGGTTTCAAACAGAATCTTCTTTACAAATTTAGTGGCTTTATTGGAACCTTAGGTCTGTGGCATAAACCTTAATTGGGCTAAAGTTTCCATTGCAGTGATCTGCTCAAGGACATAATGAAAAGTCAACGTTCTGATGTGTTTATCTACTTCCTGGCTCCAAGGCACAATTGGAAATGCTAATATCCAGATGCCCTTCTCCATAAAGAAACTGGGGCTTTTTATTTGAATTATAGAGTGCAGGTTTTTCTGTACCCCAACCTAACTCAGTCAGAAAGTGAGTATAGAAGAGATAGCCAGCTGCTTAGCTCTCTGTATAACAAGAGGAAGAGGTGATTGACCCCAGGATCGCGGGCATTTTCTGGGCAGGCAAGCATGCCTCAGGCTCTACCCTCCAGTCCCTGGTTCCCTCAGAGCCCAGCTCAGGAGGCCCTTGTTCTTCCCCCCGCCAAAGCTTCCTTCCTTCAAGACTCTGCTCAAGTCAGATCACTTCTGCCCCTAAAAACTCAGGTCATTGGAGGAGAGAGGTCTGGATTTTAGTCCTTGACCCCCTCCCTAATTAGTTTACATGGATTTTATCAAATTATTTTCCCTCTCTAAACTTCAGTTTCCTCAAATGGAAACAGTCACTCAGAGGTGGTAAAGAAAATTGATGGAACAGTAAGTAGGAAGTCCTTGGCCCAGGGCTGGGCACTTTGTTAAGAATTTTGCCTACTTTTTTATACCACTCATTCTGCTTAGCAGCTAATTACAGTTGGCCTTGAAATACCTGAAAAAGAGTCAAACATTCCTCAGCTAGATTCTAGGTTTTATAAAAACAGTGACCAGTTGTCATTATTCTTTACAGTCAATGCAACACCTAACGCTCGGAAACGGTTGGCTCTGTGGTGAAAACGGGGAATGCGTTCACCTTGCAGGGACCTGTCACAGCGTCTGGCCCTCAAGTGACTTAAAGCATGGAATGAACGAGGGGACACATGGTAGACAACAGAGGGGTCACAGTGGTGCAGATTTTGGTGACTTTGCAGGAATATGATAATCTCACTAATGTGAATTATAAATATGACCACTTAAAATGAATAACTTTTATTTTCAAGATTTTTGAGCAAGAAACATCGTTTGCTGAGCTTTATAAAGAGTCGTTTGATTTGTCTCTATAGGAATGCTTTCAGGCATATTCTTGTATTAATTAAGTCTATTTTTCAGAGCTTTTCAGCAGTACATGCCTCCCATGTATTCAGGCATGAAAAGGAAGATCCTCTATGCATATTCATCCATTTGGAGAGGAGATTTGAGCTTCTCAGGGGAGGGTAAATTTGTGGCACCAAGGTCTCAGATGCTTGAGGCTGTTTTATTTTCCAAGGAAATGCTCAGATTGGCCTCTTTTGCAGAATATTCAAAGGACTACACAAGTCTATGAGACTTCTAAGACCCAGAGACATTGCCCCAAACCTAGAATAAATTCTTTAGTATGTAGCTATGCTAGACTAGTGAATAAAACAAGTATTCTCATTTATCTCATTGTTGCATTAAAAACCTTTGGAAATAGAATTCTAATTATACAGAGAAACCTAAAAGCAGCTTTACTGCCAGGAATTTCTGTCAGCCTGCAGCTGCCCTGAGTCTCTGCTTAGCCAGCCTTATCTCTTGAGGATAAAAGGGGTGAGTGGCAGAAAGCAGGCCTGTTCCGTGGCAGTCTAAACAGGTGATAGGTTTTACCTAAAGGCACGAGTTGGATAGGCATGTTATTCCTCTGCTGTTTTGCCCTCTGTGAGTGGTACATTTGCCCTAAAGTTTCACTGAAACTGTCAATTTTAGTTTCAAAATGTATTTTAGTACCAGTTACTTAGCAGCAAATATGTTTCCAAGAGAAACACAACTTGTGGTTCCATCTTTTAGCTACATGTCTCTGTTCCCATTTCTCAGTTACACTCTTGCCTTTTCCAAAGGATCTGCAGGCATGTTACCTCCTGTCTGACACTCCAGTCTGGTGGGGTGGCGAGAAGCCTTCACACGCACACCGCACGGCATGGAAACCCTCCTCTGCTGCTGCTGCTGCTGAGTCGCTTCAGTCGTGTCTGACTCTGTGACCCCATAGACGCAGCCCACCAGACTTCCCCGCCCCTGGGATTCTCCAGGCAAGAACACTGGAGTGGGTTGCCATTTCCTTCTCCAATGCATGAAAGTGAAAAGTGAAAGTGAAGTCGCTCAGTCGTGCCCGACTCTTAGCGACCCCATGGACTGCAGCCCACCAGGCTCCTCTGTCCATGGATTTTCCAGGCAAGAGCACTGGAGTGGGGTGCCATTGCCTTCTCCGGGAAATACTCATCAGGGTGTATATTTGCAATTGTCATTGTGTCTTCACAGGGTGTTGTATTGTATCTATTATGCTGTATGTTGTCACTGCGGATTTTTAAATATGCTAATCTTGACTTGAGAAGTTTATCAGTGAATACATTAGGTGGTCATATTATATATCTGGGAATACCAGACCACCTGACCTGCCTCTTGAGAAACCTATATGCAGGCCAGGAAGCAACAGTTAGAACTGGACATGGAACAACAGACTGGTTCCAAATAGGAAAAGGAGTCCATCAAGGCTGTATATTGACACCCTGCTTATTTAACTTATATGCAGAGTACATCATGAGAAATGCTGGGCTGGAAGAAGCACAAGCTGGAATCAAGATTGCCGGGAGAAATATCAATAACCTCACATATGCAGATGACACCACCCTTATGGCAGAAAGTGAAGAGGAATTAAAAAGCCTCTTGATGAAAGTGAAGGGGGAGAGTGAAAAAGTTGGCTTAAAGCTCAACATTCAGAAAACGAAGATCATGGCATCTGGTCCCATCACTTCATGGGAAATAGATGGGGAAACAGTGGAAACAATGTCAGACTTTATTTTTGGGGACTCCAAAATCATTGCAGATGGTGACTGCAGCCATGAAATTAAAAGATGCTTACTCCTTGGAAGAAAAGTTATGACCAACCTAGATAGTATATTCAAAAGCAGAGACATTACTTTGCTGACTAAGGTCTGTCTAGTCAAGGCTATGGTTTTTCGTGTGGTCATGTATGGATGTGAGAGTTGGACTGTGAAGAAGGCTGAGCGCCGAACAATTGATGCTTTTGAACTGTGGTGTTGGAGAAGACTCTTGAGAGTCCCTTGGACTGCAAGGAGATCCAGCCAGTCCATTCTGAAGGAGATCAGCCCTGGGATTTCTTTGGAAGGAATGATGCTAAAGGTGAAACTCCAGTACTTTAGCCACGTCACGCGAAGAGCTGACTCATTGGAAAAGATTCTGATGCTGGGAGGGATTGGGGGCAGGAGGAGAAGGGGACGACTGAGGATGAGATGGCTGGATGGCATCACTGAGTCGATGGACATGAGTCTGAGTGAACTCCGGGAGTTGGTGATGGACAGGGAGGCCTCGCGTGCTGCGATTCATGGGGTTGCAAAGCGTCGGACATGACTGAGCGACTGAACTGAACTGAACTGAGGACAATTATATTTCATTAGCCATTATCAAAAATGGTAACGACTATGCTGGATCTTATAGCAGTTAAGATTTTCTACATTGTTCCATTAGTTAGGACACAGGCTAAGCTGAGGTGACAAAGAGACCCCGAATAATGTAACTTAAATTAGAAGTTTCCTTCCTTTTCATATAACAACTCAGAAGTAAGCAATCTGTGCCGCACATTCTCAGCCAAACAGCAGGGTACCATGTTGGCCCAAGCATCCTTGCTAGGCAACTTCCATCTCCATCCAAGGCAGCACGTCTTGTTGCCATTTCCCGATGGTTGATGGGAGGAGGCAAAGAGAGAGACTTGCCTTTACGGACATGACCAGAGGTTCCCACGTTCCTTATGCTCTCCTCCCAGCGACCTGCATCCCAGCTGGCCTCATGTAGCCACAACACAAGCTGAGAAGACCCGTCTCCAGCCAGTCAGTGATGTGTCAAGCTAAAACTGAGGGCATTTTTTTTTTTAAGTAAAAGGAGCAAAGGAAAATGAATCTGAGGGATAATTAGCACTGTCTTTTAAATTCTGAAGGATAATTAGCACATGAACCAAAATGGAGCCCGCAAAGAAACAGACCCACCTGCACGGCCAGGAGAGGCCACTCGTCTTTGTTATACAATTTGTCTCTGACATTTGTATCCAGTAATGTCTGATGATCAGTTAAGGACACGTTTCTGGTCTCCGTCTAACTTTTATGACATCTGTGGAATCACTGGAACCCACCAAGTAAAAGATCAGTTCTAGGAAGGCTCGGAATAAGAGGCCTACTTTGACTCGAACCTTACATTCCACTGTTCTTCAAGAGTTGCTAGGCTTCCTGCACGATTTGGCAGTCATCAGCCCAGCGATCGACCTTGTGGACCCCAAGGTGTGGGGACGAATGCTCCGTGGCCTGCTTTGTGGAGAACCAACATGTGGAGAGCAAAAGAGGATGACCAGCAGATGCTGACAGAGGGCACGGCCCAGAATGCGTCGGCAACAATAATAACAGCAATAATAGACCTTGAGCATGCACGTGTCTGTCAGATACACACAGTATTTAGTTTAGAATCTTTTGGTTTTGCTAACTGATAAAACTGATAAAAGAAGTCACCCTATCTGGGGCTAAACCCATGTTCTACTTTCATGAAGTATAAATAACATCAGCCAGCTGATCAGTGTGTAAAAATCCCTTTCTTCTTGTTAAAAGAGAATTTTGCATAGTTTAAATGTAAAGCTCAAAGCCTCAGTTTATCTAATTCAGGGTTCTTTTCTTTTTTTTTTTTTTGAGGATAATTGCTTCTAATATTGTGGTGGTCTCTGCTGTATATCAACATGAGTCAGTCGTAATTATATATATATATATATATATAATCTCCTCTCCCTTTAGCCTCCCTGCCCCTCCCATTCCACCCCTCTAGGTCATCACAGAATGCCAGGCTGGGCTCCATGTGTTATGTAGCAGCTTCCTGCTAGCTGTCTGCTTTAAACATGATAGTGTCTATATGACGATGCTACTCTCTCCTGGCCTTTCCATCAATGTCTGTTGATCAGTTTCCTTTTGTTCTCCACGTGTTGGTCCTCCATAAAGAGGGACATGTAGCGCTGGTTCCCACACCATGGGGTTCATAAGGTCTAAAGCTGGGCTGGTGACTGCCAAATTATGCAGGGAATCAGGCGACTCTTGAAGAATAGTGGAAAGTAAGGTTCGAGTCTAAGTAGGCCTCTTCTTTCTATTCTTTCTAGAGCTGATATTTTATGTTGCAGATTCAGTGATCCCATAGATGTCATCAGGGTTAGACAGACACTAGGAATACGTGTCTTAATTGATCATCAAACGTTTCTGGATGTGGTGTCAGAAAGGACACTTGTGTATCACAAGTTCTTTTCTATGTCTACGTCTCCATTTCTGCTCTGTACATAGCTTCGTCAGCACTGTTTTTCTAGATTCCATGTATGTGTGCATTAATATACGATATTCATTTTTCTCTTTCTGACTTATTTCACTCTATATAATAGTCTCTAGGTTCATCCACCTCACTACAACTGACTCAGATTTGTTCCTTTTTATGGCTGTAGCTCAGGGTCCTTTGGATTCCAAAACTAGTAGATGATGGAACAGTCTTCTGACAGCAAAAATTAATAATTAAAATGATGATTAAAATCTGTGCACAAAACTTATTGAAAAAATATGCAGTTTTAAAATGTAACTATAAAGAAAAGTAAATAATTCTAAATACATTTCTATAACTGCATTTTATGCAATTCCTAAAGAATAATGCATATAAATATAAGACTTTTTACACTGTAGACCCAGAATCATATTTTTATCACTGTACTGGGCAAAGCATATTTGTAGTTTAGATTAGGGTAGATATTTATATAAGTATCATCACTTACAATTACATGTAATAGAATCCTTGGCTAGTTATTTCTGTATGTTTGATAAAACATCCTATGATCTATTCAGTAAAATTCTCCCCCCAAATGGGGAAGAGGATAAAATTTTTTAAGTGTGATTACAGAACAAACAATAGTAAAGAATCCAAAGTAAAAAAAAAAAAAAAAAAA
>SJYQ01000329.1:1360128-1381814 GCA_006410935.1 Redunca redunca | reverse complement strand
GCCAAAGCAAAAACAATACCCAGCTGTGGATGTGACTGGTGATAGAAGCAAGGTCCGATGCTGTAAAGAGCAATATTGCATAGGAATCTGGAATGTCAGGTCCATGAATCAAGGCGAATTGGAAATGGTCAAACAGGAGATGGCAAGAGTGAGTGTCGACATTCTAGGAATCAGCGAACTAAAATGGACTGGAATGGGTGAATTTAACTCAGATGACCATTACATCTACTACTGCAGGCAGGAATCCCTCAGAAGAAATGGAGTAGCCATCATGGTCAACAAAAGAGTCCAAAATGCAGTACTTGGATGCAATCTCAAAAACGACAGAATGATCTCTGTTCATCTCCAAGGCAAACCATTCAATATCACAGTAATCCAAGTCTATGCCCCAACCAGTAACACTGAAGAAGCCGAAGTTGAATGGTTCTATGAAGACCTACAAGACCTTTTAGAACCCACACCCAAAAAAGATGTCCTTTTCATTATAGGGGACTGGAATGCAAAAGTAGAAAGTCAAGAAACACCTGGAGTAACAGGCAAATTTGGCCTTGGAATGCGGAATGAAGCAGGGCAAATGCTGATAGAGTTTTGCTAAGAAAATGCACTGGTCATAGCAAACACCCTCTTCCAACAACACAAGAGAAGACTCTACACATGGACATCACCAGATGGTCAACAGCGAAATCAGATTGATTATATTCTTTGCAGCCAACGATGGAGAAGCTCTATACAGTCAACAAAAACAAGACCAGGAGCTGACTGTGGCTCAGATCATGAACTCCTTATTACCAAATTCAGATGGACCTTAGTCGTTAATATTCCTTAAATCTGTTAGCATTTTCTATTTACTTGATTTTTTTTAATGACAAAAACTGGTGAATTTCATAGTGATTGAGTAGTTTTTATTTTATTTTGTTGTAGTAGTTCAGCCATCAAAGTTTGCAAAGTGGACAGTTTCTCTTTTGATAGGGGCCATTGAGCTGTCCAGATAGGTTTATCAGATTTCTATTTAACTTCAGTGGCTTTATCTCAGTGACCCCTAAGAAAAAGTTTCATTCAATTGTATAGTTGTTTGACTTTGTTGTAGAAAGTCTCTTTCCCATAAATTTAATGGTAATGGGGCAATGTATGGTTTAATGTAAGCAACTAATTGATTAGGGCCCAGGGCTTGTAAGAAGATGAACTAACATAAGTTTGAGCTGTATCTGTAGTTTTTACTCCCACCAGCTGGTGGGAGGCTAAAACCGTAGGCCAATCTGAAGGCCATGTTTTTGTTCTTATGATGGAGACATTTGCCCCAGTGTCTAACATTTTTTTAAGAGCTTTTAGTTTTGATTTTTAATTTTATCATGGGCCTATTGATTTTTTTTTATAACAGTAGAAAGGGCTGTAGTAACATTGGCACTCTCAAAGCCATCAGTTTTGGTGTCTGCTTTTCTATTAAGTGGGGGCACATAAGGTAACAGCAATAACCCTTTTGTAAATAAAAGTTGTGAGTCACATGTAACATTACTGCAATTTTACCCATGTAATCTTCATCAATGATCCCAGTATGTACAATTATCTTGTGTATGGTGCTGTTGTTTTGTCTCAACAGGAGGCCTATAGTATTTTTTGGTATAGGGCCATTAATAATTTCATATCTTGGGGAGCAGGAATGTCTACTCATGTGCTATGTCTAGTAGCCGCTGTCAATTTAGTAATATTTGGTTGTCCTCCTTATTTAATGGGGCTAGGAGAGAAGCCCCTGTTTTAGTTTCCCGAAGGAGGTGTCTGAATGGGTAAAGCATTACCTTGTTTATCAAATTTAGAGCGGCATTCACTCAGCCAATGATTTCCCTTTTTATATCTTGGGTAGAGCCCCTGGGGGCTTAGTTTTAACAGCCCCCTCCTTTGTCAGGAGAAAGACCTGTTTGCCGAGGCAAGCGACATTGCTTCTGTATGTGTCTTGGCTTGCCGCAATCAAAACATTTAACTTTGGACTTTTGGGAAACATTTAAGGTTTCTAAAGCGGCTATTTTAGCTTTATGTTGAATCGTCCCCACATTCTTGTAGGCTTTCAAGTATTCTATCACTTCTCCTTGTTCCCTAATGGGTCTGATAATAGCCTGACAATCTTTATTAGCATTATCAAAGGCTAATTGTTTCAAAATGATTTCTCGCAAAGATGCATCAAGACTGCGATTAATGGCCTCCTTCAATTTACCAATAAAGTAAGCATATTCTTTAGTTGGTCCCTGTAATATTTTTACAAAAGATCTATCAGAGGTGGAACTGTCGATTTTAGCCCATGTTTTGATAGTTACTTTTCTAATCTAGTATGATATGGGCGGCTGCACAAATTGTATTGCGCAGCAGTTTTAGTTATAGTTCCGGTGCCGGTGAGAATTTTAAAATTTAGTCCAGCAGGTTTCCGCTGTTTTGTTGTTCTTGCAAGATTAATTTGGCTTCATCTGTGACCCATATTTGCCATTGTAATAGCTGTTGTGGAGTCATAACCATTTTAACAACTGTAAAAAAAATCTGCATGCAGCCACTGATCGGCCCAGCCCCTAAGAAATTCCATACAGTCGAGTGAGGTAGGTCCATAAAACGTACATGCCTTTTTGAATTGCGCGAGCAAACTGAAACCAGGTGATTGCCACTGATTCTGTCCAGGTTGAGGATTATTAAATTGGACTGGAAAAGCCCACGTATAAAGAGGCATGTCCCGAGGAGGAATGCTAGGAAACGGGGAGCAGTAGCGGCAGCGGACAGCGTCGCAGCGGCGGAAAGGCCGGTGTTAGAGTCTTGTTAATATGCGCTCGCGAGAAGCAAGGTAAAGGCGGATCAGGGGCCTCTGGCAAAGTTGATTGTTTAACTGCTTTCAGCACCTGTGACTCTTGTTTGTCCGTAATCTGCTCTAGCATGACATTTTTCTGATTTAAAACCTCTGATAGATCTTTCTCTTCTAATTCACACTCATGCAGGGATCGAACAGTTTCAACCTTTAAATCTCCTCCGGAGCCATCTAATTGTTCCATAATGGCCGGTAAAAGAGACCAAGTTACCCACCATTGTGGGGGAATTTTTACCCCCTGTCTATAAGCTTTTAGGACATTGTTTTTTACTCTAGTCTAAGTTTGTAAATCTAAGGTTCCTTCCTCCAGAAACCATGGATTATATTTAACCACTGTCTGGTAGCAGCTAGTTAACTGCTCTTCAGGCAGATTAACCCCATATTTTTTCAAGAAATGATGCATGAGATGAACAAAAGAAATCTTACTTGTCTGATGTCCCATCCTGCTTACCTCGCTTCTGCAGGAGTGCGGTCCTTGTTCAAAATTAGTCTGTTGCTTCGAGCCCTGCGTTGGGCGCCAGTTGTAAGGCTCAGAGGGCCGCACTCTGAAGGGGACACTCAGGGACAGCCTCTAGTGGACTGACACATTTTATTACCCAGCTTTCGCAGATATATGGTCTCAGGGAGCAGAGCATAAAGCAGACTTGCACGTAGCCTTTCTCGATAAACATCAAAGCATTCAAGCATAAAATACAGTTCCCACCGCCCAAGCCATAACATAGCTTTGGCGAAACTCTAAAGGGAGTCTTATCATGAAACAGGTGGTCAGAAGGAAGCCTCTGAATGCTTCAAGGCCGGGCGTATGACCCTTCGTCATCCGTTCCCAGCCTTGGGCACTCGGTGAACGCTCATAACCCTTTGTCATGCTTGATCCAGCTTCCAACCTTCATCATGAGTGGAGCAAATACATTTTCAGTATTTGCTTAAAGCCTTCTAGCTCCTCCACACATGAGGTTATTGATATTTCTCCCAGCAATCTTGATTCCAGCTTGTGCTTCTTCCAGCCCCACATTTTGCATTATGTATTCTGCATATAAGTTAAATAAGCAGAGTGACAATATACAACCTTGATGTATTCCCTTCCTAATTTGGAACCAGTTTGTTGTTTCATGTCCAGTTCTAACTGTTGCTTCTTGACTTGCATACAGATTCTCAGGAGGCAGGTCAGGTGGTCTTGTAATCCCATCTCTTGAAGAATTTTCCACAGTTTATTGTGATCCACACAGTCAAAGGCTTTGGCATAGTCAATAAAGCAGAAATAGATGTTTTTCTACAACTCTGTTGCTTTTTCCGTGATCCAGCAGATGTTGGCAATTTGATCTCTGGTTCCTCTGCCTTTTCTAAAACCAGCTTGAACATCTGGAATTTCATGGTTCAGGTACTGCTGAAGCCTGGCTTGGAGAATTTTGAGCATTACTTTGCTAGTGTGTGAGATGAATGCAATTGTGTGGTAGTTTTAACATTCTTTGGCATTGCCTTTCTTTGGGATTGGAATGAAACCTGACCTTTTCTAGTCCTGTGGCCACTGCTGAGTTTTCCAAATGTGCCGGCATATTGAGTGCAGCACTTTCACAGCATCATCTTTCAGGATTTGAAATAGCTCTACTGGAATTCCATCACCTCCATTAGCTTTGTTCGTAGTGATGCTTTCTAAGGCCCACTTGACTTCACATTCCAGAATGTCTGGCTCTAGGTAAATGATCACACCATCATGGTTATCTGTGTTATGAAGCTCTTTTTTATACAGTTCTGTGTATTCTTGCCACCTCTTCTTTGTATCTTCTGCTTCTGTTAGGTCCATACCATTTCTGTCTTTTCTCGAGCCCATCTTTGCATGAAATATTCCCTTGGTATCTCTAATTTTTTTGAAGAGATCTCTAGTTTTTCCCATTCTGTTGTTTTCCTCTATTTCTTTGCACTGATCACTGAGGAAGGCTTTCTTATCTCTCCTTGCTATTCTTTGGAACTCTGCATTCAAATGGGTATATCTTTCCTTTTCTCCTTTGCCTTTCACTTCTCTTCTTTTCATAGCTATTTGTAAGGCTTCCTCAGACAGCCATTTTTCCTTTTTGCATTTCTTTTTCTTGGGGATGGTCTTGATCCCTGCCTCCTGTACAGTGTCACAAACCTCCATCTGTAGTTCTTCAGGTACTCTATCAGATCTAATTCCTTGAATCTATTGGTTACTTCCACTGTATAATCATAAGGAAATGGCAACCCATTCCAGTACTCTTGCCTGGAGAATCCCATGGAGGGAGGAGCCTGTAGGCGACAGTTCATGGGGTCGAAAAGAGTCGGACACGACTGAGCGACTTCACATACCTAAATGGTCTGGTGGTTTTCCCTACTTTCTTCATTTTGAGTCTGAATTTGGCAATAAGGAGTTCATGGTTGGAGCCACAGTCAGATCCTGGTCTTGTTTTTGCCGACCGTATAGAGCTTCTCCATCTTTGTCTGCAAAAATATAATCAATCTGATTTCAGTATTGACTATCTGGTGATGTCCATGTGTAGAGTCTTCTCTTGTGTTTTTGGAAGAGGCTGTTTGCTATGACCAGTGCGTTCTCTTGACAAAAACTCTGTTAGCCTTTGCCCTGCTTTGTTTTGTACCTCAAGGCCAAAGTTGCCTGTTAATCCAGGTATCTCTTGACTTCCTACTTTTGCATTCCAGTCCCCTATAGTGAAAAGGACATCTTTTTGGGGTGTTAATTCTAGAAAGTCTTGTAGGTCTTGATAGAACTGTTCAACTACAGCTTCTGGTCAGGGCATAGACTTGAATTATTGTGATATTGAGTGGTTTGCCTTGGAAACGAACAGAGATCATTCTGTTGTTTTTGAAATTGCACCCAACTACTGCATTTTGGACTCTGTTGTTGACCATGATGGCTACTCCATTTCTTCTAAGGGATTCTTGCCCACAGTAATATATATAATGGTCATCTGAGTTAAATTTGAGTTAATTCCAAGTTCGATCCTATGTCCATTTATCTATAAGGACAACACGTCTATGGATGATGTATGAATATTTGTGTAGAGACAATTACTTTGGTTTCCATCATAAACATTCACCCCTTTTTCTAAACACAGTGAATACTATTATGTTTTTGCACTTAGGGAATTTGACAGGGTTTGTAATTGAGCGGGAAACAGAGCACAAATGTGACAAACTTGCTAACAATCTACACTGTGTCAGCAGAAAACTGCTGACCCCATTTATCTACAGAGGGGGCCGGATCTGACACTCTTGCACAAGCATGCCACTTAGCTTAATCTCTCCAAATTCCTAAGTGAAAGTTGGTTTGTAGAGGAGCTTCTGTTTTACTGTCTTTATTTCCAATACTCCTATCTCCAACACATCATGTCAAAGCAAATTTGGTCAGTTCAACACAGGGAGGGAGGAAAATTTCATACCCTTAATTACCTTTCCTTGAATTCCATGACTACTGAGATATTTACACAATGCAACTATTGTTCTTTATCTATCACCTTAACCCCTGTTACCACCCAACAGTACAGTGCAGAAATGGCAAACTGCACTAATTTATTATAATTCATTCACTGTCTCTCCAAATAGGATAGTTTCTTAAGGGCAGAGATTTCATCTTTGTTGTCCATCTCTGTACCCCCATGCAAAGAAGGATGCCCAGTATCCATGCAATAAAGAAAGAATGGAAAGGAAAAAAGGAGGAAGAAAGAGGAAAAGGAAAAAATAGGAGCAAGAGTGGAAGAAATTAACTGAAATTTATTACAGTTCTAATGTAGCAATTACATTTCCTATTATACTTGTAGACTGCCAAAATTTATATTTGACAAATGATGCAAGAGAATGCAATTCTCTGCACACAAATTTTATTTTCAATAAGCTTTTGATCCCTCAAGTCAGTTGTCAACCTTATGAAAAAAAAAAAGCTTTTTAGAATTTTCTTCCTCTACTACAAATGAACTTGCACTGTAAACCAAGATAACCGATAGAAAATCCTCTTGAATACCCTGATGATCTTTAGTTCAAGTAAAGAAGGGAAAATGTGCCTGTGGCTAGGTGGGCAGGGTGTGTGATATAAATCAGAAACTAGTAGAACTGAACTGATTACCCACAAGGACGGATGAGAACAGAATGGAAGGAATCGGGAAAGAGTGCGACCTTTTGAGTATATTTTTAATATAAGTCTTACCTTTGAATCAAATCAGTGTTTTATATATTTATACCAGTATAATTATAACAGCAAAGAGGGGGAAAAACCTAAAATGGCGTTAAACAGAAACAAGTGAACCTAGAATTTTTCATATCAAATTTGCAACATGAACACAAAAATGCATCAATTCAAGGAACATCTGAACACAGTCCATTATACGTACACAGTTATGTGGTCAGAACTGCAAAGAAATCTGGGGTTTTGCTTAGCTGGTTTATTATTGGTAGTAGTATACGCATCGTGGCTCAGATGATAAAGAAGCTGTGTGCAATGCACGAGACCCAATGTGATCCTTGGGTCAGGAAGACCCCCTGGAGAAGGATTCTAAAATGATTTTATTTTTATTATAGAATAGAGTAAATGATTAAATATATCAATGTTTGGAACACGAGTTCTCACTGTGGGAGTGAAAAACGCCATAAGAAATGGAGGTGGTGTTGAGATGGAATAGACACTGTCCGTATGAACTGGTGATGAAGAAAAGGAACCTCGTGTCTCTTCTCTTTGTCACTGAGATGGTCTAGAAATGAGGCATGTGGCAATGAGCACACTTAGTGCTCGGGTTTCTCATTGCTACTCCCCAGTAAAAGGAACCAAATGTCCATGGAGAAAAGATGTGACTCCAAGCCTCAGGCAGCGAAAACACAAAGCAAGCCTGGAAGGTGTTATGCTAGAAGGAGAGTGCTCAAGGAGAAATGACAGGTCAAGAAAAGGGCACAAGAGCCAGCTTGGGCATCATACCAGCCACATTTGGAATTTGGGACAACCTGAGCATCAGAAAGAATAACTGTGAAAGACAAGACATTGAATTTTAAAAAGAGAGTGAGCTTCTGGCTTCCTCTTAGGATTGGCAAAGTTAGAAAGTGTCATTCCCATCCTAGGGACAGGCACAGGCTGTATATTGTGCAACCACTTTCTTCAACCCGTCTAAGAGCTAAGTGCATCCAACCATCATGAAATCTGAGTTAAAAATAGATGCCTTCAAGAAGAGAGAGAGAATGAGCCCTGGTGTGCCTGAGGCAGGGCACCAAGGGCGATGAAGTGGGAGATTTCAGGTCTCTTCTGATGAATTGCCAAAAGATGAGGGCGGGCGAGCGCAAGAACACACAGCCTCTGGGTGCCTCAGGCACAGGCTGCCCTGGCGCTACCAGGCTTCGCTCACAGACCCCAGGGGGCCGTGGGTGGAGAGAGTGGATGGCCTCACTCCTGGGGCAGCTGGGAAGAGGGGGGCGACCACCGCTGAGGAGAACTGGCTCTTTAAACAGACAAAGTTTATGGCATTTGGGGGACAAAGGAGCTCATTTGAATACAGAATTTACATAAAAATAATTTTTTTCAATATGGTAGTAGAATTCCGGTTAGGTAGTACTTAAATGTGGTTCATGGCCTTGTTCTTAGGAGATACACACTAAAGAATTCAAAAGTGGAGTATAGTAATGTCTACAACTTTTACTTAGCATAAATGAAATGTGTGTGTGTGTGAATTGGAGAAGGCAATGGCACCCCACTCCAGTACCCTTGCCTGGAAAATCCCATGGACAGAGGAGCCTGGTGGGCTGCAGTCCATGGGGTCGCTAAGAGTCGGACACGACTGAGAGACTTCACTTTCACTTTTCCCTTTCATGCATTGGAGAAGGAATGGCAACCCACTCCAGTGTTCTTGCCTGGACGGGGGAGCCTGGTGGGCTGCCGTCTATGGGGTCGCACAGAGTCGGACACGACTGAAGCGACTCAGCAGCAGCAGCAGCCGTGAGTAGAGAGAGGAGGAGAGAGGAAGAGAAAACAAGTGCAGCAAAACTGTAATAACTAGTGGACATAGGCATGGAGTATACACGTGTCCAGGTGTGG
Source organism: Redunca redunca (assembly GCA_006410935.1). Taxonomy (NCBI): domain Eukaryota; kingdom Metazoa; phylum Chordata; class Mammalia; order Artiodactyla; family Bovidae; genus Redunca; species Redunca redunca. Next base: position 1,372,935 of record SJYQ01000329.1, on the reverse strand, counting down.
TCTTCCCAGGTGGCACCAGTGGAAAAGAACCTGCCTACCAATATAGGAGATGCCAGAGACACAGCTTTGATCCCTGAGTCAGGAAGGTCCCCTGGAGGAGGCATGGCAACCCACTCCAGTGTTCTTGCCTGGAGACTCCCAGGGACAGAGGAGCCTGGCGGGCTACAGTCCATGGGCTCACAAAGACTCCAACATGACTGAAGCTGCTTAGCACACACGTTTGTCCAGTTGTATTTATAATCTTTCACCTTTTCTGTGTGTGTGTGTGGCGTGTGCTCCGTCATGTCCAACTCTGTGCGACCCCGTGGACTGTAGCCCGCCAGGCTCCTCCGTCCATGGGATTTTCCAGGCAGGAATACTGGAGTGGGGTGCCATCTCCTTCTCCAGGGGCCCTTCCTGACCCAGGGATCGAACCCGAGTCTCTGGTGTCTTTTGCATTGGCAGCCACATTCTTTACCACTAGCACTGCTTGGGAAGCCCTTTTCTGTAGGGTATAGCAAACACTCTAGTTCAGGTGTTACTTGAGTTTTAAAACGTTTTTACTGAAGTATAACAGTTGTAACAGATGTATAACATTTATTCAGAGTGTAAACAAATTACTAGTGTGCAGTTGGATGCATATTTATAAACTGAGCACATCATATAATCAGCACCCAGATGAAGACATCTTGCATTCCTACATATAAGCCCACATATAAAGCAAAGATGTATGTACAGTGTAGACCCTATGCTTTGAGTCAGCAGACTGTGTGGGAGTGATAGATATACACATGATACAAAAAGAAGATGAACACAACTTTTTTCACCTGTTTGGGTAGTACATGTAGATACTAACATGAGACCTACCTGTTACCATTGGCTAATTGGCCATATGTCCAAACACAGAAACTCCAATACTTTGGCCACCTGATGTGAAGAACTGACTCACTAGAAAAGACCCTGATGCTGGGGAGGATTGAAGGCGGGAGGAGAAGGGGACGACAGAGGATGAGATGGCTGGATGGCATCACTGACTCCGCGGACATGAGTTTGAGTGAACTCCGGGAGTTGGTGATGGACAGGGAGGCCTGGCATGTTGCAGTCCATGGGGCTGCAAAGAGTTGGACACAACTGAGCGACTAATAACTAAATATCCTAAAAGGTGAAAAAATACTTACATTATTTCATTGGCGTATAGTTGATTTACAATGCTGTATTAGTTTCAGGTGTACAGCAAAGTGAATCTGTTTTTCTTGTACACACATCCGCTCTTTTTTTAAGATCCTTTTCCCCTCTGAGTCGTTACAGAGTATTGAGCAGAGTTCCCTGTGCTATACAGTAGGTCCTGATTGTTTGTTTTACACACAGCAGTGTGAATATGTCAATTCCAATCCCCCAGCTTACCCCCTGGTAATCATAAGTTTGTTAGAAAACTATACTTTTTGACAAGCTTATTTTATTGATTTCAGTATGGCAAACCTTTTTGGAGACCAATGTTGAGTACATTTTCATATGTTTATTGGCCATTTGAACATTCTCTGTTCAAGTAAAATTTTGTATTGTCTGTGTTTTTCTTAACACAACATGTTTCCAAGTCTTTGGCTGGATATCTGTATCACAAATATCTTTCCTCACACCATGAGCTATAGTTTTACTCCTGTAATAGCATCTTTTGATACACAGTTCTTAATCTTATAGTCCAATTTATCAAATTTTCTCAATATACTTAAATGCCTTGCGTGTCTTGTTAAAGATTTTTTTTTTCGCCTGTGCCACAGTCATGAAGACATCCTCCTGTTTTTTCTCCTGAAATGTTAACCTTTCACCAATTAGGATCTGCAACCCTCTTAGAATTTATCTTTATATATATCCTTAGGGGGATACAGATTCTTTTTTTTCTGTACAGACATCCCATTTACGCAGCACTAATTGCTGAAAAGATGATTCTTTCCCCCACTGCACTGCATCGTTCTCTCTGTGATGAATAATTTCTAGAGAGCTAATGTACAGCATGGTGAATACAATTAACAAAACTTTATTGTATAGTTGAAATTTGCTTGTGTTCTCAGCACAGAAAAGGAAAAACGGTAACTGTGTGATGTGATGGGCATGCTGGTACCTGGACTGTGGTGATCATTTAACAGTGTACACACATTTCAAAAGGTCAAGTTGTGTACCTTAAATGTATACAAATTTCATTTGTCAATTGTACCTCAATAAAGCTATTAAAATACATAACAATCCTAGATAATAGATGCCATTCAATTGAAATCCACTGATTCATATTAATGCTAACTCTCCACTCTGAGTCTAATCATTTCACATCACGGGTAGACAAGGCAGATAATGACGGAAAAAATAGAAAGAAATTAGAGTTCTCAGAGTTCACATGAAACTTGCTAAAATCAGACCACTCTGAAATTCCAGTCGAGCCGTTTCGCTGCCCTTCGCTTTGTTGCTTTCCACTCATGCTGAAGGGAAACCAAAGTAGAGCCTTGTCCAAGCTCTGCCACTTGTTAGGCAGCCCTGGCCGCCGTCAGCTTCTCTGAGGAGCTGCTCACTCCCAGCTGTTCTGCGTTATCATGGTCGGCGTATATACACTCCTTCTCCTAATTTTCACATTCCACTTGCAGCTCATGGTGTATCATTTCGGTATTGTCTTCAGGTGACAAATGAACGTTCAACTTCCTCTCTTTTCATGAGAATGTTATGGTCTCTAAACTCAAGAAGTGCCATAGTATCTTTGTGAAACTGATAATAATACTGTCAAACCTGTGGGAAATTTATCTGGACAAAGAATAAAGAGAATAAATCTGTGTCAACAGGCTTCTCTGTCCATTAGAATGATAATTTCATGCCAGCCACATTTAAAATCTTGTATGATATTAATACTAATCAGTGTTTATTAACATTCAGACATGTTCACAACTGTTGTAGCAGCTGAGTGCCTGTAAGTTAGATTGATTTTAGTCCTTAGATACCCATTAACAGCCCTGCTTCCCATTTCGGTAATGGAGTACAGTTGTTTGGCAGGGTGTTTATGAAATGACATCTATTTGATTTATAAGTAACCTTGACTAGGAAATCTCCGTGTGTGAGAATGTAAATGATCGCCTCCCCGACTTTGATTGCCACATTGCAGCTGTGCGTTCCCATTTCCAAACCATTAGAGACCAAAGAGATCTGGAAATACAACAAATACTAAGTTAGGCTCTGAGCCTAGAGCAGACGCATTAAGGGAAATCGCTTTTGGATTTGCTGTTAAGGGGCCTAACCATGGGCCCGCAAAGGAGACTGTGTGACGATGTACTGAAGAGACCCCGGGGGGCTTCTGAATTCAAGAGAAGACAATGCTGTGAATTTTGGCTCGGTATGCCAGCCACCTATTCTCAGACACACTTCAACCCTGAAAAAACTTGAGTCTGACGTGTCTTGTATTGACTTGAAATGTTCAGTCAAAGCAAACTCCAGAGTCACAGAGAGAAAAAAATACCACTCCGTGGTGGCTGCCCGAATGGAACTCAAGAGTCATTTCAGAGGCTTGCCGGGACCAACCTGGTGGCAGGGTCTTGACGCCTCCCTCGTTCTCTGAAGACGTGTGTGTGGAAGGAATAGAGTGACTGGCAGACTGTCCTGCTTTCTGATACGCCCTTCTGAGTACATTTAAGTAAAGAACTTTTCTTTCTCTTGGAAGAGGGTGAGGGTACTGGCCAAGAAAAAGCTCTAGGCACTCCACTCCTCTGTGCGCTTGCTAAGTGCCTCAGTCACAGCTGACTCTTTGTGACCCCACGGGCTGTAGCCCGCCAGGCTCCTCTGTCTCTGGGATTATCCAGGCAAGAATACTGGAGTGGATGTCCATCTCCCCCTCCAGGGGATCTACAGAGGGGTAAAGAGTCAGGCAAACACCCCAACCCAAGCCCACTTTTAGATGATAACTACCCCTCCTTTTTGAATTTTAGCTTGAGAATTGCATCAGTTTTATTTTAATCACAGAAGAACTCCCAACAACATTTTGTACTTCAATGTCTTATTATTCAAGGTTGAATGACAATGTCCCTTATGCAGGTATTGAACAGCAAGTTTATAAATATGCTTACATATTTTCCAGGGAGATTCCTTAAGTACCAGATTCTTCTTTGTGGAACGCTAAAGGGGGCTGTTTGTATGGAGAGAAAGTTATCTGAATGCTGATATTCTGAGCATCTCTATTTTAATTTACTGGCAATAATAGTCTGTTTCCATGGACTGTAAAATTTTTTTTCAGGGGATTTTGTGAAAAAATCCAAATAAACGACTATAGAATTAAGCAGGAAATGTAAAACCTTGCAAGTCACATTTGGGATAATGTAGATAATAGAAAACATGGCAAGAAATGGGAGGTAAGAAAATAAGCAAGATAGAAGCACAACAACACGCATGTATCAGGAAGAGGTCCAGTAGAAGCAGACAAGCTGCTTCCCCAGGGAGAGGATGGAGCTGTCAGCTGCTGGGACTGGGGAGAGTTTATCTGAATAATATGATAAGACCAACAATGAAACCCAAATCTATTTCATGGGTAATTTTTATGAATCGCCATCCTCGATTCTTGTCTACTCTACCATATAACACCCACCTCACATGTCCTATACTTAAAAAACTGAGCAATCCCGAAGTGGAAGGTTTACAGATTCTTCAAGGTTGTTCTGCTTTATCGACTATGCCAAAGACTTTGACTGTTTGGATCCCAACAAACTGTGGGAAATTCTGAAAGAGATGGGAATACCAGACCACCTGACCTGTCTCTTGAGAAACCTGTATGCAGGTCAGGAAGCAACAGTTAGAACTGGACATGGAACAACAGACTAGTTCCAAATAGGAAAAGGAGTACACCAAGGCTGTATATTGTCACCCTGCTTATTTAACTTCTATGCAGAGTACATCATGAGAAACACTGGACTGGAAGAAGCACAAGCTGGAATCAAGATTGCCGGGAGAAATATCAATAACCTCAAATATGCGGATGACACCACCCTTCTGGCAGAGAGTGAAGAATAACTAAAGAGCCTTCTGATGAAAGTGAAAGAGGAGAGTAAAAAAGTTGGCTTAAAGTTCAACATTCAGAACTGTTGGCATCTGTTCCCATCACTGCATGGGAACTAGATGGGGAAACAGTGGAAACAGTGGTTGACTTTACTTTTCTGGACTCCAAAATCACTGCAGATGGTGACTGCAGCCATGCAATTAAAAGACACTTACTCCTTGGAAGGAAAATTATGACCAACCTAGAAAGCATATTAAAAAGCAAGACATTACTTTGCCAACAAAGGCCTGTCACATCAAGGCTATGGTTTTTCCAGTGGTCATGTATGGATGTGAGAGTTGGGCTATAAAGAAAGCTGAGTGCCAAAGAATTGATGCTTTTGAACTCTGGTGTTGGAGAAGACTCTTGAGAGTCCCTTGGACTGCAAGGAGATCCAACCAGTCAGTCCTAAAGGAGATTAGTCCCGGGTATTCATTGGAAGGACTGATGTTGAAGCTGAAACTCCAGTCCTTTGGCCACCTCATGCGAAGAGCTCTCATTGGAAAAGACCCTGATGCTGGGAAAGATTGAGGGCAGGAGGAGAAGGGGACAACAGAGGATGAGATGGTTGGATGGCATCACCAATTTGATGGACATGAGTTTGGGTAGGCTCCGGGAGTTGGTGATGGACAGGGGGGCCTGGCGTGCTGCAATTCATGGGGTCACGAAGAGTCAGACACGACTGAGCGACTGGACTGAACTGGACTGATCAGGTTGTTCATGGTAGTTGTCTTTGCTCTTTTCCTATCCTCCTTTGTCTAACTCTCTGCTTCCACCAGATTAACATCTTGGCTCTGCAACCTTCAACTTTCATCCTGCCTTTGACCGTTTGTCTGCCCTTCTCTTGAAGGGAGCCTGCTGTCCTGCTTTGCCCTTTCCCTCTCTAAATTCTCTGGACAAACCCTCAGATCGACACACTGTGCAGTGCCAAGCCAGCCAAACCACCATTCACTTTCCATCAGAGGTTCTGAGTTGACAACCAGGTCTAAGGCCAATGATTTCTTTACATAGTAAGCTCACCAGCCAGGCCACAAGACACAGGCAAAATATTTCTGTGGGATGTGTGTGTGTATTTTCTTGTCTGGTCCTGTTTGTTGGTTGGTATTTGTTTTTTGGAAGGGTGAGTTTTGATGAGGGAGAAATTATATGGATTGTTCTGGACTGTAACTATAGTACTTTTTAGAGGGTTCTGATCACATATTTCCTAGGATTGATGCTTTACTCTGCTGAAAATTCCCATGGTTGTGGTCAAATTTTAGTTTACCCACTCTGTGTAGAAACCTGGGCAGTTTAGATACTGTCAGCCTCAATGTCCTTACCGGAAAATATGGAAATAATAATTTCTATCTAACAGGGTTTACTAGGACTGTCTGAGATAATGTACGTGGAATTCCCTTGCGCTGAAGCCTAGCCCTAAGTGGCCACGCGGTGCATCCTTGTTTCCCTTCCTTTCACCATCTTTGTGGATGCCAAATAAGAAGTCAGTTGTTGTTCAGTTGCTAAATTGTGTACAACTCTTGGTGACCCCATGGACGGCAGCTCTCCAGACTCCTCTGCCCTCCGCTGTCTCCCATTGTTTGTTCAAACACATGTCCATTGAGTTGGTGATGCTATAAAGAAGCTAAGGCATGTTGATGTATTGCTCCCATTCTTTGGGGATCACAGTTGTCTGACTACATTAGAATGAATTTGTTGTACAATTTCAATGACTTGTTTCTTACTGAAGTGAAAGTGAAGCGAAATTTACTCATTTGTGCCCAACTCTTTGCGACCCCATGGACTCTACAGTCTATGGAATTCTCCAGGTCAGAATACTGGAGTGGGTATCGTTTCCCTTCTCCAGGGGATCTTCCCAACCCAGGGATCAAACCCAGGTCTCCCGCATTGCAGGCAGATTCTTTACCAGCTGAGGCTCGAGGGAAGCCCAAGAATACTGGAGTGGGTAGCGTTTCCCTTCTCCAGGGGATCTTCCTGACCCAGGAATCGAATCGGGGTCTCCTGCATTGCAGGCGGATTCTTTACCAACTGAGCTATCAGGGAAGCCCTTGTTTCCTGTTAGATGTCTTTAATAATTAGCCTTTTGTCCTCCAAATACATGCATTACATAAGCTGAAGTTTTCTTTAAGCTGCATCTAATAAAATGGATAGATCTTAAAAACGTGGTCTGAATATCCCTAAGAGCTGCAAAAGCAGGGAAGTATTCTGTGGGAATGAGCAAAGAGAAATCTGGCTGAAGCCAGCTGACAGGTCACCAAGCTTTGCAGCCCCTTCCCCGCCTAAGGCTCTCAGAGCTTCTACACCTGCTGTCGCAGGGGACGTCCCAGGTGTGATTGGCCCTTGCTTGTTCCCAGAGCGCACGGCAAATCACTGAGCCTATGTTTCTGTCTCTGCCCTATACTCTAAGCTTGATGCGCTGAACTTCCCAAATGCAGTCTGCTCTCTTGCTTGCTTTTGACAATTACGATTTTATAGCCTGAAGTCATCCGTTTGAGGGAGGGAGCGCAGCTCTGGGTAATCTCTGCCGTGATTGGTGGGACGGGCTTTCAGCCTCTACAATAACGCGCAACAGCTGCCGAAGAACATCTCCGCCGAAGTGACACCGCGTCGGAAACGGAGAACCGGCCTCCACAGGCGTTTGTACAGTCATTTGTATGATTGAATTTCCCATTTGGAGGGAGGCAGATGACATTTTTATCTAAAAACAATTTAGCTTGCATTCTTTGGTGAGGAGGCGCGAGATCTACCAGCAGAATACAAAGCAGGTGACGGAAAGAGGAAGAAGGTCTGGCTGGATGGAGATGAAGCAAAGCAGTGAAGTGAGGAATTGACATCCACCTGTTTTTTGGCACAGTGATAACACGATAACCGTTTCTGCCCTTGAATGCTTATTCCCTTAAATAGACTCCCCTTCAGGGCTCATAATAAAGAGAGAACAGCCAAAAGTTTTTGTATTTGTGTGTATCGCCACGTGGTCGAATCGCTGGACATTTGAGCAGCTTCGGGACAGGGTAGCAGCCTGCAGCAAGAGAGGTGAGAGCTGTTCTGAGAGAACCAGGAGCCGTTGCGCCAGAGCCTGCGCGATTCAGACCAGTTGTCCGCTGACTGAACCCCCACCGTCTCCAGTCCAGCAGAGCCCTCCTACAAGCAAATTTCTTCAGGCTGTAAACGTATAGTCTTTAGCCTGCTGTCGTGACTAAGGTAGTGTCAGGTTGTTCTGTCTGGCTGTGACATCTAAATTCACAAAGGGCGTTGTGAGGGAAAGGCGAGGTTTTGAGACACAGTTCCATGGACAGTCCCAGAGAATGGCATTGGGGGAGGAATTATGAGCCCGAACCACCAAATCCAATGTTTGTGCCTAGTCTTTCAGTCATGTCCAACTCCTTGCAACCCCAAAGACTGTCGCCCACCAGGCTCCTCTGTCCACGGGGGCTCTCCAGGCAGGAATACTGGAGGGGGTTGCCAGGCCCTCCTCCAGGGGATCTTCCCCACTCAGGGACTGAACCCAGCGCTCCTGCATTGCAGGCGGATTCTTTACCAGCTGAGCCACCAGGGAAGTTTCCTGCAGATCTGAGTTCTTTCTGTGTCTCTTTCAAATTTCTCTTCTTCTGCTCTTTCTCTTTGAGAATTTCCCAGAACTTCTTTTAAGAAGGAGGGAGCATCTACCCCCTGACTTCCCACAGGCCGTTTTCTGTACACCTCTACACATTTCCCAGACACAGGGCACGACAGCTGGATTCCCGCCTTGGCAGGTTAGCAGGTACCACTGTGACACATCTTCCTCATAACTGCTTTTCTTTTTAGTTTAACATATGGTTTTACATTCTAAGTAAACCCAGGTTTATATATGAACTACTCTACTACTGGGTTCTTTTTACTGAGTTCATTCTTAAGGAAGTGGTTTGAATTCTACTTGAAAACCGTAATGTGTTGGGCTATGCCTTAGCAACAAGGAATAAAATAGCAAGGGCTACTGCAGCCATGAAATTAAAAGACGCTTGCTCCTTGGAAGAAAAGCTATGACCAACCTAGACAGCATATTAAAAAGCAGAGACATTACTTTACCAACAAAGGTCTGTCTAGTCAAAGCTATGGTTTTTCCAGTAGTCACATATGGATGCGAGAGTTGAACTATAAAGGAAGCTGAGCACCGAAGAATTGATGCTTTGAACTGTGGTGTTGGAGAGGACTCCTGAGACTACAAGGCAATCCAACCAGTCCATCCTAAAGAAAATCAGTCCTGAGTGTTCATTGGAAGGACTGATGCTGAAGCGGAAACTCCAATACTTTGGCCATTAGAAAAGGCCCTGATGCTGGAAAAGATTGAACACAGGAGGAGAAGGGGACAGCAGAGGATGAGATGGTTGGATGGCATCACCGACTCAGTGGACTTGAATTAGAATAAACTCTGGGAGTTGGTGATGGACAGGGAGGCCTGGCATGCTGCAGTCTATGGGGTCGCAAAGAGTCGGACACAATTGAATTATTGAACTGAACTGAAGAGTCTAAAATATAACTGTGCTGAGTACAGAGTGGTGTCCACGGATCCCTGCAGAGGTGGCACGAAAGTGCAACGAGATCTCTAAATTCCAGGCTGTGTGTATACGGGGAATGGCAACATTATCTCTTTCTACGACACCTCTATAAACAGGAAGAGAGTCATCAAGGAAGAAGTAGCGCAATAGCGTTATTTTCCTGGTGCAGCCTCTTTCCCAGGGTTTTCCCATTTTTGCTGACAACCAGGTACCACCTTGCTCTCAGATCAATCTGGACATAAGAAAATTGTTCTGTTTGAGGACAAGAGGCAAAGAAAAATAGGTCGCTGAGCCTGATAAGAGAAAAAGCTGCTTAGAATAAAGTATTCTGAAATAAAATGATTGTGAAAATAGGTGCACCAAGATTTCCTCTCTCCTTATTGAATGAGGGGGTTACATTTTGTTAGGAGTACATATTGAGTTAATACATAGAGATGTGGAAACTGTTAAATACAGATTCGTCACGAACCGGACCTGCTATCTTTCTACTAATGCGCCAGAAAAACTGAAATTTAGAGAGAAATTCATTATTTGTAAGCAAGAAACATGTAGCCTTGTTAGTCATCAGCAGCCATCTCACTACCTGAAGGAAGCCAGGCAGAAGGCCAAACCAACCCAGCAGGAGGGCAGAGTCAACACTGCAAGGAATGGAGCCAAAGCCCCGATCAAACCATGCCTGAAGCCCCCCTTGCACCACACAAACCAATAAAGCACTTCTCAGGGTTTAAACCACTTTCTATATCCCAAGCCCTTCAGCCAAACACATCCTAACAGACAGAATTTATTCCCGGAAATACAGTGCCTAAAGTAGCAGACGATATAATGAGAGCTGCCGAATGGAAATTAGGCATTGAACACACTTTATTCTAAAACTGGAAAACTGGCAACCGTTGTCATATGATAGCAAAACAATTAGTTAAGCCTAAGGATGGTGGTCATGTGACTAACAAGACTATAGGACTAGGAACACTGGTGAGAAAAATGCAGTGGGTTAGACCGCCTTATGGGCTTCACTAAGACCCTAAGATGAAAAGGCGAGCCTGGGGCAAGAGGGCTGGTACAAAAACAAAGGAGAGAGTGCATGTTTCCTAAGAGAGGCCTTCTCTGGAAGCCTGCATCTGTGGTCGGAAAAGCTAAGAGAATGACAGAGAAAGACACGAAACCCTAATCAAAGCTCACCTGAAGCCCCAATCGTAGATGATATAAGCTATACACCCCCTGCCAAGCTTGAGTTGGAGTTTTAGTTATCTATCAGTTCAGCTCAGTTCAGTCGCTCAGTCATGTCCGACTCTTTGTGACCCCATGGACCACAGCATGCCAGGCCTCCCTGTGTCCTGGAGCTTGCTCAAACTTATGTCCATGTCATGCCATCCAGGCTCAGCTTTCTTTATAGTCCAACTCTCACATCCATACATGACTACAGGAAAAACCATCGCCTTGACTAGATGGACCTTTGTTGGCAAAGTAATGTCTCTGCTTTTGAATATGTTCTCTAGGTTGGTCATAGCTTTTCTTCAAAAGAGCAAGTGTCTTTTAATTTCATGGCTGTAATCACCATCTGCAGTGATTTTGGAGCCCCCCAAAATAAAGTCTGTCACTGTTTCCACTGTTTCCCCAGCTATTTGCCATGAAGTGATGGGAACGGATGCCATGATCTTCATTTTCTGAATGTTGAGCTTTAAGCCAACTTTTTCACTCTCCTCTTTCACTTTCATCAAGAGGCTTTTCAGCTCCTCTTCACTTTCTGCCATAAGGGTGGTGTCATCTGCATATCTGAGGTTATTGGTATTTCTCCCAGCAACCTTGATTCCAGCTTGTATAACTTAGAAAACTAAGTTGTCTGGGAGACGGGTGGTGCTGATGGTAAAGAACCTGCCTGCCAATATATCAGACGTAAAAGGTGCGAGTTCGATCCCCAGATGGAGAAGATCCCCTGGAAAAGGAAACGGCAATCCACTCCAGTATTTTTGCCTGGAGAGTTCCGTGGAGACAAGAGCCTGGTGGGCTACAGTCCATAGGCTTGCAAAGAGTCAGACACGACTGAAGCAACTTAGCACACTTATCTTCCACTGAAGTTTTATTTCCCTTTAGTTGCTTTCTGTAAATCAATACAATAAAGCCTAAAATGTGTTGTTGCTTTTTAAATGTTATTCCATTGTATTGTCCTGCCTCTTCTAAGATTTGAATATTATTTTCTTGAGTGCTTGGCTTCTGCATAATCCGAAAAGACAGGTAAACTAAACGCTATGCAATAATAAGAGTAGGGTGACTCTTGAACTACGTGATATTAGATCAGGATTCGGAAAATAAACCTGAGTGTTCCTTGATAAGACAGTGAGGTAGCTCTGGACAAATCTGGTGTCTGAATGAACAAGTGGTCTCTTGATGTTGGTTGATAGCTGGCTCCCTGCCTTTTTACTGTGGGCTCAAATTCTTCTGGAGCCAAGCCTTGGGAATGTACTTCTCCATACCTCCCCTGCCTCCAGCTTCCCAATATATATGTGATCTCTCCAAAAAAAACAAACCCGACTGTAAAAAATGTTTTTAATATTTATTTATTTATTTGGTTGAACTCGGTCTTAGCTATGGCCCAAAGAATCTTTAGTTGTGCCATGGAGGACCTGGCTCCCTGAGCAGGGATCACTCCCGGGCCCCTGCATTGGGATGCAAATCTTAGCCACTGGACCACAAGGCAAGTCCTTCCAGCCCCTTCCCCCCCAAAACTCCCTCCTAGGATGGTCATGACAAGAATTGGATAGTCTTCTCCATATTCTTAATTAAAGCAGAAATTTCCATGGATTCTCAAGATCTCAGTGGTAAGGTGTAGAAACACAGTTCCAACTATTTAAAGAAGAAATGAATTAGCTTATAAAACATACCATGGAAAAGCTGCGATCTGATCCCAGGGATGATCAGATACAGGACTCAAAAGCTGAAGAAAACAGTCTCTCTCTCTGTGTCTTTTCAAGCTTCTTCTCTGCTTCTTTCCACATGTCAGCTTTGGTCTTCCAGGCCAGCTGCCCTCACAAGGCTCTGGGAATGGCCAGGTGTTGGTTTCAGTTCAGTTCAGTTCAGTCGCTCAGTCGTGTCTGACTCTTTGCAACCCCATGAATCGCAGCACGCCAGGCCTCCCTGTCCATCACCATCTCCCAGAGTTCACTCAGACTCGTGTCCATCGAGTCCGTGATGCCATCCAGCCATCTCATCCTCGGTCATCCCCTTCTCCTCTTGCCCCCA
>SJYQ01000329.1:1291750-1358657 GCA_006410935.1 Redunca redunca | reverse complement strand
CTCCAGGCAGAAACACTGAAATGGTTGCCATGCCCTCCTCCAGGGGACCTTCCCAACCCAGAGACTGAGTCCATGTCTGTCATACCTTCTGCACTGGCGGGTGGGCTCTTTCTCACCAGCAGCACCTGGGAAGCCCTGCATACTCTAGTATGTACACACCTTAATTAAAAAATACGTCATTGCTAAAAAAAGGCTAACCATCATCGAGCATTTTGTGAACTGTAATCTTTTTACAATAGTAACATCACAAATCACCATAACAGATTTGATAATAATAAAAAGATTTGAAATTTTGTGAGAATTACCAAACTGTGACACAGTAAGAAAATGCTGTCGGAAAAAATGGCACCAATAGGGTTACGTGAGACAGAATTGCTGCAAACCTCCAATTAGTAAAAAATGCAGGATCTGCAAAGCACAATAGAGCAAAATGCAATAAAATGAGGTGCAGCTACACTTCCCAAGTCCTGTCTCTAACCAGCAATAAATGTGGGAAATCCTGAAGCCAGTCTCTGCGCGGTTCCTCACTGAACGCTCTTGCCGGCTGATTGCCTTATTACAATCAAACATGTGGAACACAGACAAGAGCTCCTGAAGACTGAACGCTCTTGCCGGCTGATTGCCTTATTACAATCAAACATGTGGAACACAGACAAGAGCTCCTGAAGAGGGATCCTTAGCTGACTATAAATAACCGGGAAACAAATGTCCACTGGAAGCACCAGGAGGATTAGCTTGCCAAGTAATGTAACAGAGAAGAAATAGGAAGGGATAATTGCTTCCTTCTTCTTGGTACGAATACAGAGAAATGTAACAATCTCTCAATGTCTGAGAAACAAGAAAGTGCATTCTTCTGAAAAACAAGGTAATAAAATTATGTATTGCTTCAGAAGAAAAGTAGACTCAGAATCACTAACTACAAATAAGAAACTCAGATAATTTCAAATAGAAGCACATGGTCACAGCGTTACCACCATGAATCCTCTGAGACAGACCCAAGAATCTAAAACATTGATTCTGGCAACACTTGTGTGGCTCTCCATTACAGCAAAGTTACTGAAATGGAAAAGGGGACTGCCATTGTGCAAAAAGGATAATCTCAAAAACACAGCTATCTTGAGAGCGAGAACACAAAGACACTGGACTCTTTATTTCTCATCTATCATTGCGAGATTTCTCAGAATTCACAAAAACAAAACAAGATACTTGGTTAACATTTTCTGAGTTGGAAAAAAATAAAAATCTCCTATCTGGTATGTCAGATTAGTCATTGAGAAAAATGCAAATCAAAACAGTTTGTGGGGAAAATGTGATGCTCTGTAAATATATCTAGCAAGTTTAAAAAGGAAAGTGGTAGAGGATAAAAGGAAGCTCATGATATTAAGAACAGCTGATGTGACTTGTCCAAAAATATCTATCAGAAACTTGTATGTGGTGGGCTTCATAACTTATCACTGAAAATGTCAGTCTCTCTTATTAATGGAATAATGGGCACTCAGAGTTAATTTCAAACACTTAATCTTTATTACTTGTGTTTTTTTAAAAGCAAAATACATTTCAAGAGAACATTATGAAGATTAAAAATCAAGAAAATTTAAAATGTCAGAACAAATAAACTATTTATTTATGATATTAAGGATATTCTTCCCAAAAGAAGTCACATTTTAAACACAAACATATTGTGTTTCTCTTATCGTAAGAGATGGGTGTGAATCCCAAGATTCATGGCTAGAGGATGACATACTGAGAATTGGTATTTACTTAGATAATTCACAATCATAAAAAAATTGTAAACAGGGATCAAATTTAAAAAAAAGAAAAAGAAGCAATGACTTTCAACTGACCACAGTCACAGAGAGGTGATAGATGTGGCTGAAGCTGGAGCGCTAACAGAAAGACAGCGGCAGAAGTGGTCACGTGTCATCCTGGGGCGTTCGATCCAGGGCCCACACATATTGGTGGCGTGCAGAAAGATCACAAGTTGATTCCAGAAGTATGAAATCATGGAACATTTGCCCTTGAAGAAGCCCTTCCATGAGCCCCGCCCTTCCATCTGATGTGCAGAGGATGGGCTGGGGGATTAGCTTAAAGTCACAGCGTCTTTCCAGCTCTTTCTGTCTGAAGACAGCTTTCAGGTGAGTTTCTCTAGTCTGACCATCACAAACACAAGATCGCTGAGGGCCTTGTCCCTGGAAAAGAAGCATACGTTAAATTTCATTTTTGTAAGTCTCCATTTTCTGTCTTACAAAAAGTAGCTTCAAATTTGCAATACAGAATATATGTATTCTGGGGAAGTCCAAAGTGACAGAGCTTTTTTATTTGACTTGCATTTTGGATCCACCCACATGCCACCTGGCGAATCTCAGAATTCAAGAAGGTTTGCAATGAAAAGGCCTAAGGAGTGCTGGTGGTAAAGAACTCGCCTGCCAATGCCGGAGACATGAGACTCAGGTTCGATCCCTGGGTCGGAAAGATCGCCCAGAGGAGGGCATGGCAACCCACTCCAGTGTTCTTACCTAGAGGACCCCATGGATAGAGAAGC
This sequence comes from Redunca redunca, assembly GCA_006410935.1. Classification (NCBI taxonomy): domain Eukaryota; kingdom Metazoa; phylum Chordata; class Mammalia; order Artiodactyla; family Bovidae; genus Redunca; species Redunca redunca. The sequence continues at coordinate 1,356,115 of SJYQ01000329.1, read as the reverse complement.
CTGGTGGGCTACAGTCCATGCGGTCACAAAGAGTCGGACACGACTGGAGCAACTGAACATGCGCGATGCCCTGCTTAGAGGGAGCAGGCTGTCTCAGCTGCAGGGTCTCAGAGGAGGCCGTGGGGGGGCGGAGGGCCCGGCTGTCCCGACCCCCACCCTAACACTGCTCCCCTGCCCCACTTCTTCTCTAGCTCTCGGTGTCTTCCTCAGCAAGAAAAAAAGAGGCAGACCAAGAAAGAGAAATCAGAAGTTCTCACACTGACCTCACACATAAAGCCTTTTAATTATGTGACATTTTGGCCAATAATCTGTAGTATCTATTTGGGAAATCATCTTCAGGTCGATAAATCACTAGTCCAGCCCTCTCATTTATAAATGACCATTACTCATGGACTGTTCGGGAACTGCACTTTCTTTCATCCATGCCTTCATTCAGCAAATACGTACTGAGAAGTTCCTCTGCCAGAAACTGCTAGGTATGGGGAGAGAGAAATCCCTTCCCTTCGAGGCTGATAGTCCAGCCAGAAAGACAGATGTGCACTGAACACAAGCGCATTTCCATGTTATGACTGCTACGCTGCAGCTGCTCTGCAACACAGTACAGTCATTTAGCACAGGGGGTAACTGACACACGGCCGGGGAGGCTTCTCACTTCGGTACTTCTGAAAAATGACTTAATCTCTCTGAGTTTCAGCTTCCTCCTTTTTAAGCTGTAAATAAAAATTAGTTTTTATGCATACGTTGTTAGGAAGGTTAACGAGATAAAACATGTGAACATGACCGGCATACAGCAGGTGCTCGTAACTGTTGGCCATTGTCACTGCTCTTTCTGCAGGAGAAACAAAAACCCTGTTTTATTTGGCTTGTGAAGGTCTAAAGATGCTTTCCATCACTTCATGGCACATAGATGGGGAAACAGTAGAAACAGTGACAGACTTTATGTTTTTGGGCTCCAGAATCACTGCAGATGGTGACTGCAACTATGAAATTAAAAGATGCTTGCTCCTTGGAAGAAAAGCTATGACCAAACTAGAGAGCATATTCAAAAGCAGAGATATTACTTTGCTAACAAAGGTCCATCTAGTCAAGGCTATGGTTTTTCCTGTGGTCATGTATGGATGTGAGAGTTGGACTATAAAGAAAGCTGAGCACCGAAGAATTGATGCTTCTGAACTGTGGTGCTGGAGAAGACTCTTGAGAGTCCCTTGGATTGCAAGGAGATTCAACCAGTCCATCCTAAAGGAGATCAGTCCTGGGTGTTCATTGGAAGGACTGATGCTGAAGCTGAAACTCCAGTACTTTAGCCACCTGATGCGAAGAAATGACTCAGTGGAAAAGACCCTGATGCTGGGAAAGATTGAAGGCGGGAGGAGAAGGGGATGACAGGGAATAAGATGGTTAGATGGCATCACCGACTCAAAGGACATGAGTTTGGGTAAACTCTGGGAGGTGGTGATGGACAGGGAAGCCTGGCGTACTGCAGTCCATGGGGTTGCAAAGAGCTGGACACGACTGAGTGACTGAACTGAACCGAAAGATGCTTCATGGAAAGGCTTTCTTCTAGCTGAGTCTTGAAAATAAATTAAATCCCTGCCAGGTAACTTTGGGGAGGAATAGACTCTGGGTAAAAGTTACATGAGTAGAGTGCTAAGGGCAGGGCACAGCCTGACACACTGGAGGACCTCCCGGCCACAGGACACAGGCCTGCCTGTCCCCACACAGGCCCAGACAGGGACAGGGGCCAAATGCTCTGAGGACTTAGTTCTGTCCTCTCCCTCCCCTGGGCCAGCCGGTCCTTTGTCTTGGCCTTAAGTTTCTTATTTGGAAATTAAAGTGAAAAAAGCAGAGGACCGCTACCATCACTCCTAGCTCCAAAATGGTAAGGTTTTATCTTAGGATCTAATAAAGTCAAACCAGGTTTATGTTGCATACTGGCCAAAACCAAGTGAATGTTCTGAGTTGGGAGGCTGCTTAAGAAAGATATGGGTACTTCTGTTACCAAACCAGACTTGGGTCTATTTGCCTGATGTGCAGCAAAGTCAACGGACTGACATTCGTTTCTGGTGAAATAAAGAACACTATTTAGTGCAAGTTGTCCAAAGTGGGACCAAGCCAGGAAAACGAACAGCTCATGCTCAAAAGACATGAACTCTCTCTGACGGCTTTTGCAAGCATGCATGCTAAGTTGCTTCAGTGGTGTCTGACTCTGTGTGACCCCATGGACTGTAGCCCACCAGGCTCCGCCATCCCTGGGATTCTCCAGGCAAGAACACTGGAGTGGGTTGCCATTTCCTTGGAAGTGAGGACAAAACAGGTCAACCTCATACACGCGCGGTTTCCGTTTTTTAAGAAACACATTGACTTACTTCTGGCTGCGCTGGTCTTGGTTGCTCTGTGGGCTTTCTCACTGGCGAGTGGGGCTACTCTTCAGTCCTTCCCACCATCAGGGTCCTTTCAAATGAGTCAGTCAGTTCTTTGCAGCAAGTAGCTAAAGTGTTGGAGCTTCAGCTTCAACATCAGTCCTTCCAATGAAGACCCAGGACTGACCTCCTTTAGGATGGACTGGTTGGATCTCCTTGCAGCCCAAGGGACTCTCAAGAGTCTTCTCCAACACCACAGTTCAAAAGCATCAATTCTTCGGTGCTCAGTTTTCTTTATGGTCCAACTCTCACATCTATACATGACCACTGGAAAAACCATAGCCTTGACTAGATGGATCTTTGTTGGCAAAGTAATACCTCTGCTTTTTAATATGCTGTCTAGGTTGGTCATGACTTTTCTTCCAGGAGGAAGCATCTTTTAATTTCACGGCTGTCATCACCACTTGCACTGATTCTGGAGCCCAGAAAAATAAAGTCTCTCACTGTTTCCATTGTTTTCTCATTTATTTGCCATGAAGTGATGGAACCAGATGTCATGATCTTAGTTTTCTGAATGTTGAGCTTTAAGCCAACTTCTTCACTCTCCTCTTTCACTTTCATCAAGAGGCTCTTTAGTTCTTCTTCACTTTCTGCCATAAGGGTGGTGTCATCTGCATATCTGAGGTTATTGATATTTCTCCCAGCAATCTTGATTCCAGCTTGTGTTTCTTCCAGTCCAGCGTTTCTCATGATGTACTCTGCATAGCAGTTAAATAAGCAGGGTGACTATTATTTTTTGTCTTGCTTGACTGTTTTCCCTCTGTTTCTGCATTTTCTCACTTCTCTGCTTAAATTTGCTCTCTGGAACTTGGGGAAGGCCTAGGAGGCTAGAGCTTTCCTGCAAATGAGAGGCAGGTGTGGGACCTGGCTGGTGAGGCAGTCTGTCTCCAGGAAGGCGCCTCAGGAAGCTGCTCGGTTTCTTCTCATGGAAGTCTGTGAGGGGACGCAGGGGACTGTGGGAAAGGGGCACGGACTCCTGAGCTGCCGCTGAAGGAGAGGATCCACTCCCTGGAAGCGAGGGCTGACACAACTCAAGGACAGGGCGCTGCCGCCCTTCAGACTTGTGAACTTGTTCCGTTTCCACTGCAAGGTATTCACATGCTTCTGCTTTTGTCATTATGTCATTTCTCAGTCAATGGATAGGAAAGATCTGCTATTATAACGTGGGGATCAGGAAACATGTTTAATCTGTTAAAGGATCTCAAGTGTGAAGACCCTGAGAATCACTAGACCCTGCTAAGTTGCTATGAATTGACTTTTATCTCAAAGCTAAAAGCTAATCCCCACAAACTGAAACATTATATAAAATATATATATAAAGAAAGCAAAATGATGCCGAGGCAAATACAATGATATTAAGGGAAAGTGAAATAAGACAGAAATGGAGAAATGGAGAAATCCTCTGAAGAATGAAAGCAGTCTTTCTTGGAGCCTTTCTGTATCAGAAATCTGGTACTGAAGATACTGATGATGTGGGAGGGATCATGGACTTTCCGTAACCAACCCCTCACTCCCCTGAGTTTGAAAGTTCTCAACCAAACAGTGTACATAAAAGATATCTGCATGGCAGAAACCACCACCAGACCAGGTTAGTCCTCACTGGTGCTGACTGGTATGATGGTGAAAGCTTTTCATGTTTTCAAAAGCCCAGATGAGCTCCATGTTTGAAGACAGGGTTCATTCATTATGGAAGCTACCCCAGGAAGGGTATTAGGCATAGGCCAGAGTCAAAGACAGTTCTCTACTCTGATGCAAGGGTATTATCTCCTGTCCATTAGGCACATCTCAGAATATTCGCATCGATGGTGTTTTAGGAAGTTGAGGCTCCAACCTAAGGGAATGCAGTGCAGTAGTGGGGAACTGTGGAGAAGGCAATGGCACCTCACTCCCGTGCTCTTGCCTGGAAAATCCCATGGATGGAGGAACCTGGTGGGCTGCAGTCCATGGGGTTTCGAAGAGTCAGACACGACTGAGCGACTTCACTTTCAATTTTTACTTTCATGCACTGGAGAAGGAAATGGCACCCCACGCCAGTGTTCTTGCCTGGAGAATCCCAGGGACAGGGGAGCCTGGTGGGCTGCTGTCTATGGGGTCGCACAGAGTCGGACACGACTGAAGTGACTTAGCTGTGGGGAACTGGGGTCTGGAAGAGACAAACGTGTGAAACTTCTTACAGCTGTAGCTGGCACGGAGATCACGCGCACCCTTCAGCCTATCCAGAGGGTTCAAACCATGACCTGATACTCGCTCTGTATTTACAAAGCGCATGATCCTCCCCCAACACTCCTGCTCATCAGCACTCCTCTCACAGGTCCCTTCAGCACTATCAAGGTTAAGTCAGTAGAAACTTTCTCACTTCTACTTGTATAAACAATTCGAGAGCTCTTTTTTTTTTTTGGTCTTTTTTGGTTTTCCTTTCTTAGAAGAATCTTCCATTTATGTTAGGAGCATTGGGGAAAGCTAATTGTTTATGGTTCTGGCTGTATCAAAATCCTAAACCAAAAATGTGGTGGTATTCTTCCCTTGAAGTTGTCACAGCTTCCATATTTGGTTATCTTCATGGTCTCAGAAACAAGTCTTGCCTTATTTTTAATGTCACTTAGGTGCTTCAAGTGATAGGAAGCAAGTGGATGCAAAGGCTGCTGCCTTGGGGGTTTGTACTTGCTAAGAGGAAAAGACAGCAAAGGTGAGACGAGAGGACAAAGCAGAGCTCCCTACGGTGGCAGCACTGTTACATATGATGCTGCACTGCCCTCAGCCAGAGCCCTGGAGGAGGTTCCAGAAAAAGGAGATGGGCCCATGTAGGACACACACAGTTTGCATATATTATTTCCTTTAATCTTCACAGTAACCCCTACTGATTTGTAAATGAGAAATCTTGTGTTTCAAGAGATGAAGCAACTTGTTCAAAGAGCTAAGAAGTGACAGTGCCAAGATTAAAATCTTGCTATCATTTCACACTCAGAAGAGAGGACTTATTGAGAGTAAAGATTTATTGCCCTTGCTGGTACAGGAAGTTTTGTTGTTGAAATTAATTTTGTGTGGTGGTTTTCCAAATACATTCCTAGAAAAACTACTGCTCTGAAGTTTTAGTGGTTCTTCAGTGGTTCCAGAATATTTTACTTTAACTTCATTCATGAAATAGAGTTCTATTTTAATAAAATACATGTGTTATATACCAACACCTAGGAAACCATGAAATTATTCATTTGAATTCTTATTGGTTAATTTCATAAGTAAATGTTACAAATTAGGACTTGCAAAAACTAGGGGATTCTATTAAGAAAATAATTGTTTTTCTACAGTTGGAATTTTGTCACCATCCCATTTCTCTGCTTCTCTTTTCAGCAATATCTATTGAAAGAATTACTATTTGTTCTTACATCTCCAAAACCGCCATGTTCCCTTCAACCCACTCCAGTCAGGGTTCAATCCCATCTACTTCACAGAAGCCTACCCTAGCCTGTGCCAACAATGCCTCAGCCAAATTAAGCCAGACAAATTTGGGGTGTTTTTTTTTGGCTCTGATTTTATGTGACCTTTCAGAAACATTCAACATAGATGACAGCTCCCCTCTCCAAAGATCTCCCACCTCCCCTCATGTCTTCCAGGACGCCACACTTGTCTGGCTCCCTCTCCCCTCTCCAAAGCTCTCCCCCCTCCCCTCACGTCTTCCGGGACACCTTACTGTCTGGCTCCCTCTCCCCTGATGTCCCTCCCGGTGCCCAGCTCTGCGTCTTCTACCTTGATTCGGCCCCTGATACTGAGGGGATCAGCACCCTCCCGTCTGCTCCTCCCAGTGACCCTCTCTTAGGCTCTCTAATCCAATCTCCTACACGCGGGTAACTGGTAACTGGCAGCACAGGCTGGAATCAGGATTGCCAGGAGAAACACCAATAACCTCATGTATGCAGATGACCACCACCCTTATGGCAGAAAGTGAAGAACTAAAAAGCCTCCTGATGAGAGTGAAGGAGGGGAGTGAAAAAGTTGGCTTAAAGCTCAACATTCAGAAAACTACTATCATGGCATCCGGTTCCATCACTTCATGGCAAATAGATGGGGAAACAATGGAAACAGTGACCGACTGAATTTTCTTGGGCTCCAGAATCACTGCAGATGGTGACTGCAGCCATGAAATTAAAAGACGCTTACTCCTTGGAAGAAAAGTTATGACCATCCTAGACAGCATATTAAAAAGCAGAGACATTACTTTGCCGACTAAGGTCCGTCTAGTCAAGGCTATGGTTTTTCCAGTAGTCATGTATGGATTTGAGAGTTGGACTTTGAAGAAGATTGAGCACCGACGAATTGATGCTTTTGAACTGTGGTGTTGGAGAAGACTCTTGAGAGTCCCTTGGACTGCAAGGAGATCCAACCAGTCCATCCTGAAGGAGGTCAGTCCTGAATATTCATTGGAAGGACTGATGTTGAAGCTGAAACTCCAATACTTTGGCCACCTGATGCGAAGAACTGACTCACTGGAAGAGACTCTGATGCTGGGAAAGATTGAAGGAAGGAGAAGGGGATGACAGAGGATGGGATGGTTGGATGGCATCACTGACTCAATGGACATGAGTTTGAGTAAACTCCGGAAGTTAGTGATGGACAGGGAGGCCTGGCATGCTTCAGTCCACGGGATACAGAGTCAGACACAACTGAGCAACTGAACTGAACTGTTAACTGAGCTAGTTTCACTTTGCCAAAGCCCTGACATGCCGAAATTTGCAGCAAAAAGAGGATATATTTGCAAGGTGGTCAAGCAAGGAGAGGGGAGAGGTCTCAGATCTGCCTCTCTGAAAGCAATGGGCTCAGAGTAATTGCAGGATAAAGAATGAAGAAGCAGGCGTGGGTAACGTGGGGAAAGGTGATTGGAACGGGCGTGGTGATGATCCTGCACAGGCATAACTAGCGCCAGGTCTCTGCAGGCACTCAGCACGCTCTGAGGGTGGAGCTTTGGCCCTCTGACGTCACAAAAACCCCCAGGTGGACCCTTGCGCAGGCCCATTTGGAGCGTTGGCGGTTCGAACCGGTCTTAACCAGCTCAGCTGGAACGAGACACAGCTGACTACAAATACCTTATTGTTTAGTTGTCTGCAGCTTGGGGGATGTGCAAGTTTTAAGACAACCTCGATTAGTGAAGTCAGGGGCAATGATTTGACTGATGATCGCCCCTGGTTCATCCCTAACCTGGCGTTCAGGCTCAGATTCACACCCAGTTGCTCAGCCATCTCTCCACCGTCTAACAGGTGTCACACTTAAGATGCCCAGAGCAAAACTCTTGACCTTTCCCTTCTCAATCTGGTTCTGACCTGTTCTTTCCCACCTGGGAAAATGACTAAACCATCTATCCAGTTGCTCAGACTAGAAACGTGGGAGTCACCCTCGACTCCCTTCCCTAACGTCCTGCAGCCAACTTATCCAACTTACCCTGCATCACCCCACCTCTCTCCAGCTTTGTTGCTGCCGTTTTAATCCAAATAACTGTCGTTTCTCCGGGGTTCCTGCCCCAGGCTTCTACTTTCATTCTTTCCTCCTTCCTAAAATATCAGATCTCTATACCAAAGCTCAGAGTTTCTCGACTAGAGCAGTACTGACATTTTAGGCTGTCGATGTTTGCTGTGGGGGCTATCCCAGGTATCAGGGGGTGTTTAGCAGTATCCCTTGCCTCTGCCCACTAGATGTCAGTAGCACTTTCCAGCTGTGACAACCAGAAATGCCTCCAGACAGTGATAAAGGTCCCCTGGGGGGCAAAATCGTCCCCTGCTAAGAATTACTCCCATAGCCAAAGCCATTTTTATTAAAACAAAAACAACGAATCACAGATAATGATAATAAATATTAAGATAAAATAATAAAAACTAATGCCTCCTCCCTACGTTAAACCCCCCGCGGACTCCCCGAGTCTCCCGCGTGTCCAGGAAGGCTCTGCCTGATCCAGCTCTGCCGATTTATCCCCCGCTGACGCTCCCAGTGGCTCGACTGCTATTCCTCCTATAAATTAAGCTCATTCCCACACAGGACGCTGCCCTTGGTGGTCTTTCTGTTCAGGCTGCTTCTCGCCTAACTTCCTGACTTGTGCATGACCTCTCTCTGCGCGTAATGGACCTAGCTTCTCCGCACTCCTTATCTCCCTCCGCTGCCTTCCTGTCCAGCTTTACATNGGCCTCCACGGGGGAGCCCTGGGGCTCGGCCATCCGGGCAAGGACCTCAGAAGTAGTGCAAGTGGGGGTCACGCAGACGGGGGAGCAGAGGACCCTCGGGGTCCTGGAAGGGCTGGCGAAGGCCCGGGGCAAAAGCAGCGGAGCTGGGGAGCGCTCGGGCTGGGAGCTGGGCAGTCGGGGCTCCGCGCCCGCTCGGCAGCCTGCTGGTGAGAAGGACGTTTCTCTTCTCATAAGATGGAAAGAGCATGAAACGTGCTAATGTAAGCTCCCTGCGCCAGGAAGGGCGAGTCCGAGTTCCTCCTCCTCCTCCATCCTTCCAGGCTCCACGTGCCTTCACTGCCTGACCTTGAAACCAGCAAAGACCTTCAGAGACGAGCCCACACTCACCCTCCTGTTCTCCGCGGCTTCTGCCAGCTGCCTCGGAGGAAACGTGAGGCTGTGTGGCTGCTGACATTGCGTCGCCCTCTCTTCTGTGAAGGTGATCGAAGGCTTGGCAGGACGCAGCGCTTGTGCCCACCCCCCCAAATTGCCAGCCGGCAGGACCCCTGTCCTGCTAGGCTGCTCATCACAGATGCCCCTGACACTTCACAGCTATTAGGATAAAAGCGGAGTCTGCCAGCCCTGGCTTCACACGATGGGGGAATAAACAATAGCTTGCAGATTAAATAACACAGGATATTTTATATTCTAGTTTGGGAGTTTAGCAGAAACTGAGAGCATGATAAATAAAAGGGACTGCTCTCCTTTAATAAAGCAAACAGACCAAGGAGCCATTCATTTACCATATGAAGGATTTGTTTTCCAGGGCAATCATGCAAAAAGGCTTAGCCTATCTTGCAGATGAAAAACTGGCCTGACCCTATCCTGCCCAGCTGACTGAACTTTGCAAACAGGGTTTTCAAAGTGCTCTTTTTCAATTAATGTTTTAATATTTTGAGGCTTTTCATGGAAATTATAGCTCTAGCTGTTCAAGATGACTTCAGCGACTGCCTGATTTACAAATGCACCCAAGCAATGCCAATGGCCTTTGCAAATTAGATTTTTAAAATAATTCACACGGTGGCTTTTTAATGTACTCAAGTGCTTCCCATATGCCGCTTTCTAGCCTCTTCTGAAGCACAGATATTTCAGAGCAGAGTGCACATTTCAACTCTGTTTTTTCATACCTTTCCCTTTCAGATAGCTTCAACGATGCTTTCATTAATCAGAATAAAGAAAAGAGAACCATGGGGCTCAAGATGAGACGCCAATCATCAAGGCTGCTGTCATGCTGAGTCTCAGGTCGCCACCAAATCCTCAGCCCTCTCTCATCTTCTATTGTCTGTATTGTTGCCACAGTTCCTTGCTGTTTTGATCCACTCCATACATTTGTGGCCAAGGTCTTCTTCTTAAGACATTGCTCTTTTCACTTTATTCCCTGCTCAAGAAATAAAAGCACCGTGCAGCCTCCAGTCTAAACTTTCCATTCCCCATACTGGCTTTTTTGCCCCCATTAAAAAAAAAGACTTTCTTTTTAAAGTACTTTTTAATACCAGAGCAAAGCTGAGCAGAAAATGAAGAGTTCCCATATATTTCTTCCCCCCATGCCACCCTAAGACACACAGCTTCCCTCATTATCAGCCTCCTGGACTAGAGTGGTATATTTGTTACAATCGCTGGGCCTGCATTGATACACCATTATCATCCAAAGTCCTTAGCTTAGCTTAGGGTTAACTCTTGGTGTGATGTTTTGGGTTTTGACAGATGTACAATGACCTGTCCCCACCCCTGTGGTCCATACAGAATGGTTTCACTCTAAATCCTCTGTGTTCTGCCTGGCCATCCCTCTTTCTTCTCTAACCCCTGGCAACCGTTGATCTTGCTGTCTCCATAGTTTTGCCTTTTCCAGAATGCCATATCGTTGGATTCATATATTACACAGAGATTTCAGATGCGCTTTTTTTACTTAGTAATATACGTTTAGGATTGCACCATGGCTTTCCATTCTCTTTAGCATTGAATACTATCCCACTGTCTGGATGTATCAAAGTTCGTTTTTCTCTGTACCTACTGAAGGGATTCCCATTTGCTTCCAGGTTTCAGCAATTATGAATAAAGCTGCAATAAACATGGGAGCGCAGGTTTTTGTGTGGACACAATATTCATCTCATTTGGGTAAATCCCAAGAAGTGCAATTGCTGGACTGTATGGTAAGAACATGCTTACTTTTGTAAGAAGCTGCTGAATTATCTTCCAAAGTGGTGGTTCCTTTTTGCATTCCCACTAGCAACAGATCAGAGTTCCTATTGCTTTACTTGCTTGCCAGCATTTGGTGTGGCTAGTGTTGTGGATTTTTGCCATTCTATAAGTGTAGCAGCCTGACTTTTAAATCCTGATTCTATTTACCTTGTCTCTCCAAATGTGTTTGCCTTTTTTTCAAATAGGAACATCCTACTGTTGTCCAGCCTGTGTTCCCACTGAGCCCCCACCGGCCTTGGTTCCAGGTCTGTGCCCTTGTCTTTCCTCACATGAAAGCCTGCCATCCCCTGGGTCAAACCATGCTGTGCTCTTCTCCGTGGGATCTTCTTGACTACACCAGGCGTCATTCCTCTTCCCTTGCTGCGAATGTCTCTAAAGACATGCTTGTCAGCCCAAGACGTCCTGCAGACTAGCTCCTATCCCTAGAGATTCTGCCGTTACTGGACTGTGAGCAAAGGACCTTTAAAAGTCCTCCTGATGATCTAGATGTGCTCCCAAGGTCACGAATCAGCACTGGGACTTACAGTCTTCACCAAATGGTCCAGTACCTTGTATGATCAGGGTCTCTGGAGGAAGGACTCAGCACCAGTAAGTTTAAAGCTCCCCAAGTGATTATAACGTAGAGTTCAGATTGAGCACCACTGGGATTCTACCTTACAACTTGCCCCACATGTATTTTACTACTCAACTAGATCCCCAGTTAATATTTGGGGTTTCAAAGACTCCCAGTTAATATTTGGGGGTTTGTACTTTAAGATTGCTGACCCCAACCCATCCCCTATTCCTAAAATACATCATTATACAGAATACACAACAGAAATTCAGTTCAGTTCAGTCGCTCAGTTGTGTCCGACTCTTTGCAACCCCATGGACTGCAGCACGCCAGGCCTCCCTGTCTATCACCAACTCCCGGAGTTCACTCAAACTCACGTCTGTTGAATTGGTGATGCCATCCAACCATCTCATCCTCTGTCATCCCCTTCTCCTCCCGCCTTCAATCTTTCCCAGCATCAGGGTCTTTTCCAATGAGTCAGTTCTTCCTTCAGGTGGCCAAAGTATTGGAGCTTCAGCATCAGTCCTTCCAACGAATATTTAGGACTGATTTCCTTTAGAATGGCCTGGTTGGAGCTCCTTGCACTCTAAGAGGCTTTCAAGAGTCTTCTCCAACACCACACTTCAGAAGCATCAATTCTTTGGTGCTCAGCTTTCTTTATGGTCCAACTCTCACATCCAAACATGACCGCTGGAGAACCATAGCTTTGCCATAGCTTTGCCTTTGTTGGCAAAGCAGTGTCTCTGCTTTGAATATGCTGTCTAGCTTTGTCATAGCTTTTCTTCCAAGAGGCAAGTGTCTTTTAATTTCATGGCTGCAACAGAAATTAATAGTAAGTAAATATCTAAGTAGGTAAATAAGTAAGTCTAGGTAGCTTGTTTGATTTTATCAGTTGTTTAAGCCCAAGGATTATAAGCAAGATCATATGTTTCAATATCAAATAGGTTATTTATGAAATTACTATCCCTTGACCAAAGGCTAAAAATGTACCCTCCGCTAAGTGCTTGATAAACATGCTGTCTATTAGAGCACAGATGAGCTGAGTGAGTGTTGAGCTTTACCCCAACATTGGACAGTCTGTCACACCATTGAGGAAAAGAAAAATGTCAATAAAAAATGAGGAAAAGAAGCATTCACTACAGATCTTTTGTGTTGAGAATCTTGCTGATTCTTATTTCATGGTTTTGTATGATGCCATCATTACCACTTGCTGATTTAAAAAAAAAAAGACTGTCAACCAGACAACAAATGTTACTTGCTGGCCCATCTGACTTGAGCCCCTAGATTTTTCTTACCAACTTCACTGCATCCTGAAAATAAGATTCAGACCTCGAGAAATTAGTTTTCTTCCTTTCTTTCCCAGGCACAAAGCATATCAGGCAAAACCCACTGATGGTCCATCAACAGCAAAGTTCCCATGAGATGAGTCCCCCCAAGACAATGATGCTCATAATCAGTCCATGGACTCAGTTGTCTGCTGGAGTGGCTGAATTTTGCCTTCCCTAAAATTCATCTCTTTTAACGTTTTCTGCCCACTATGACGCTGCTGTAATAAGAAAGCAGTGAGAATGTTTACTTGGTGAAAATATGTTGCTTTTAAGGATGCAGATGATGTTAAAGTGAACTTTAAGCCCATCAAAATGCAGAAGCCAGGTTCTGGTTCAGAAAGTTAACTGGAAACCTGTGTTTAGCTTTTCCTCCTCCATATCCCAAAGAAATGACAGTCAGGATACCCAAAGGGGGATAAATGGTGGTAATATGTGACACTCTTCCTTTCTTTTATCCTTCAAAAACATTTCCTTTGAGTAGCCTTTAAACAGTTTTCTAAAATGTGTTGATAATATCCCCTGATACCATAAGGATGTGGAAATCGTTTATTGTTTATATGCTCTTCTAGGCAATGTAGCCATACACATCAGCGATAAATTATGAGCCGCCTCGTCTGGATGGGCCAAGCTTGGGAATATCTGCCGTGCCCACAGCCCTTTTCAGACATGATCTTTCCCAAAATCTCACTGTTGCATGTGATCTCCAACCCAGTTTAGGAGAGCCAACAGGTGAGTTTTCCCTAGAAAGATCCCTCTCAAGAGTTCTGAATTTAAGGAGTTAGAATGAACCATCCATTTGGGGAGTTAAGTGAAATACCCAAGGAGAGGAAGTAAGACATCAAAGCCATGAATAGTCAGGAGTGATGGGCGACAATAAATAGAAGCCATGAAAAGGGGGGAAGCTGGTGGGAAAGAGCAGGAGCAGGAAAGCAGAAATAATCAGCAGATGAAGCCAGTGGGATCAGACAGGGCCTTGGGGAATCCTTTTTAAGGAGGACAGCCTTGTCAGCACGCTTGTCTGGCTTTTAACCTTTCATGAAAATAATGGTCCCATACACTAAAAATATCAGTGCAGGAAGGTGGGAAAAGCACAGATTACCTGAAGTTCCTTTTCTAAGCTACTTAGTAAGGAAAACACAGCCTCCCTGAGTTCTTTTCTGCTAAGCTATACAGAAGCTCTTCAAGTATATGTAGCCTATGGCAGCGAAGAAATACAGTGGGGAAAGGTCTGGATTTCAGCCCTAGGATTCCTTTTGAATTCAATGTCTGATTCCATAGGTTGTGTTTATATGACATCAAAGTAACTATTTTAACTTGTGAGGTGAAAAGCAAGTCTTTGACACCACATAGACAAGAGACTCGAGGATCTTTCTTGTGTAAGCTCTTCAGTTAGCATTTATAGAAAGGGCCCCTCTTCTGCCAGCCTGCACCGTCATTATTCTCCTCTTCCATAGAGGAGCCATAAATCACTTAGAGGATAAACTGGCAGGTGTTATATAAACACTGGATACAACTGAACATTCCTTTCAAATAGCGTCGTGGTAAAACCCACAAGGCTCAAAGAATTTGCAGTACTCTGAAGAAGAAAGCAGTACAATAGCCTCAGAAATACTGACATTGCCGGTGAAATAAATCTACAGTATTGACTTTGAGAAGGAAAGACCCAAACACTAAAGCAACAAAACAACGACAGAGTCTATACTTAAAAGGAAGCGGCCAATATCAAAGCAAATCAAAAGTCTTCCTGCAGCCGGAAGTACTGCTGCTTCCCACAGGTTCAAAGTGCTTTCGTGCCCCAAATTATAGTTTGCTGTCTCTGTGTGATAAAGGAAGTACGGTGGAAATGCCTATGTATCTTCTGGAATAGGTAAGAGGTAGAAAGGGTAAAAGCTATTTCCTGTTGTTTTTCTTAGGACTTCAAGTCAGCTCTCTGCAACAAATGTTAGCTTTATTTTTACACGGGAAACACTTTATTTTCCTATTCTCTTTGGTCCAAGTCACACTAGTTTATTGAACATCTAGTATGGACCACTGATGAAAGATGCCGAATCCTTAAAGACAGAGAAACCTGAGTGGGGGGAGTGGGATTCAAACGGGGGCAAGAGTCTGCGTGGCCACAGGGCAGAAAAGACACAAGATGGGAAGTAACATCTGAAACTGACCTAAAAAGACCGGGCAGGTGGAGATGGCAACAGGCTGTGTTCTATGTTGGAAGAATGGCACAAGCCTGAGCATACAAGATCGTCAGGCTCTGAGACAAGGGCAAATAGTTTGGCGTAAGTGTAGAGGGGTAGGAGGAGATAGTTGAAAGGGCAGGCGAAGGCTGATTAGAATTCTTTAGGTTCTTTAAGCTCAGAAATACAAGAATTGGCCCACTTCACTGCAAAGTCAAGGGGAGCTCTGGCTTCAATCAAAGCTGGATCCAGGGACCCACCTTGCCCTGTAAATGTCACCTCTTTCTCCCTGTTGGTTTCATTATCACCTTTTAGTTGTTAGCTCCTGGCAGCTTCAGTCTCTTATCATACCAATTCTAGCAACAGAAAATGAGCTGCTTTTTCTCAACTGCTCAGCCAAGACTCAGAATAGAGATCCTTTGTTCTGATTTAAGTCATTTCTGCCTCTCCCTGAACCAATTACTGTGTCTTGTGTCCCCTCCCGAAGCCAAGAAGAGGGATCAGTGCCAGTCAATTCATATGGACGAGGGAATGAGTCCCCATAAGGAATCTTAAAGACACTACCACTACAAGAGCTGGCTTCTGGGATGGAAAGACAGCAGGTGTCCCCACAAGGGGCCAGATTTTGGGGGCTCTGAAACCAAGCTGAAGAATATGCACTTGTTTCGGCCATGGAGAGTCATCAAACATTTCAATGCAGAGAAGCAGAATCATGGAAGCTGTTCCAGAATGGTCTGGCCCCAAGATGGAGGAAAAAATAAGAGAGCTGAGAGATAACAGGCTCTCTTATCAATAATCATTTCTGAAAAAGAAAATGAGGGTTCAAACTAGAATTGTAGTCCTAATGCGAAGGTGATGGATTAGAGATGGAAGTTGCAGCAACTTGGTTATCAGCTGAGTTCCTGTGGAAGAGAAAGAAAATGAGTCATCAGAGATGATTACTGTTTGCAAACCTGGTCAACTGGGGAAACGGAGTTAGGAGGAGTAGTTTGGGGGTGAAATCAGTTGAGCTTGGCAGTCCTGAGTTTGAGGATAGGTGATGCTCCCAGTGGAGATTTTCATCAGGCAGCTGGAAAGGGAAGTCAGTACAATACGCAAGCAGATCCAGGTGCCTACAGGTAAAGGGGAAGCATCAGGGTCATCCCAGGAGACAGCAACGGAGGCCCAGGGCAAGAGCAATCCTGGGCGGAGAATGACCATTCCAGCCGGTTTCTATGTTCGCACCCATCGGTTGTGTGACGGTCCCAGGAGGTACTGAAGAGCAGTCTAGAGCCTGGGGTTTCGCCCAGGCGGTCTCAGTGGATAGGCACCAGGAAAGCGCACAGGGCAGATGGTGTGAGCAGCTGATTTGTTTCTTGATCTCTTCCCTAATAATTGAAAGTTCTCATTTCTTCCTTCCACTGTCTTCTCATTCCTCATGTATAATCTGACTCTCCAAGGCTGTTAGCAGGTCCGCACAGTCTTTCTATTCCCAAGTCTCTAGTTGACTGTTCTCAAAATAACTCCTCTGTGGATCATCAGCTCCTCTCCTCTCTGTCACATCCATTCCAACAGTTCTTGTGAAAGCAGCATTCCAGCGCAGGACTAAGATCTTTGCCCTGGAGCAGAGTCACCGTGTGACTTTGGCCAAAGTATCGATCTTCTGAAACCTCCATTTCCTCACCTGAAAAAAAATAGTAACCATACCTACTTTATAGGGTTGCTGTGAAGATAAGTAAAATACGTGTGGTGCAGAAGCAATGATAGTGTGTTTAACATACCAGGCTGTATGTCCTAGTGAAAAGTAATTGCAAGGCAGGAGTTTTAATCTGGATAAGAACTCCATCGTCGGGCTCTTGAACTGTTTTACTCTGCTCCTCACTGCGCCCTCCTCCGTGCTCCCCTCCCAGAAGCACACGGACAAGTTCAGTCTGAGTCCCCCGCAGACAGCCCTCAGCTGCACGGGTCACAGAACCTACGGAAGGCAGTGGAGGACGGTGAACCTACGGAGGAAGGCTTCACCTTCGCCAAGAGCACGGTGAGGCTGCTGGCATGGCAGAGGCGCTCACGGCCCTGGGCGTGCAGGGGCAGGGGAGGGCGGAGGCAGCTTCCAAGCCTCTGAGCTGCAATCTCCTCCTTCACAAACAAACCAGAACGCCACCAACGTTCGTTCCAACCCAAGTGAGGACCCAGGGGCGAGTGGGGTGTGGGGGTGCACTGTCACGAGAGATGGCAGGCGAGAGGCTGGCATGTTCCAGGGAGGGGGAAAGGAGCAGGACAGGGCTATGATCACAGACCGGCACGTGAGCTGAGGACAGGTGGTGAGAAGGAAATGGTGCCATGTGAGAGAGCGCAAAAGGCAAGGCAAGGCTGCCAAAGCCGAGGGTCGTGCTCTTCTCTGCGTGCTTGAGGCCAGCCTCCAATCTGTTACTGTGAGGAGGGTGGGAAAGAATCTGAAGGGTTAAGAAGCCCAGGAATATCTAGTTTAGAAAACTAGCTTTGTGAGATTTTCTACTTTGTTCATTTGCTACCGGTTAGAGTCAAGAGCCTGGACTTCCCCGGTGGCTCAGTGGTAATGCAGAAGACACGGGTTCGATCCCTGATCTAGGAAGATCCCACCTGCCATGGAGCAGCAAAGCCCGTGTACCTCAACCCGCGAGCTCTAGAGCCTGGGGACTGCAAGTGCTGAGCCTACCTGCCCCAGAGCCGTGTTTGTCACCAAGAGAAGCCGCGGCAACGCGAAGCCTGGGCACTGCAGGTAGAGTGGCCCCACTCTGGAACTAGGGCAAAGCCCATGTGCAACAGTGAAGACCCAGCGGGTGAAGGTCAATTTTAAAATAAATAAGATAATTTTTAAAAAGAGCATCAGTTCAGCTCAGTTGCTCAGTCGTGAAGCTCAAGCTCAAGCTTAACCATTTCTCTGTTTAAAGTAAAAGATGTAGGACTCTTTCTTTCACTTGAACACTTAGAGGCCACTGTTGGCTTCTTCAGGTCAGTTCAGTCCAGTCGCTCAGTCGTGTCCGACTCTCTGCGACCCCATGAATCGCAGCACTCCAGGCCTCCCTGACCATCACCAACTCCCGGAGCTCACCCAAACCCATGTCCATCGAGTCCGTGATGCCATCCAGCCATCTCATCCTGGGTCGTCCCCTTCTCCTCCTGCCCCCAATCCCTCCCAGCATCAGAGTCTTTTCCAATGAATCAACTCTTCGCATTAGGTGGCCAAAGTACTGGAGTTTCAGCTTCAGCATCATTCCTTCCAAAGAAATCCCAGGGTTGATCTCCTTCACAATGGACTGGCTGGATCTCCTTGCAGTCCAAGGGACTCTCAAGAGTCTTCTCCAACACCACAGTTCAAACGCATCAATTCTTCAGCGCTCAGCCTTCTTCACAGTCCAACTCTCCCATCCATACGTGACCACTGGAGAAATCCTAGCCTTGACGAGACGGACCTTTGTTGACAAAGTAACATCTCCGCCTTTTAATATGCATCTTCCTTATCTCTGCGTATTTTGGCATCCCACCAAAGGAGTGAAGCAGGAGGACGTGGAGAGTGGCGCGGGTGACCCCAGAGGGGACGGGAGGCCTGTGTGAGCTGCGGGCGGGGCTGTGCATAGCACCGCAGATCTCTCGCTCCCACAGCAGAACTGGGCCAGCACCAAGAGCGTGTGTAGGAATGACCCTTTCATGAATCGTGCTATTTTGAAAGGGCCCTTCCTCCATCAGGCTGACCCAAATTAAACACAGCCGTCGCATTCGGAAGCCCTGAAGGAAGCCCTTCTCTCTGGCGCTAGGGATCCAGCTGGAGCTGGCGCGGCGCAGAATGCAGTGATTCATGCAGCAGGAAGGTGACTGGCTGCGGGGCAGCAGGGAGCTTTTCTTCTGTAAGAATTTCTGTCGTGGCCTTTCCTGACCCTTCGCTCTGGTGATTGAAATTTAAAAGTAAAATGAATGCCTTTTCCATGAGTTATTGCATTTTCCTCTCCCGCACTTAGCATAACTTGCTACTTGGGGGGAAAAAGGGTAAAGGACTCTGTTCAGTCGAATGTCTGGATTAATGATCTCCCTGAGTGTCTCGGGTCTAAATGGTAGGTTTGAGGGTGCAGAGAACCTGGGTGCTTCCAGTGAGACATACAGCTTTACTAGGACTTGTAATAGAAAGAGAAGCTAATCACCAAAATGGTGATGAAATCCCAGTGAGGATGATGGCCTCAGTTTAGAAGTGATTTTAAGCTGTTCCAGTGAACGCCAGAGGGCCGCAGTTTTTAAGCCCTCTCTGCTCATGTTGACCTGGGTTCAGGAAACTGATTCACACAAACACTAGGCCTGACCTTACCAAAGGGGAGTGGTGAGAAAGAGGGGGAAGTGTGTTTACTTTAGATTTTCCAAAACAAATTTGGTGATTTAACCGAAAAAGAATGAGCCTCAGTTAGAGATGGGGTCAGAGAAGGCCCAAAGGAACCAGTTAATGGATCTCTATTTCCCTGAAATTGGTTTAACATTTAAAGCAAAAGTTTTCAAGATATTTTTACAATAGCGCTTGACACTGCAGGAAGTCGGGGAGAAAGGATGTCTGTTGTACTACAGTGGACAAAGCGCCAGCGCCAGCCTGTGGGTTGGCATTGTTTCCTTCTAGACAGACGTGTTCCCTAAAGCCATCAGCGTCTGGGACAAGACAGCTGTGAGAGTGAGGCCGGAATGCAGACGCCCACCGTGCACAGCTGAGCCAGGCGGCGGCGTGACGCGGGGCGGCGGCGTCTGGTTGGAACCAGGACACCTTCACCCTGGCTGGCTGCTGAGACGCCCTGCGACACAGCAACCTCACAGGGAAGGACAGAGAGGTTCTGAGAGGGAGGCTTCCTGAAAGCCTTCCACCCACCAAGCCTGCCTGTCGGGGGTCAAGTGCCAGAGGACCAAACACAGAAACAGGGCGCTTGGCGTGGACGCGTGAGAGAACCTGCATGACGCCAAAATGCAGTGCCACACACATGCGGAAACCTCACAGCCGGCTTTCTGACCATCTCCGGGACCCACTGGGCCTATGAGGAGCTGCCTGGCAAGTCAAGATGAGGCTCCGGCATCCAACAAGTGCTGATTAAGCAGCGCCCACACCCCAGGGCAGCGGGCTTTGTCTGTGCCGTACACTGCCGTCACCGTTGCAGACGGAACAGCGACACTGGCAGCTACGCAAGCCCCGTGGCACCGAGTTTCCACGTGTTAGCTCATCAGCCTCGTGAAGTCGATGCTACCATCCCCATCTCACAGCTGAGGAGATGGTGACTTAGACTGGAAAATGAACTTGACTAAATCTGGCAGAGCTAAAGGACAGGGAAGCAAAGACGAACCTGAAGAGTCAGTAGGAGGAGGGTAGGAGATGACGGGGGTGAGAAAGGCGGAAACTCGAGAGCAGACAGTCAGAGGCGAGGCAGACCGCAGGCCAGGGGTGGGCGGCCGGTACAGTCTGTACCCGGGAACCGCAGACACCGAACGCTCCTGCTCAGTAGCACCGGGTCCGAGGGCTTCTCACACTTCAGTGTGTCTGTGAATCACCCGGGGATCATGTTCACACTGCAGACGGATGCAAGCAGTCCTGGGATTCGGCATTTCTAACAGATTTCCAGGTGACGTGATGCTCCTGGTCTGAGCTCAATCTGAACAGTTAGTAAGAATCTAGATGGGCCCAGCTGCTGGTCTAAGAACCAAGGCCCAGTGGTCTATAAGGTCCACAAAGCTCAGGGAAAACAATAAAGGTGATGGACTGAGGTTTTTTTTTTTTCTTTTTCTGTTTACTAGATTGCTGGTTTACTGTGAAAGGATACCACTCTGAAGAGCCAGATGGAAGAGGCGCTGTCAGGAAAAGGTGTGGGAGAAGGGGTGCAGTTTCCACACCCTGAAAGGTATGCCTCCCTCCCAGCACCCCAACCCAGACGCTCTTCAAACTCCAGTTGCTGGTTTTCATATAGCTAACTTCATTCAGCTTTTTTTTATTTTATGTTGTTATAGTTCACTTTATTTGCAACACAGTCCCGTTACAATAGACCAACTATATGAACACCAAATTTAATCATAGACTAAAACGTTGGGAACCCAATGTCAGTCTCCATTTTTTTTTTTTTCAAAAAAGCTAAACTGCAGAAGTGACCCAACCTTTCAATTTATAGATGGCGAAACTGAAGCCGGGAGTGGAGAGGTGCTTTACCAGTGGCTAGAAGATGCAAGCTGAGCATCTCTTTATCCTGAAAGGTGAAGAACAGGCTACAGAGGTAGGTAGATTAGAATATGCTGCAGAGAGCGTTACTTGTCACATTGATAAACCTAGATTTTATCATACAGGCAAAGGCAAATTTTGAATATTCTGATAAGGAAGAGTGTTGAAAATTCTGAGTTAGGGTAACAAATCTGGCAAAAGAGCATAGCATTAAGTGCTGGAGACTGGGAGATCAATTCAGAATCTAATGCCTTATTAGCTTGATCTATAGAACATAAGATGCCATCTGTTATAAGAAGCACTTATGTTCCTCAAAGAAAGAAAAATTTCTGTCACTACAACCATGACAAAATGATTTATCACTTTGGAGTGTTTATTTTATATGTATTGACTTGGTCTCATATACTTACTTAGACATTACTTTTATTATGTATTACCCTTATGCATTCATAAAAATAAACCATGAGCCAAATGGATTGGTTAAGGTCATGGTTCCCAAAATAAGCACCAAGCCACCTCAAGGAGCCAGTGAACTAATGGGGGTACCGCGGGGCGGTTAATATTTTCAGGGGAAACACAATAATGTTTGACGTGTTAGACATGGTGCCAGCTATGAGCTCCAAGCTATTCATAAATTCAGCGTGGGAGCAGACTATACTTCGATGATGTGTTTTGTCAAGCTGGGTTATTGGCAATTGCCGTGATAAAAGAAAGCCAGTACTGAAAAAAAAACAACGTGGGTCAGGAAGGGAAGGTGCCAGTGTCCGGGTTGATTCCACGGTTTGAAAATTTGTGTAGCGCCCCAAAGGCACACCCATTCCGGTAGTGAGTATTCTAGTTATCTATGAGTGAGATTAAGAGGGTTTTTAAAGAGCTGCTTTATGTATTTGTTTATTTCCATTTGGGGCTGTCCTGGGTCTTGTTGCTGGCGTGGACCCTCTTAGCTGTGAGCAGGGCGCCCCTCCATCGCGGGGCGCGGGCGCCTCATCGCGGGGCCTCTCTGGCGGCAGAGCGCCCGCCGTGGCTGCACGGGCTTCCACAGCCACGGCTCGGAGGCTCGGCTCGGGTTAGAACTCGCGGGCCTAGGGCACTGACTCAGTAGCTTAGTTGTTCTGTTCATGTGGAATCTTCTCGGACCAGGGATCAAACCGGTGTCCCCTGCGTTGCAAGGTGGATTCTATCCCCTGCACCATCAGGGAAGCCCCCAAAGTTATTTTTACAAATGGCTATTAAGTTGTTGGATCAAAGGATTTAAAAAATGAAACTGTTGGATATTTCTTTTAGCCTAGATGTGCTATGAAAAAGAACTCAGACCCTAGAAATGTCATGAACCAATAAAGTTTGAGAATCTCTGGGTACTCCTGAAGTTTGTTCACATTCATAATGCACCTTTCCTGGGTCCCTCTCAGTTTCAAAGCAGTCTGCACCCACGTCGCATCTGTTTGGAAACATCCTCTGTGCCACGGATGCCCTGGTGGCGTGCCATGTTTTAAAGAATGCTGCACTGCTGTTTCTGCAATTTTAAAGCCCCATTCATTCTGAAAATATTGTTGCTGGAAAATATCCCAGTTTGTTCAATAGAAGGTTTTAAGGCAATAACCAAGACTCATATTCCTTCCTTGAATAGTCTGTTAGGAGCTAGCAGTTGACGACAATGAATGCCATTTATTTCACCAGGAAAAACATGTCAGACTGAGCTAGCTCAGGCAATGAGAAGCACACCACTGCTGATACCTTCCTGTTAACACGGCACCGGGGCTACACGGAGGGCAAGTGTAAGTGGCCACTGAGAATAAAACCTATTACAAGCTCAAAGACGTTACAATGTGAAAAAAGGTTTATGTATCAAGAAACCGACAAAATACAATATCTGTCTCACAATGGCATGAGAGTTGAGGTAATAATGTGAAAAGATGAGCTGGAAGTAATATTGTTCTGATTAACTACCAGGAGATAAGAGCCTAAGGAAAACATTGAAAGAGGCCGTAGGAAAAGGGCTGCGGTGTCAGGAGGCACTGCGGTAGAATCAACAGGGTTTCAAAGTTAGAACGTAAACTTGCGTCGTTAGCAGCTCTCAGCTGGTGAAGAGTGTCCCGTCAGTGCTTGGAGAGGCACCTGCACCCACGTTAGAGCCTCCTAAGAAACACAGCCCACCTGGCGAGTCCTTGGCCTCTTTAGATCTTGTTCCAAGGTCACAGCCGCAGACTCAAGCCGTGTGCTCCTGACCCTGACAAGTATTCAGTGGTTGATTCAGAGAGAGCCCTTGGTAAAGCGAAGAAATGTCCTGCATATTTACAGAAAATCACATATATTTCATTCTTGAAAACAAGTATAGTTTGATGAAAGTGAAAGTCACTGTGTCGTGTCCGACTCTTTGTGACCTCATGGAATTTTGAGTCCAGGGGATTCTCCAGGTCAGAATACTGGAGTGCGCAGCCTTTCCCTTCTCCAGGGGAACTTCCCAACCCAGGGATCGAACCCAGGTCTCCTGCATTGCTGCTGCTGCTGCTACTGCTGAGTCGCTTCAGTCGTGTCCGACTCTGTGCCACCCCATAGACGGCAGCCCACCAGGCTCCCCTGCCCCTGGGATTCTCCAGGCAAGAACACTGGAGTGGGTTGCCATTTCCTTCTCCAATGCAGGAAAGTGAAAAGTGAAAGTGAAGTCGCTCAGTCGTGTCTGACTCTTTGCGACCCCATGGACTGCAGCCCACCAGGCTCCTCCGTCCATGGGATTTTCCAGGCAAGAATACTGGAGTGGGGTGCAGGCGGATTCTTTACCAACTGAGCCACCACACAGTACAAGGCTATTATAAAATACTGACTGTACTCCCTACTTGGTGGTGGTGTGGTGCTCTGTCGTGTCTGACTCTGCAACCTCCTGGACTGCAGCTTACCAGGTTCCTTTGTCCACGGGATTCTCCAGGCAAGAATACTGGAGTGGGTTGCCATTTCCTCCTCCTCCGGGGGATCTTCCGGATCCAGGGATCTCCTGCAATGGTAGGCGGATTCTTTGAGCATGTATACTTTCAGGCCGCTTTACAGAGAGCCGGAAGCAGCTCTTTGCCATCTCTAGCCTTTCCTGGCACTAAGCAGAACCTTCTGCCAATCCCTTAAAGTGACCGTTCTTTTTCAGACTTTCAAGGAAGCCAGCCCGGAATGATGAGGCAGTCAGAAAGCATTCCTTGGAGTCAGAAAAATGCGCTGCAACATTTGGAGCAAGATCTCAGATCCACGAGCCCACTCCATGCCCGATTCATGGGCTCAGGACTGGGGATGAGACAGAGGAAGCAGCTTGTACCCACTCTGCTGGTCTGGCACTAACTTTTGTTGCACCGACTGTGCATATAGACATTCAGTGAAAGTGACCAATGTCATTTTTTTTATTTTAGGCAAGAATGTCTTGCAAATACAACAGGCCTGCAGGTCAGTGGGGTCCCGGAGGTGAAATGCCTGGACTCCGCAAGCATCCGTCTGGGGCGGTCTTCAGGACCGCTACAACGCTAGCTGGGAGGAAGCATTGCGCCTGGTGCAGGGAGGTGTTAATGTTTTCTGGGTGTCCTCTGATATGTCCATTCGCAGCAGCTTGTACAGATTCTGAAGCCAAAATTTTTTTCTGGGTGTGTTGAGATTGTACTCAGTGCTTGTGAGATAGTCAGGGGTGTGGTGGGCAACCAGGACACTGCTCCAGACTTGTTTGGTGCAGGACTAATGTGCAACTCCCCGTGGTGGAATAACACCCTGCCGGAACTGTTACCAGGACCCAGCCATCTAGGGAGAGAGTCGGCAGCTGCACGTTTCAGCAC
The DNA here is from genome assembly GCA_006410935.1 of Redunca redunca. Taxonomy (NCBI): domain Eukaryota; kingdom Metazoa; phylum Chordata; class Mammalia; order Artiodactyla; family Bovidae; genus Redunca; species Redunca redunca. Next base: position 1,331,248 of record SJYQ01000329.1, on the reverse strand, counting down.
GGTGACCTTTACTGGATAACTGGGAATTTGTGCCTCTTAGTCCCCTTCATTTATCTCACCCCTGCCCCCACCCTTCTCACTTCTCATCACCGCGCGTGTTCTCTGTACCTGCAGCTCTTGTTTCTGTTTTGTTATACTTGTTTTTGGGAGTCCACCTGTAAGTGAGAGCATACAATATCTGTCCTTCTCCGTCTGACTTAGGGCTTCCCTAGTGGCTCAGCTGGTAAAGAATCTCCCTGCAATTCAGGAGACCCCGGTTCAATCCCCAGGTTGGGAAGATCCCCTGGAGAAGGGAAAAGCTACCCCCTCCAGTATTCCAGCCTGGAGGATTCTCCATGGGGTCTCAAAGAGTCAGACGTGACTGAGCAAATTTCACTTTCAGGTCCATTAAAGCTATCACAAATGGCAAGATTCATTCTTTTCTATGACTGGTGTTTCAGTGTGTGTGTGCGTGTGTGTGTGTACACCATATTTTCTTTATCTGTTGGTAGACAGATTTCTTTTGTATCTAGGCTATTGTTAACAATGCTGCTATAGACATTCAGGTGCATATATGTTTTCTAATTGGTGTTTTTACTTTCTTTGTATAAATACCCAGGAATGGGCTTGCTGGAGCATATGATAGTGCTATGTTTAATTTGGAGGGAAACCTCCATACTGTTTTCCATGGTGGCTGCACCAATTTACATTCCAAAGGCTTTACCAAAAGGTTCCCCTTTTCTCTACATCCTCGCCAACACTTACAGTTTGTTAGCTTTTTGATGATAGCCATTCTGACAGGTCCGAGGTGATATCATTGTAGCTTTGATTTACAGTTCCCTGATAATTAGTGATGTTGAACATCTTTCCATTTGCCTATTGGCCATCGGAATGTTTTCTTTGGAAAAATGCCTGTTTTTCAAATTATACTGTTTGTTAACTATATGCCCATTTAAAAATCGTATCATTTGTTAACTATACTGTTTATTAGCTGTGTGAGCTTGGGTCTTTTGCCTCAGTTTCCCCATATCATAAAATAGAAATAATTGTAATATCTCCTTCTTAGAATTGAAATGATTAAATAAGATAAAGCGTAAACCACAGATCTTGGCTTACATTTGGTGTTTAAATGTCGAAAGGGCTAAGACAGTCTAGTTCCTTTGCCACGTCTTTGATGGAATAACGTTAGCTTCTCCTGGGAGTCTGTTTTCCTGCCTAAAGTTTCATTTGGAGCCGTTTCTCGAGCAGTTAGTGAACAGGAGCCAGACGCGACTCGCAGGCCACGCCCCTCGTCCCGTCTTGATTAGTGGCTCCTGGTCTGCGCCACCATCGTGGTTTCCCGAGCCAGAACTGCACCTTCTCATGAGAAGCCTCGTGTCCACTCTCAGCGCGCTGCGATCTGGTCTCTGCCTGCATTGCTCGATGTTCTTTGGAGTCTGTCACTGCTCAGGTTAAAATCCCCCGGCAGCTTCCCACCTCACTGAATAAAATCCAAACCCAGCACCTGGACCTCCATCTGCTGTTTCAGCGCGACCCCACCATGCCCTTACCTCCTCTCTCCACCCTCGTGACCTGCCTTTTGTTCCTGCAGCTGCCAGCCCCATTCCCACTGGTGGGACTTTAATGTTCCCCTGCGCTTATCACTCTCCACTCTGATATTTTTCTTGTTCATTAATTTATTTGGCGGCCATGTTTTCTCCACCTACCCCCAGCCCCAGCCTTCAGAAGCTAAACTCTGTGACAGCAGACATTATTTTGCGCTTTGCCATTTCCCCAGTGCCTAAAGAACTATCTGGCATTTATGAGGTATCCTATAAATAATTGCTTCATCATAAATAAATACATACTCATCAGACATCAGCAAAATACCGTTACTTGTGTACCCTTCTAGGTACACAGTTCCTAGGAGGCAGTATTCTGTGCGCATACGGCAGGATCGTGTCTGACAGGGAAGGCCTGAGATCTGGCCCAGGCGCTGACAGTTTGCACAAAGCCCAGGAAATGATGTTTCATTGTCACCTCCTCTAGTCTGAAACTGTTTTATAACTGAAAGCTCACTGTAGGATTTTTTTCCTCTTATATCTAGAGAGTCTTCGGGTTCTGGCTCCTGAAAGATTTTCTTGTCAGTCTTTACAGACGATACATCTCAAAGATTGACGTTCTATAGCGATCTGAGCAACTTGCAATTATTTGCTTCTCCTAGCATTTAACAAGTAAGCTATTCCAAAATTCCAGGCTAGGCTCTGAATAGCTACCAAAGGAGGAAACTCTATCTCTTCATGTTCATAAACATATAGGAATCTCCCTTTCCCTCTCTCTCTCATTATCTCTATGTTATTGGTGGACAAAATGTCAACTTACAGTCGAGATTTATTTCTTCAAATTCTTTACTCGTGAATCGGGCAGAAACTGCAAGCCAAACACGTTTACTCCTTTCTGAAGGACTAGTCTCTTTCAAGCCATCAGCAGTAACAGCATATAAATCTGTTAGCATAATAGTAGTTGTTCAAGGCAAATCTGTAACTTAATTACCAAGAAGGTGCAGCAGAAGAAATGGTCCTCAAACTCTGAATCGATGTAGGAAAGATTGTTCAATTTATTTAAATTAAAATGTTCACTGAGCAACCACCGTTACTCTCCAAGTACAACACAGTCAGCAAGCTGGACACCTGAAGAAAGAGCTTTGGGAAAAGTGTGTAAAATGTCAAGCGCAAGGCTAGGCCCACAGAAGGTGCTCAGCAAACACTGGATTTCCCCTAAGTATCTTGATTTCTCCTGTGACTCTGGGCATGTGTCTTCAAAAGCACCGTGACTCAGCTCAGCTCAGACACGTCCCCAGGTGGGCCATGCAGAGGGGAGCAGCCCAGCTTGACAGCCTGGTCTGTGCCCTGCATGGCGCAGAGCTCTCGTGTGCAGAAAATCTCCTTTCTGTCTCCATAGGTTAGTCTTTTGTTCCCGTTTGCCAAAATAGGAAACGGGAGCACTGGGCGATTAGATAAATTGCTCGATAATGTGTGATAGATACAGAACGCAAGTTAAGTTTTGTTCATCCATAGCCATATTCATCTCATTCAGAACACATTTATTGATCTCCTGGAATCCCTGAGGCTGAGGATTCAAACAGGACATGCTCCAAATACCCAAAGAGCTTTCACTTAATGTGGGATGATACATATGAAACAGGGGCCTTTTTGAAAGCGGAAATATCATCATGGAGGTACACTTGGTAGGCTTCCCGAGTGGTCCATACCGTAAAGAATCTGCCTGCAGTGTGGGAGACCCCGGTTCGATCCCTGGGTTGGGAAGATCCCCTGGAGGAGGGCATGGCAACCCACTCCAGTGTTCTTGCCTGGAGAATCCCATGGACAGAGGAGCCTGGCGGGCTACAGTCCACGGGGTTGCAAAGAGTTGGGCACGACTGAGTAACACTTTTACTTTTCACTTTTCTCACACTTGGTAGGACAGAAGAGAAAATGGCTCATTCTGTCAACGTGGAATAGTGAAGGGATAGTGAAGACTTTACCAGAAGGAAAGCTATGACCAATCTAGACAGCATATTAAAAAGCAGAGACATTACTTTGCCAACAAAGGTCCATCTAGTCAAGGCTATGGTTTTTCCAGTGGTCATATATGATGTGAGAGTTGGACTGTGAAGAAAGCTGAGCATCGAAGAATTGATGCTTTTAAACTGTGGTGTTGGAGAAGACTCTTGAGAGTCCCTTGGACTGCAAGGAGATCCAGCCAGTCCATCCTAAAGGAGATCAGTCCTGGGTGTTCATTGAAAGGACTGATATTGAAGCTGAAACTCCAATCCTTTGGCCACCTCATGCGAAGAGTTGACAATTGGAAAAGATTCTGATGCTGGGAGGGATTGGGGGCAGGAGGAGAAGGGGATGACAGAGGATGAGATGGCTGGATGGCATCATTGACTCGATGGACATGATCTTGGGTGGACTCTGAGAGTTGGTGATAGACAGGGAGGCCTGGCGTGCTGTGATTCATGGAGTCGCAAAGAGTCGGACACGACTGAGCGACTGAACTGATTGAATAATAGATGAGTTCAGAAAAAATTAATAGGAGCTCACGGGGCCATCTATGGGAGGAAGAGAGAGAGACAGGGGTGGTATGGGAGTGCTGTGGTGTGGGTGTGGGGACTGCAAACACCAGGTCCCCAGGACTCGAGGAACAGCAAGTCATTCAGTTTGCCTGGAACGTGGGTGGTGTGATGAGGGCAGCAGGAACTGACCCTGGGGGAGGGTGCAGAGGGGCCAGGAGGAGGGGGTGTCCGACCAAAGAGTTCAGGCTTGACCCAAAGGTCATAGGGGCCCAGCAACTGGTTTTAAGCAAGAGGATGACATCCTTAGGAAGGTATGGTCTAAAGTCCCTCACTGGTGGTTTGGGAAAAGGTTAGAGAGAGACATTCAAGGAGGCAGGAAGCCCTGAGAAAGGGCTTCTCCACCAGTCTTGGCAAGAAAGGCCCAGATCCATGCAGGGCTCAGAAACGCCCCCTGAAGCAGCTCTGTGCCCCAGCAATGAGAACTGACTTCCAGGAGCAGGAGAGCCCTGCTCTCAGCCTCACGCTCCTGTTCAACCCTCCAGCTAGATTTTGTGAAAGCTGGCATTCCAGTGATGCTGACCTTGCAAGGGCCCTGAAACGAGCCCATCAGTCACTCCTGCATCAGGTTAAGGAGACCCCTGCTAAAGGGAATGGCAGACACCGCAGGAGGATGCAGCAGTACCAGCCACTAATGCCCTGCCCTTGATTGCTTCACCAGATTAATTAGGTGGCTCCCCAGCAAGGCCCTAATCAAACGGGGACAGAACAGGTAAATGTTGACACGGTGAGGGAGTAAACGAGATTCAAAGCACTGGGCACAGCCTGGGAAGAATGGGGCTCAGGAACTTGGGCAGAAATGGGCCCCCGAATACAAAGGAGAAGACTCAGGAGAGAAGGAGGGGCAAGGAGCTTTAACGAGCAGAGGAGGTCAGCAGGCTCATCAGGCCCGCAGGCCACCTGGAAGATGCCTTTCCCCACCTGAGACAGGTTCTCTGTCCTAGAGAGAGCCTCACCTGGGACGGGAATGGGGACCAACCAGGGTCGCGTTCACATCCAGCCACGCCTGCAGAGCTCTGAGCAGAACACTGGAGGCTTTCTATGCATTCCCTCAGTTAACCCACACGCCCATGCTGTGAGATACCCTCACTGTTCCCAGGTTTCCCAGGAAACCTCGGAGAGCTTGGGTAAATCGCCCAGCCACACCACTGAGCAGCAGAGTCAGGGTTTGAGCGTAGACCCTTGGCTCCAGCATCTTGACTGCTAGGCCAGCCTCGCACCTCTCACCGCCCACTCCAGCAATCACTGCCTGACTCTTCTGGCTGACGTAGGGCTCCCATGGCCTGCGGAGAGGGTTTGACATTTAGAAATCCTTGGATGCATTTAAAAAACGCCAGCCCAGCTCCATTTGCACCCACATGGGCAGACTTTACCGCACCCTCACCATTGCCTGGAGCTGCACTCTGCGCTGCACCAGGAGACTCCTCCTCCCCGCAGTCTGAGCGCCAACAGAAGAGTCACACCGGGGAAGCCGCTGGGTTCCTGCAGCAGGAAGTGAGAAGACTGGAATTACGACCTTAAAGCACATGCACGTCTACTCCACGACCTTCTCAGATGGTGCCTGAGCTGAGCTTGACCAAGAGGTGCAGAAAGTGCAACTGTAGGCAGAGGGCATACCACCGGCAGCGGCGTGCAGTGTAGGCACGGTGTGGCCAAGAAAAACTGCCTGGAGAGCGGTGAGGAAGCTAAGATGCTGGTGGGAGGAGAGGGACGGCGGGAGATGAGGCTGGAAAAGGAGTTTGGAACAATGTCGCGAAGGCGATGATCTGGGAGGCATCCAGGGGAGGGAAATGCCCTCGTGCTGATGAGATGACGCAGGCGTGTGGAGACTATGCGGAGAGCACAGCCTGCGGTGCCGGCTGGTTACTACGGAGTTATGCTGAAGCCTCACAGAGGGATCATTAGAGACCGAGGATCAAGGTGGGCGCTTAACTAGTTTACAGAGGCCCTTATCTCCTGCAGAGGGAGAGCATCGAGATCTGGTTGCTGAGCATCAGTGATACTTAAGCATTCAGCCAAAGGAGGTCTGTGTGATAAGTGAAGGGCGAACTGGGAAAACCTGGGACACGGAAGTGGGAAATGGGGAAATCTGGCTGGGTACTTCTTTGTAGTCGAGGGAACCGCTGAGCTATGGCCGGCCCGTGGCTGGGTGCTTCTTTGTGGAGCCCCCTGAATTACCAGAGCTTGGAGAAGTGGCCCGCCTCCCTGGAGGAAGAACTAGCAGTTCCAGGAAGGAAGATTCTGCTGAGTTCTTTTCCCCACAAAGCACCAGATAATCCCCTCAGGAATTAATTCTACCCGCATGTCTGACTGCCAAGCTAATTACTAGGATTAACCCCACATTACCTGACTGAAGACTTGCTGTACCTGAGGAGGAAGGAAGGAAACCGATTTCCGTTGAAGAAGCTGCAAGAATTAGCCTGTGTTATGTTAATACGTGAACTGGAGACTGCCTCTGGGATTGCATTCTGGGGATACAGCATTTGATCAAGGGAATTACAAAATAAAGCTGGATAAGAAAAAATTCAGTAACCTGAGACAACTTTCTCAGGACATGGGATTTACTACCCTGGCAAGGACCCAAGGGGATGGGACAAATCTTCAGCTATGATGGCGCTTAGAAGCCTGGAAAAAACAATGTCCTAGGCTGGACAAAGTGGAAATGCCCGAGTTGCCCTTCATGGAATTCTCCAGGCAAGAATACTGGAGTGGGTTGCCATTTCCTTCTCCAGGGGATCTTCCCAACCCAGGGATCGAACCCTGGTCTCCTGCATTGCAGGCAGATGCTTTATTCTCTGAGCCACCAGGGAAGCCCCTCATATAATATAGGAGTAAATAAAAAAGGTAAAGACACTGGGATGCTGGAGTAGATATATTATTGACACTAGGAGGCCTACTGAGGGATTGTATATTCCATGAGGGGCCCGGAAGATTCCAAAGCCACTGGGAATGTGCTGGAGAGAGGGGCACCAATAACACTCAGGAGTTCAGGGGTGGCCTTGTCTGCAGGCTGGGCAGGTCACAGAACTGCACTCAGGGTGGGAAGTAATAGAAGCTAGTCGGTGGAGCCCAGCCACCAACAGCCAGAAGGGCACAGTTATCACAACCAGCAAGGACAGGGTGGTGGCCAAGGATGCCTGATCCAGGAAGTTGCAGAGAAAATTAAGAGAGTATGGTGTCCCAAGGGGCAAAATTGGCCAGTGCTGCTTAACGTTTACAAGCAGGAGCAAGACCAGAAGGCAAGAATCAGCTTCGTGAACAGGTAGCCTCTGGCCCAGATCACATCTAGGACTATCTGTGGGGCCCTTTATGGCCGTCTATAGGAGGAAAAAAAAAGCCTAAGCTTGGTGTGCCTGTGGATCAGGTCAATATGTGGGTGGAAACTAAAAGTGGATGGTAATTGTATATACTATATTCAGAAATGGCTTTGTAACACAGTTGCTGCTAATTCCCTTCAGTCGTGTCTGACTCTGCGACTCCACAGACGGCAGCCCACGAGGCTCCCCCGTCCCTGGGATTCTCCAGGCAAGAACACTGGAGTGGGTTGCCATGTCCTTCTCCAATGCATGAAAATGAAAAGTGAACGTGATGTCGCTCAGTCATCTCCAACTCTTCCCAACCCCATGAACTGCAGCCCACCAGGCTCCTCCGTCCATGGGAGTTTCCAGGCAAGTGGAGAGCAGAAATCTCCCAAGTGATGTGTCTCACCATTAATTTTATGTGTAACAAAAAGAGACCCTAGGCAAGAATATATATATATAGATTCCTGGGCAGTGACTGATGGCCTACCCAGACCATTAACCAGGAACCTAGAAGGTAAAGCACTGGAAGACTAGGGACAAGAAGTTCTGGAATAGAAGCAAATAGCAAGTCATGAGGAATTTTTATTTTCCACAGTAACGCCCGGCAGAAAGTCTCTACTGTGGAAGAGACAGTGAGCAATCAAGTAAACAAAAATGACAGTTGACATGAGCCAACTTTCATTGTTGTCACGGCAGAGTGGAAATACCGAGCCAGGAGCAGAGATGAACGCCCCACGGGAATCTACAACGTGTACTTCAGTTTGCTAAGGCTGATCTAGCTGCCGCTGCCTCTGAGNAGTTCATTCCACACCCCTCCCTCTTCCAAGCTTCCCGCCAGCAACAGAGGCACCTATCCTCCTGATGCTCGGAGGAGCCCTGAGCCACGCTCCCCTCAGCCCGCCTGCCCTCACTGGCTGAGCACAGCGGGAGTGGGAGAGCCACCCAGCCCTGCTCCACGGCTTCTGCAGCAGGAAACTTCTGCTCGGTCGGGTCCCGTCAGCGCAGTTGAGTCTGTCTTGGAGCTTCGCTCTAGCCTGTGACTTCTCCCATCCCCCTTCCTTCCTCTGCTCCTGTGATGGTGGCCAGGGCTCTCCCTGCCTACACCGGCTCCCGGCCCCGCGCGGGCACCTCCCCCAGGGGATCTCTTGCGTGTCTAATCCTGTCTCGGCGACTGTTTCTTCAGAAGTCCTGAAGGGTGCACCCACCACGCTTTATGTTCCGGGAAGGCGGGCCTCACACCTGCCTCGCCTGCGGCCGTGTCCCCGGCGCCGCTCCGAGGAACTGCGTCGGTCGCGCCTCCTTAATCCAGCAGCGTCGACGGCGCGGTGGGGGTGCAGCGCAGACTGGGTGGGAAAGAGGGCAGTAAGGCCGGTGCGCTCTCAGAAATGCTGGCAGTGAAAGAGAACCATGAGCGGGACTGGGGGTGAGGGCGACCGAGGGGGAGGCGCGACCGAGTCCCCTCGGCGCTGGAAGGGTGGGCGCGTTTCCACGCCGAGGAGCAGTCAGGGAAGGCGAGGCCGACGGGCTCGAGCTGGGGCCGCAGCAGGCGAGAGCGAGCGGAGCCTGGCGGGAGCACGGAGGGGCCGGGCGCCGCGCGCCGCCCGCAGTCTAGGGTCCGCGCCGGGGGGAGGCCGTCTGCCGAGCGCGCGCGCGGTGAGGGACGGCGGACCAAGAGGGGCCGCGGCGCTGGCCCACGGCGAGCGGCCGCCCAGCCCCGGGCCGGCGGAAGGCGGCCGGCAGGGCTGGCCTGAGGCCGGAACAAGGCGTCTGTGGCTCCCGCCCGGGGAAGCCTTCCGCCTCCCTGCGCAGCCCCGCGAGGCACGGGGGACGGGAGGCCGCGGCGGTGCACGGGAGGGAAGCAGCCTCTGAGGAGGGCCGCGGGCGGAAGCCAGCGAGGGAGCGGGGCTGCCGGGGGCCGACCTCCAGGAAGGAGCTCACGCCGAAGGAATCACAAGCTGACCCCTTTCTTCCTGCATCTTGTCTAGCTCTCTCACGTGAAAGTATTCTCGGCCCACAGATGAAGTCCTGGAGGCTCAGAGAGGTTTGTAGAACACGCCCAGTATGTTCCCTCAAAGGTCTGTGTACGGAACACCTCACCCAAGATGTGCATTTGACTAGGCCAAGACGACATCTCTTCAAGGGAACAGAGATAATTGCACTGGCTGTGCTCAAAATGGGCTCTGGCAAGAATTTTAAGAAGTTGTGCAAATGAGATGGCTTCTAAAAACTTGTTCACTCATTGTGAGGCCCCCTCACCCATTATCTGATAAAGATAATTTGAGCCAAGTAAAGAGCGAAGTTCAAAATGAAAGCAATAAAGGATTTATTTTCGAATCTGGTGATGACTGTCTTCCCATAAGCATTCTAGTGATGCAGATTTATGGACATATGTGACTCCGCAACGGATCTTAAAATGATAGTGCGTTCCCCACGGTGCCATCTTTGACAGCTGGTCCTACGCAAATAGGAGACTGGACTATTAACCACACAGCATCACAGATGAATGTGAGGAAAATGGTTCAGGCTGTCATTCGTTTTAATTTTTTAAGGAATTAACTAGAAGAAACATGAAAAGATTCATTATATACAGAAGAGGAAACGAAATTACTTTCCTGGTGTTTTCTTACTGGAGCTGAAAGAGATACTGCACTGAATTATGTGTAATGTATAACCACTTCATTAAGGAGAAATTTTATTAAAATAGTATTTTAAAAATCCAAAATTAATCAGATCTTTGGAAAGTTTATGGATTGTTTAAAAGAAAAAAATTACATCAGTAGGAGTGCCAGAAAGAATTTGGGCTACAACATGTAACACCCAGATCACAATGGATTTGTTTCTAATTTTTCAGAAGTGAGTAGTTCAGAGCTTGAGAGATCTTGCTAAAGAAGAAAAAAGTACTGCTACAGAACCAATACAGGTCAGATGCATCATGGTAGGGAGCTTTAGATACCCAGTCCTTTGGATGGCTGATCCAGCGAGGCGGTTCGTTTTGTGATGAAAGAATGGAGGCCCAAAGGCAGCCGCGTGGAGCTAGTCTACCCTGGCAGGGCCAGTCTGCGTTCTGCATCCTGTGAGGGGCTGTGGTCCTCGAGAGGAAAGACGCAAAGCTTAGAGAAAGTGACAGCGGGAGGCGCTCAGTCGTGTCGACTCTCTGCGACCCCATGGACTATACCGTCCGTGGAATTCTCCAGGCCAGAATACTGGAGTGGGTAGCTGTCCCTTCTCCAGCGGATCTTCCCAACGCAGGGGTCAAACTCAGGTCTCCCACACTGCAGGCAGATTTTTACCAGCTGAGCCACCAGGGAAGCCCAAGAATACTGGAGTGGGTAGCCTATCCCTTCTCCAGGGGATCTTCTCAACCCAGGAATCAAACCGGGGTCTCCTACACTGCAGGTGGGTTCTTTACCAGCTGAGCTATGAGGGAAGAAGCTTAGAGAAATTCTGCCTATTCTTAGTTACAGAGCAGGGCCATGAAAAGCGCAAGTGCTCAACAGAATAATATCCTGAAGGTCTAGAGCCTTACTTGCTCAGGGGAAGGTTAATGACTTTTTATTTTCAAAGTCTTGATTTTTTAACAGCAAGATTGTATAGAGTGTGAGGCTTCTGTTAATTGAATAAGAGGGGGAGAACCCAGCTCTAAGTATTGAATACAGTTGCCTTCTAGAACCTGGAAGAAGTGGAGAGGTGGTCGGGCTGACAGTTGTGCCCGGTGGCTGACTCGGTGCAGAGGCAATGGATACAAGGATCAAGGAAAGCCACATAATCGCAAATCCTGAGTGTCTCAGTTCAATTCGGATGAGCTCAGCACCAGGCTCATCAGAATTCTGGGGACTCTGGCCACCTGGGATCTCACATAGTACCAGAGAGACTCAGGGGCTCAGTTATGTCCAACTCTGCAACCCCATAACCGTAGCCTACCAGGCTCCTCGGCCCCTGGGATTTCCCAGACAAGAACACTGGAGCGGTTCAACCCGGGATTGAACCCAGGGTTCCTGCACTGCAGGCAGACTCTTTACCATCTGAGCCCCATGGAGGCCCGGGCTGGAGAGGAAGGCCTCCTAAACAGGACTTATTAATCTCCTCCCATGCAATACGGTTTTGAAATTTAAACAAAATATCCTTTCTTGTCCCAAAGATTTTTTAAAGCATCTCACCCAGTTACATACATACATTTCTGAATGACAGATATTACACTGACCATCCCAGAGGTGTTTGTGGTCCTTCTACGAGGCTTTGATATTAGTTAATCAAATCGGTTTCTCCCTGATGAGAATTGTAAGCGATGTGAAACAATGAAAGTGTGAGGGAAAGTCCTGGGCTTTGGGAGATCTGTTCCGCTGCGCCAGCTCCTGAGCATACCACCCCCAACTCCTCCATCTCTGAAGTGACACCTTTTGAAGTTCCAAGATGGTTTCAGCTCTCAAAGTTCCAAGGTGATGTTGGGTTGTTTATTTCTACTCTCAGATGGAGCTGTCAGAGAAGTTAGTGTAATAGAAAATGCCCAGCGCACAGAGCCACTGAGGTATGTGAAGTGAAAGTCGCTCAGTCGTGTCTGACTCTTTGCGAGCCCATGGACTCCACAGTCCAGGGAATTCTCCAGGCCAGAACACTGGCATGGGTAGCCTTTCCCTTCTCCCGGGATCTTCCCTACCCAGGGATCGAACCCAGGCCTCCTGTGTCTCCTGTTTTGGCAGGCGGATTTTTTACCAGCTGAGCTACCAGGGAATCCCTACACATAGCTATTGCTATGAATCAAATACTCTCTATACTAGGGGAGATCTCTCAAACTACTCTCATTTTATTTCTGAGTAGCCTTTAAAATAGCCAAATGAGATCAGTCATTTGTACTTGGAGACCCAAAAATCGACTGCTGGGAGCATTTAATCTTTAACATTTCCTCACCCAAATAAACCAGTCATTTGTCTCTGTCCGTGAAATAAAATTATATTGACTGAAGTCTCTTCTCATAATTTTTTTTCCTCTCCTAAGTATGTATTACACTTGATCAGAGCAATTAGCTGTGATCCAATTCAGGAAGGCATTTTCAAAAGCCTGACAGCCAATCTGAATTCCAAATCCATTGCCAGAATGTCTCCAGTGTGTACAAGTGTGTGCCCTGTTCAAAATCAGGAGGAACAGGATGAAGTCCTTTAAGAAGGTGGCCCGAGATGATGGCACTGGTATTCCTGCTGCCGTTCTGTCGGGGGAGGTGTGCCCTGGCATGCAGACAGGACGTGAAGGTGTCACAGGAACAAGTGAGCAAACAGTAAGTGTGCCCAGACCTCCTGTTCGATAATCTCAAAGCAGTAGATAGAAATCAACTGCAAGTCTTTTTTTATAGATGCCAAGGTGGCTTTTTAAAGATTAGCATTCTAAATGCCAGATGGTTAATGAAGGTCAGGCAGGCAACTTTCATAATTTGTCATTATGAGTTTAGCTGTGTGCCTTTATTAGGAATTGATGGATAACTTCCTACCTGGCAATATTTTAGGGAGTATTCTTCTTGTAATATGAAAGTATATAGCATAAATGCCACTTAAAATTCTTTTTTTAAAAAATAGAGCTCGGAAGGCAAATGAATTGCTCAATAGCCACATTTGCGCAGCCAGATGAGATTACACGCTGGCTTTACTTTCACCTGGAGGAGTCTCTGTGCATCTGAATCACATTTTTTACTGACTTTTGAGTTCAAGAACCAAAGCTGAGGAGGATAAAGCCGAAAAAACTGCTGTTAAAATGGGCTTTGCAGTACAGATTTCAGAGGCTAGAGGGCATGATTGCTATAGCTGATCCAAAGCAAGGACCAGCAAAATCTGTTCATCTGTTTCTCATGCAAGGACCTAGAGGCTTTGAATTTTGGATCGTGGTGCAGGCTTGTTTCTTATTAAAAATCCAAGTCAGTGTCTGCAGGAAGGAGCAGCAGAACAAAACGCGCATTTTCCGTGGTGGTTGTAGGCGTTTCTTGCAGAGGCCTTGGGCTTGTGAGAGAAAGTGGAGCACACTCCAAGGGGCCCTTTGGTTCTCCGTATTTTCCTATCTTACGTTCATCAAGCTGTCTGCTTGATCTCACTTGGACTTTTGTCCCCAGAACAGGAGTCCTCCTATCAGAAAATATGTATATATGTTTGCGTGTATGTGTATATAATGTGCTTGTGAAGGATCTCGATGCATTTCATTAGTAACGCATTATCATTAGGAAACGACCAGATTAATTCCAGGTAGTGAGATTTGACTTACATGAAAACAGTTTCTTTTTAAAATGTACGAACCTTGATCATTTTTCTTCCAAAGCGGTTAGCTAATCAGTGATGCATGGACCGAGTGCTGTTTCTACCTTTATCCGGCCTCTTCCTATTTAGGACTTTCTGGGTCTTCTTTCCCATTTTCCCGTCTTTACTATGACAAACTTCTTATTTCCCTCATCACACGTTGTATGTGAGCTCAAGGCTGAGATCACCTTCTTCTTCATTTATTCTACTCTTGTTTATGCCACCATACCCATATAGAAGAACAGTGGAGAAGGTAACTTCCACACTCAAAAATTCTTAATTTCATCCTGTCTTTGCCTCACAAACCACAATTCTTACGACCACATTCAAACTTTTCTTGAATGAGAGTGGCCTTTCCCCTGTTTTTGCACATAGAAAGCCCTCAGACAGGATATTTGTAGACTAATGAATGCCACGTACGCAAGGAAATGATGGGGGCCTGTAATAAGTTTCTAAAGGAGGGGTAAATGTCTCATTAGATAAAATATGAAATATTTTTTGAAGCACATCTTTTCGCCTGCACCTCCAAAATATATTCCAAACTCATCTACGGTAGGCAGAATTTTGGTCCCCTTGATATTTACTTTGTGATGTCTCTCCTGTGGATGTGTTACTGTACATGGCGGAATGGACTTTGCAGGTATAATTAAGGTCACTAATCAGATGACCTTAGAACAGGAAGATTACTCTGGATTATCCTGGTTGGTCCAATGTAGTCACATGAGCTCTTTAAGGAGGAGAGATTTCTCTAGCTGTTAGCAGAAGATGAAGGCAGATAGTCAAAGCATCCGAAGGATCTGACCACTGTTGACTTAAAGATGGGGGAGGCCATATCAAGGAAATGGAAGCTCAGTCCTGTAAAGCCCCAGAGAACTGAATTCTGCCAACAATCTAAACGAGACAGAAAGCAGGATCTTCCCCAGAGTCTCCAGATAAGAGCCCAACACAGCTGGTACTTTGATTTCTTGATTTCAGTTTGGGAAGGCCCTCAGTAGTGGACCCTGTTGAGAGAGGCTGTGCGCAGACTTCTAACCCACAGAACTGTGTTTGCGGTCATTATTTACAGCAGCAATAAAACTATTAGAGTGCTCCTTCTTGTTATGTGGGATTTAAAACCTCTGTCATTTATAGCTGAAAAAAGAATTATATCTGCTTCTCAAGCTGTGAAAATAAATCTTGAGATTAGGACTTTCTCTTCTTGACTAAGGGACTGTTCTATGTATGGGGCTTCCCAGGTGGCGCCAGTGGTAAGGAACCTGCCTGCCAATGCAGGGCACACAGGAGACGCGGGTTTGATCCCTGGACTGGAAATATCCCCTGAAGGAGGGCATGGTAACCCACCTGGCGGGCTATGGTCCACAGGGTCACCAAGAGTTGTACATGACTGAAGCAACTTACATGCATTGTATGTACTGGCCTTTTGATGAAAGAATACAACTCTCTATGCATTGGCTGAATGTCTATCAGGAACAAGGCTATTTAGTTTACAGACCCTGCTTTCAATCTTGAGAATAACTTTTATGTTCCAGAAAAGAATATAAATGATCAAACTGGGGAAGAAGTAGAACCATCTTTGGTGGTAAGAGGAATAGGCAAACATCATTCCAAAAAGGAAGCAGGTATATAAGGAAACAGTTCATTTTTTAATCTGACTCCAATATACAAAATAACCAGGCTTTCAGCCAGCTATAGAGCAGAAATGTTTCTATTTTTAAGTCTTATGACACAAACTGAACTGTACAATAAATAAAATTTTAAAATTTTTATATGACAGCTTAATTGTTTACTTCTGAGTCCTATAAAAGGAATATTGTGCCAGACCAGTAAAATAGTCAGGAAAAACTTTATTCAATACGATTGCAATAGGGGAGAGAGATTGAATTCAGTTCCATTGACATGAAAAGGGGAGGATTTTTAAATGCTGCGGTGAGCTAGTGGAAAATTATGGGAGCCGTCTGTCAATGTGATTAGGCTATCCATATTTACTAATTGTCACTTATCGAAGTTAGGTTCCTAATTTCTGCCAGAGACTAGGAGACAGGGCCTCTATCTTTCTTGATGATTAAATTTCAGAAGGATGGCTCCCTTTGTGCCTGAGAAAAACATTTGTGGGTTGCATAAAATTTACATTTCAAAGAGAACAATACCTTACAACTGCAGGTTTTCTAAAGTAAGTGCTCCAGAAAAGAGATGGTCAGGAGCCTATCGTGAAGGATTCTTTGTGAGCCCCTGGACTGCAGCCCAGCAGGCTCCTCTGTCCGTGGGGTCTTCCAGGCAAGACTGGAGTGGGTTGCCACTTCCTTCTCTGGGGGATCTTCCCAACCTCACGTCTCCTGCCTTGCCTGTATTGACAGGTAGACTCTTTATCACTGCGCCACCTGGGAAGCCCTTGGTCAAGAACAAGTTCCTCTAGAGCTTTGTCAAGCTGAGGGCCATCTTGGTCAGCCCCCATTTTGCTTACCTTCAGAAAATGTAAACATGGTCTCTTTGGAGAGCTTTGCATTCCAATTCTAGGACTTACTCCAGCCCCCAGCTGCCTTTCCTCAGCTGGGCTGTGGCTCCAGACAGCTCTAGGAGTGTCGGTTGTCCAGTCTGTGGGCCTCCGTGCTGGCCAGCACGGCCCCTGCAGGCCTGGGGCTCTCTGCGGCACCTGCGCATCACGCGGAGCACAAGGGC
The DNA here is from genome assembly GCA_006410935.1 of Redunca redunca. Lineage (NCBI taxonomy): Eukaryota > Metazoa > Chordata > Mammalia > Artiodactyla > Bovidae > Redunca > Redunca redunca. The sequence goes on along the minus strand of SJYQ01000329.1, from coordinate 1,314,905 downwards.
TGCACCTGGAAGTGGCGTGTGAGCCGTCGTCTGCCGGGTCGCCAGGACAGCTCACTCCGCCCCATTCCCCATCTGAGCAAAACAGTACAGAGCCTGATGGAGAGAAAGGCAGAAGAAGAAATGAAAAGAAAGATGACGGTTAATTTCTCAAACATACTTTCCTGCTGCACATCCTAAATAGGCTGATTCAGTCAACACACACGAAAGCATTAAGATGCTAATGTCGTGCCTTCACATGCTAATTCAGGAAAACAAAGAAATTGCATCTCATTAGCCTAAAGTCTTTAGAGTGAATTGAATCATGCTTTCAGTGTAGTTTCTGTAGCATTCAAAGAACTTGTCAAGATTGGAGCAGTAAATTTAAATATTAAATATATACTTTTTTTTTCAGTAGCACCCANACCCAGTATTGGAAAACATACTAATCATCTCTTTTTAAATATGTTTTTCACTCTCATATTTTTGAAAGTTTTTGGTTGTGTGCTTTTGTTAGCTATATAAGGATTTTCACATTTTAAGATTTTTTTCTTCTTTCTTTGAACTTTCTGATAATCACATTTAGTGAAAAAAGTACAGGACAGTGTATAACATACAATACAGAATGCATCTATTTGTATTATTCTGCAAAAATAAGGTGTCATTTTATACATAATCTCTGTGCCTGAGAATGAAGCCTGTGATAAAATTCTTAGCGACTGTTTATGTGTTGAACACGGATCTAGTGTTCACATCAGGAAGACACATTGTAAGTCCACAGAAAGATTTCTGAAGAGATTGAGAGGGAAAATATGAAGACTTTCATTTTTAGAAAACCTTGCAGTTTTAAATGGCATCGCAGACATGGACAAGCATTCAGGCTGAACTGCTCAGTTCATGATGTTGCCATGACAATGGATCTCAGGGAAATGAAAAGTGAGAATGAAGTTGAATGAAAATTTGGGTTGCAGACCTCATTTGATTATGATCAGATCTTTAATTTTTTAAAAGGAAATTTTCCGATGGAAGGGTTCCTGCAAGAATCCCTGGGCAAAGCGCTTATCTCCTTGCCTCCTAAAGGTTATTTGAAGCTGCCACTGCACCCAGCCTCCTCAGGCTCTCTGCTGCCTTTGACTGGAGGTTGAAAAGTGACACACAAAAGAAATGCCATTGCTTGGTAGTGCAACAGAACCAGCTTGGAATACTCCAAAAGAGAGTCTGATAAGAAAACAGAAAAGAAAAAAAAAAGCAATATGAAATCTCCCCAAATTATTTTTCAACAATTCCAAGGTGTGTCTGGAACTTTTTCCCAGACCAGATTGGTCTAAGAATAATACAACTTTCTTTCCCAGTGATTGATTCAGAAATGATATATGGCTGCTTCCGGCCAGTAAGATGTGAAGGGAAGTTCTGAGAGATTTGAGGAAGTTTTCTCGCATCTAAGACAGAGTCACAAGAAGTAATAGACTATCTTCTTCTTGAGACCACTGTGAATTGTGGATGGACAACCATCTTACTTTCTTCCAGCTCTGAAGGCTGCAGAAGAGACTAATGAAACCGTCTGATGACATTGATGAACCACTGAATCGCGACCCTGAAACCTGCCTCCCTCCCTCTCCGCACTTTCATATGAGATACATTCCTCTTTTCTTCAGGTAAGCTTCTATCAGGGTTTCTGGTACTTGCAGTTAAAATGATTCTGACAGAAATATTTTATAAATTTTGCCATCACAACAAACTCGGTGCATAATCTTTGTCTATCCCTCAGATTATTTCCTAGAATAGAATCTCTGAAGAGAAAATCCGAGGTCAAAAGGTAGGAACATGATTACTATTCTTCATGTGTATTGCCGAATTTATTGAGAAAGGCTGCATCATTTTACACTCCCATCAGCCATGTATGAGTGACTATCTCAATGTACCTTTATTAGCATCCCCTGGAGAAGGAAGCGGCAACCCCTTGGACAGAGGAGCCTGGTGGGCTACGGTCCGTGGGGCCGCGAAGAGTCAGACACAACAGTGACTAAGCACTTACTCGTATCAAATACCACCTTTTAAAAACTTTTCATGGCTGTGATGGAAAATGACAGTACCACGTTACGATATCAGCTTGAGTCTTTGTTACGAGGGTGGAACGTATTCTCTATAAGCAGTTTTTAGTCCCTCACGTTTAGCGTCTGCACCTTGCCCACCTTGTCTGTGGCTGCTTTTTCTTACTGTTTTCTTAGTTGAAATTTGACAACAAGCAGTCATTTTTAAACATTGGTTATAAATACTTTTTGTTTGATTATCATTCTAGTTTGAATGGAAAGGCATATTATTACAGGGAAGAAACTGATTTTGGCTGGTTAGTTCATAAAATGAAAAAAAAATCTCAAACTCACTAGAGACACAAAAAGCACTTCTTCTTTAGAACATGTTCATATCTATGGGGTGTGGGTAAATTCATTAAATAGTTTAATTTTTTAACCCAATGTCACATGGAATTAAATCTTTTAAATTTCTCTAATCAGTACTCAGACTATGTAACTACTCATTGTAAAGCTTCACTTATGACCCGTTTAGCAATATGTAGGTTTCCCTCCACTTTCTAATAACCCACTACGACTTTCCTCATGCAGCTGCTTTCTGTCAGAGTTAAGCAAATTTGTGATCAGCTGGAGAGAAACATGGGTGTGTAGAAGAAAAAATGAGCTCTAATAATGATACATACTCTAGACAGAAGAGCCAACACGTGTCCATTTTTATTCTGAAAGTGCCAGTTTTCTGTGTGTCTGCAGCCCTGGAAAACAATGTAACGCAGTCTGCGTCACTGATGTGTTCAATGACACCCTTTATATAGGCTAGTGCTGGCTACCGAGAAGGCGATGGCACCCCACTCCAGTGTTCTTGCCTGGAGAATCCCAGGAATGGAGGAGCCTGGTGGGCTGGTGTCTATGCGGTCGCACAGAGTCAGATACAACTGAAGCGACTTAGCAGCAGCAGCGGCAGCAGCATTAGCAAGGTGCTTTCTTGGGAGAAAAGGGGAGATGTGATAAACGATATGCACGTCCTCACTGCCAAACTCCTCCCATGATTTTTCCTGGGTCGGAAAGAAGAGTGTCGCCAAGTAGGGTGGCCTGCTTTGCCCAGGAGCTTTGTCAGAAGGAGAATCTCTGTCACCCCTGGGCCTGGCCTTGTGTGTATGTCAGTGTGCAGGAAGAAGGGACAGCTCCTCAGGGCACAGTCGTTGGGCTACTGGTCCTTGTCTTTAAGAGGATTTCACCCCCTCACCCTCAGGGACCCTACAAACAACACACGTGCCTAGCTCTCATCTGAGCTGACTCTGTAACTCCCTTTTTGACCAGGGGATGCAGTGGAAATGGAACTGCGTAACTTCTAAGCCCAGGCAATAGAATAGCTGGTAGCTGCTTCCTGGGACCCTGAAACGACCCAGTCTTGGGAGGGTCAGACTTCATATAAAAATTCTGACTACCCTGCAACTGCTATGCTGTGAGGAAGCCAGGCTAGCCAAGTGAGGGGGCCACACGGGGAAAGAGACAAATGGCTGACCAGCCTCCTCACGTTTCCAACCATCTCCATCTTGGCTGAGGCAGAAGAAAGTGATACTGGATGGAAATTTGAACCTAGGTAAAGAAGACTCTTGAGAGTCCCTAGGACTGCAAGGAGATCCAACCAGTCCATTCTGAAGGAGATCAGCCCTGGGATTTCCTTGGAAGGACTGATGCTAAAGCTGAAGCTCCAGTACTTTGGCCACCTCATGCGGAGAGTTGACTCATTGGAAAAGACTCTGATGCTGGGAGGGATTGGGGGCAGGAGGAGAAGGGGACGACAGAGGATGAGATGGCTGGATGGCATCACCGACTCGATGGACGTGAGTCTGAGTGGACTCTGGGAGATGGTGATGGACAGGGAGGCCTGGCGTGCTGCGATTCATGGGGTCGCAGAGAGTCGGACGCGACTGAGCGACTGAACTGACTGAAAGAAAGAAAGAGCAGGAGAAATAGTAGCATGTGCAGAAAAAATAATAATTTTTCTCATTTAAAAAATCCTTAAAAAATGATCATTGACATTAAGCAAAAATAGTAACTGTGTTGTGGAGGTTATAGAATGCACAGGACACATTTTTGACAATATGACAATAATGGCACAAAGGAAGAAAGGAGCAGAGCTGGAAATGAACCGTAGCGCCGTTCTGAAAGAGTCTTTGAACCGGCGCAATACTGTTTGCCGGCATATTGTGGCAAGTTCAAGACGTATGTTGTAAACCCTAGAGCAGGACTTAGCAAACTGTAGCCTGTAAGCCAAATCTGACCTACATGCCTTATAAATAAAGTTTTATTGGACCACAGCCAAGCCCATTTATTTTCATATCTGTGTGGTCCGCAGAGCCTAAAAGATTTACTCTCTGGACCTAGAGAGTAAACTCTGTCAAGCTTGCCTTAGAATAACCACTGGAAAACCAGCAAAACAAAGGAGTATAGCTAATAAATCAACAGTGCAGATAAAACAGAAGCATGAAACAACTACTTCATTCAAAGGAAGCCAGACAAAGGGGAATGACGCAGCGATGTGTCTGCTCCAGCTTGTGTAACTGAGCTGGTGTAACTGAGCTGCCCCGACTCTCCCCTGCCCCTCAGGCCGCTCCTTCTCAGTCTCCTCCTCAGGTCGCTCTCCCTCCTAGCTGCTGGTCCTCTCTGCCTCACTAGCTTGTCTCACACACGAACATCCTCCCCCGCAGCATGCAGAACCAGCTACCATCCTGAACACTCTGGGCTGGGTCTTCGGCCAAGACTTTCCGTCTGTAGGCCCTCCTTGCTCCTTTCGTCCCTCTGCCCTGCTGACTCCACTTAACTGTAGTTCAAGGGTGGGGATTTAACTCAGACGTGATCTCATCCAGCCCCAAGGCCGTCCCTCAGCCCACCCCACCCAGGCCCAGCCTTCCTTCTGCTATTAAGGCTCTTACTGCCCCGAGCTGTAATCATATGTTTACTTGATTTTCTTCTCCAGGAGACCCTAGGATCCCTGATGTTAGGGATAATGTCTTCCCCTGTACCTATACCAAGTAAGGTGCTGAATAAATAATTGTTAAATACATGAGTTAAATGAATACTTATAAGATAAAGATATTATAAAATTAGCTTGAATAATTATTAAAGGATACTTATATGCCAAGCACTGTCCGATGTGCTTTACATGCATTAACTTATTTGATTTTCTAGTAATCCCTATTAAAGTGAAAAGTGAAAGCGAAGTCGCTCAGTCGTGTCCGACTCTTTGTGACCCCATGGACTGTAGCCTACCAGGCTCCTCCATCCATGGGATTCTCCAGGCAAGAACACTGGAGTGGGTTGCCATTTCCTTCTCCAGGGGACCTTCCCTGCCCCAGGGATTGAACCCGGGTCTCCTGCACTGTATGCAGATGCTTTTATCATCTGAGCCACCAGGCAAGTCCTGGTGGACCTAGTAATAGTAAGCCCTCTTAGGCGGGTATTATTATCCTCATTAATTGATAGGTGAAGTGATTTTCCTGTGGCGGTAAATAAATATCCCAGGATTCAGACCTGGGCCTTCCGATCCCACAGCTGAGGCACAGATGTTAGAGTTAAAAGAATCCTTGCAGACGGGGTGTTCTACCCACTTCACTTCAGAGACGCGGAAACAGGTTCACAGGGCCGGTGTGTCTTGACCTTCAGGAGGATAACTGAACATTCAGAAACATTTGTAAGTTTGTCCTCTTATTTAATTTATGAACCAAGCATCTTCACACTGTAAACGCTTCCAGAAAGTGGCGTTGTGCAATTCCAATTGGGTCACAGGGCAGCGAGCAGTTCTCCTAGCAACCACTCTCTTAATGACAGAGTGGAGTGTGCAGAATTGAATAAACATTTTGAAATCCTTGGAAGAGAGAGAGATGCTGCTAAAGATAGAGGAAGATGGTTAATTCAAAGAGAATGTATGGATTAAAACATAGGAACAAAGATAGTTGTACTTAAAATTGAAAATGAAGAAAGATAACAGAAGACAGGAATACAGTGATTCTGTTATCTATAAATAGGCGCTCATGGCAGGCGCTGTGTGACTTTACTTGTGCTTGTGTTTATGAAAATATAATATCCAGAAGTCTATATGCTGGGGTTATTTTTCCATTAATATAGACATAGTACGATAAGAAATGAAGTCCTGCGTTCCTACCCAGTCCATGGTAGTCAGGTTTTGTTTTCTCATTTTTGAAAACAATTAAGAAAATCTGAGACCAGCTATCTTTACTACTGTATATGTAGGATTTAAAATTGTTATAAGCATGTCTTCAGTTCAGTTCAGTTCAGTTGCTCAGTCGTGTCCGACTCTTTGCGACCCCATGAACCGCAGCACGCCAGGCCTCCCTGTCCATCACCAACTCCTGGAGCTTGCTCAAATGCACGTCCATTGAGTCAGGGATGCCATCCAACCATCTCATCCTCTGTCATCCCCTTCTCCTCCTGCCCTCAATCCTTCCCAGCATCAGGGTCCTTTCCAGTGAGTCAGCTCTTCGCATCAGGTGGCCAAAGCATTGGAGTTTCAGCTTCAACATCAGTCCTTTCAATGAACACCCAGGACTGGTCTCCTTTAGGATGGACCGGTTGGATCTCCTTGCAGTCCAAGGGACTCTCAAGAGTCTTCTCCAACAGTTCTAAAGCATCAACTCTTCGGCGCCCAGCTTTCTTTATAGTCCAACTCTCACATCCATACATGACCGCTGGAAAAACTATAGCCTTGACTAGACAGACCTTTGTTGACAAAGTAATGTCTCTGCTTTTGAATATGCTTTCTAGGTTGGTCATAACTTTCCTTCCAAGGAGTAAGTGTCTTTTAATTTCATGGCTGCAATCACCATCTGCAGTGATAAGATATCATGTCTTATAAGTGGTTATATTTTATCATTTCAACAAAAGTTGTGGGGTTTTTTTACCTCAAATATTTATCTATATCTGTGATCAGATATCAATAACAAGATAATCCCATATAATAATTCTAATGGTAAGACTGGTGATAACAGTTGCAAAGGGTAGGTAATATATGTTCTGCCTTCCCAGTGTCCTAACACAAGCAAATTATCAATGTAAATTACACCTGAGACCTGAGAAATCATTGCAGACAAAGCAAACAGGCAGAGAATTTTACAAGGGTGACTGCGTATTCATAGAGTTCAAGCTCTGGCTGTTTTAGATTACGTTTTTGCCTGCTGAACTGTAGTAAAAAAAAAAAAAATTCTCCAAATTCCCAAGTTTGGCCACCCGTGAAAGTCACTAAGTCTTGTCCATGGAATTCTCCAGGCCAGAATACTGGAGTGGGTTGCCTTTCCCTTCTCCAAGGATTGAACCCAGGTCTCCTGCATCGCAAGCAGATTCTTTACCAGCTTAGCCACAAGGGAAGCCCAAGAATACTACAGTGGGTAGCCTTTCCCTTCTCCAGGGGATCTTTCCAACTTACGGATCGACCCCAGGTCTCCCGCATCGCAGGCAGATTCTTTACCAGCTTAGCCACCTAGATGGATTCAAATACTGAATGTTAAATTAGAAATAAGACTTTGATTATGATGGAAATAATTTCATTTTTAAGTTGTTATTCAGTCTAATTATCTGTTGAAACACTTTTCTAGATTTAAAGAAAATATCGATGGTAATAGCCACATATTAAATATATTAAATGAATATTATAATCCCGAGCCACATTTGGATTTTTCTGCCATGCTTTCTTAGAAGGTCAAAAAATTTTTTTAGAATGAATATATATTTCCCATCAACAAGTTTTCAGCTTTTCAAACTCCGGGGATATTTAATCCTCTTTGATCCACCTCTGGATTTATATCAGTCTCTCTCCCTCTCTCCTTAAGAAGATGAGTTGTGGGTGCTTTCTTTCTATGAGGCAATAACTGCAGCCTCCACTAAATAAACTTGGTGGCTGAGGTATTTATAGGAAATAAACTCAAAGCTAAAAAGCTAGAGGGTTTTCTAGCCTAGGATTTGATGATAATTGAGTATTTCCAGGAGTACACCCTCAAGGTAACTGTTACACTGAATTGGCATCTCTCTCCCCCTTTCCATTTTTCTTCAAGAACTTCTTCACTGACTCCCTCCACATTTAGAGGGTGAATCTAAAAATTCTGTAATTAATTTCTCATTTCTCCATAACAGATGCTTTATTTTTAAACTGCCAGTCTTTAGCCTTCCTGCAAATTCATCAATTACAAAGTCAACACACAGGAATCGAAATTTTAAAAGGAAAGTGTTTGGGCCTCCTCCCCTCTGCTACGAGAAGCATAGGAACAGCATTTACTGGCGTTCATGGTTTAGAACCAATTAGAAACTGTGCGAGAAGGAGGCAAACAATTTTTAAAACAGTTCTGAACTCTGGGGAAATTTCAATTTGACTGTTTACTATCTGTGTCTATTTCAGTTCTGAAATGCAATTTGTTACCTATATAAAGAAAATGGGGTTTCTTAATAAAACGGAGTCTTTGCTTGCTTATTGCTATAGGATGAAAAAGTAGCTGAACAGATTTTCACCAGTTTGTATGTTTAGGGTGGTTTGATGTAACAAAATCAAATAAAAATTAGGTCACAAGGGTATATACACGATTCATTTCGAAAAGTCATTAGGACGGCATTTCAATGAAACAAGTCCATATCCTCCAGAACACCTGTAGACTTTCAGACTTGCTGGGGCAATTCGATCCCATGTACTTACACATTCCATGTGAAAGCAGCAGTTATTTATTTGACAATGGTTAGTGATACTCCGGAGAAGGCAATGGCACCCCACCCTGGTATTCTTGCCTGGAGAATCCCAGGGACGGGGGAGCCTGGTGGGCTGCCATCTATGGGGTCGCACAGAGTCGGACACGACTGAAGCGACTTAGCAGCAGCAGCAGTGATACGCCAAAGTAACGCTGGGTTGGCCCAGTTAATGCTGCAAATGTTTTTTAATATGTAATTCCACCTGTAATCAGTTGTACTATGGTCTTGGAAATGAACATCATTTACTTACTTTGTTTTTATATTATAAAACTTAAACTGAGAATTAAGGCTGAAGGTTAATTTATTTTGTTACAATTTGACAAAAGCAGAAATTCACTTATTTATGAAGTAAGCTGTTCTAATAAAATTAGTAAAATTTCTGGTGATTGTTCTGAATTAATTCATGTCCTGCAGCAGATGCTGAAAACGTCCTGTTCACATCTCATGGGCCTAACCCAAAGGTCTCCTGTATTTCACTGGTGGTTCCCACGTACACCGAAGACATCCTTGCTTAAACACCTGCACCTCCTGGCTCAGCACGTGTATGCTGCAGGCCAGAAATGCTTGGGAATTCATCCCTTTAGGAGCCTCAGTCAGTCAATAAAGGACAATAATTGGCAGGTAAATATGCCAGCTTCCTTTCTCCTTGGTCGGTCCGTTTTGAGCTGTGTTCTACAGTGTCTCAAAGTTCCCAAGGGGACCGACCACACACAGAAATGTGTTTGTTAATGCGTCCTTCATCAGCCCCTCTCCTTTCTCCACATGACCTCCTCATCCTGGGCCTCCCGAGATTCCCTCTCAGATGACCTCACATACATTCAAAGCCTTGTCTCAAATTCCCTCGGAGGGGAAGCCAAGCTAAGATAAATTTAAAGAATTAGCAATTTCTTATTTTGGTGGCACTGTTTTTTTCTTTTTTACATCTAATTAAGAGGTTAAAATCACACGCTTTCCCACCAAGCAGGCCTAGATTTAAATCCTGACCTCTCCTCTAATTAGCTGGGTAATTTGGACAAGCTGCTTAACTTTTGTGAGCTCAGTCTTCTGTATCTATGCATGCTAAGTTGCTTCAGTCGTGTCTGACTCTTTGGGACCCCATGGACTGTAGCCCGCCAGGCTCTTCTGTCCTTGGGATTCTCCAGCCGAGAATACTGGCGTGGGTTGCCATGCCCTTCTCCAGGGGATTCTCCCCACCCAGGGATCGAACCTGCTTCTCTTTCGTCTCCTGCATTGGCAGGCAGGTTCTTTACCGTTAGCACCACCTGGGAAGCTCTCTGTATCTACAGAGCATCAATACTAACAGCACCTGTTTTAGAGTATTGTGCCTCATGTCTGTGGAATTAAATGATACTCTTTGTAGGGAAATACATATAGTGCCTAATGTAGGCATACCTTGGAGACACTGCAGGTTTGGTTCTAGATCAATGCAATAATCCAGATATTGCGATCCAACAGGCCACAAGAATTGGGGGGCTTCCCGGTATATAAGAGTTATGTTTATATAATATTGTATATTAAGTATGCAATAGCATTATGCCTAGAAAACAATGTACCTACCTTGTTTGAAAAATATTTTATGGCTAAAAAATGCTAAACATCACCTGAGCCTTCAGTGAGCTGTAATCTTCTCTGGTAGAAGGTCTCTCCTTGGTGCTGATGGCTGCTAACTGCTCAGGGGATTGGCTGCTGAAGGCTGGAGCGTTTGCAGTAATTCCTTAAGATAAGGCAACAGTTAACTTAGCCCCATCCAGGCAATTTTCCTTTAGCAGTTTCTCTGCAGCATGCAGCGCTGTTTGACAGCATCTTACCCACAGTAGGCCTTCCACATTTGGAGTTGATCCTCTCAAACCCGGCTGCTGTTTCATCAGCTAGGTTTATGTAATAGAATCCTTTGTTTCCACTTCAACAGGCTTCACGGCGTGTTTACCAGGAGTAGACTGCATCTCAGGAAGCTCCTTCCATGAGAAGGAAGCTCTCATTCATTACAGTTTCATCATAAGTTGCAGCGATTCATCTGTAGCTTCAGGTTCCACTTTGATTCTAGTTCTCATGCTATCTCTACCACATTTGAAGTTACTTCTTCCACAGAGATCTTGAACCCCTCGATGTCATCCGAGAGGGCTGGAACTGACTTCTTCCAAACTCCTATTAATGTTGATATTTTGACCTTTTCCCAGGAATAACAAATGTTTTTCATGGCATATAAAATGGTGAATTCTTTCCAGAAGGTTTTTGGTTTTGGTTTAATTTGCTTAGATCCAAAAGAAGAATCACTGTTGATGGCAGCTGTACCCTTATAAAACATATTTCTTAAATAATAAGACCTGAAATTCAGAATTACTCCTTGATTCAGGGGCCTCAGAATGGAAGTTGTGTTAGCAGGCATGAAAACAGCAAAAACCTCACTGCACATCTCCGTCAGAGCTCTTGGGTGACCATTGTCCGTGGACAGGCCTACTTTGAAAAGAATTTTTTTTCTGAGCAGTACTAGATCTCAAATGTGGGCTTGACAAGCTCAGGAACCCGCGTTGTGTGCAGAGGTCCTGTCGTTCAGCATTTTCCCCCATTTACGGAGCACAGGCAGAGTTGCTTTAGCGCAATTCTTGAGGACTCCAGAATTTCGGGAACGTAGAACAAGCATTGTCTTCAACCGCAAGCCATCAGCTGCTGTCGCCCCAGTAAGAGAGTCAGCCTATGCTTGAAAACTTTGAAGTTGGGCATTAACTTCTCCTCTCCAACTATGAAAGCCCGAGAAGGCATCTTCCCCCAAGAAAAGGCTGTTTTGTTTCCACGGAAAACCTATTGTTTAGGGTAGACACTTTCATTCGTTATCTTGGGCAGATCTTCTGAAGAGCCAGCTTTTGCCACCTTCAGACTTGCCTTCCACAGCCTCCTCACCCCTGTCAGCCTTCCCGGAATGAAGATGCAGGACCTCGCGCTGGATCAGGTTTCAGCTTACGGGAACATGGTGACGGTTTTGATCTTCCCCCCAGACCACTAAAACTTGCTCCACATCAACAATAAGGCTGTTTTGCTGGTTTTCGTCCCCTCCCCCCACACCATTTGTGTTTACTGGAGGAGCATGTTTCATTTCTCTCAAGAATTTTTCCTTTGCATTCACAACTTGGCTAACTGCTTGGTGTCAGAGGCCTAGTTTTGGACCTATCTTGCCCTTTGACATACTTTCCTCATCAAGCTTAACCGTTTCTCTGTTTGGATTTAAAGTGAGAGATGCAGGACTCTTTCTTTCACTTGAACACTTAGAGGCCACTGTTGGCTTCATCAGGTCAGGTCAGTTCAGTTCAGTCGCTCCGTCCTGTCTGACTCTTTGCGACCCCGTGGACTACAGCACATCACCAGCTCCTGGAGTTCACCCGGGAGTGAGTTCAACCCATGTCCATCGAGTCCGTGATGCCATCAGCCATCTCATCCTCTGTCGTCCCCTTCTCTTCCTGCCCCCAATCCCTCCCAGCATCAGAGTCTTTTCCAATGAGTCAACTTCACATGAGGTGGCCAAAGTATTGGCGTTTCAGCTTCAGCGTCAGTCCTTCCAATGAACACCGAGGCCTGGTCTCCTTTAGGATGGACTGGTTGGATCTCCTTGCAGTCCAAGGGACTCTCAAGAGTCTTCTCCAACACCACAGTTCAGAAGCATCAATTCTTCGGCGCTCAGCTTTCTTCACAGTCCAACTCTCACATCCATACACGACCACTGGAATTAGCCCAATTTCAACTTATTGTGTCTTAAGGAATAGGGAGGCCCAAGGAGAAGGTGAGAGATGTGGAAATAGCCCGTCAGTGGAGAAGTCAGAACACATGCAACATTTAAAGCTAAGTTTGCTGTTGTGTGCGGCTGTGGTTTGTGGTGCCCCAAAGCAATCACGACAGTGACATCAAAGACCATGGATCACAAGTCGCCATAACAAATATAATAATAAAGAAAAACTTTGAAATGTTGTGAGAATTACCAAATTGGGACACAGAAAAACAAAAAGAGCAGATGCTATTGAAAAAATGGACTTCCTCAAACCGGTGTTGCCAGAACCTTCCATTTGTAAAAGATGCAGTGTCTGCAGAGTGCAGTAAAGTGAAACACAATAGAATGAGGCCTGCCCAGGCACACGATGCGCGCATTCCCCGTCTCTGTCATGCCTGACTCACTGTGACCCCGCGGGCTCTAGCCCTCCAGGCTCCTCTGTCCGTGGGGTTCCCAGGCAAGAATACTGGATTGCCATTTTCATCTCCAGGGGATCTTCCTGATCCAGGGATCAAATCCTGCATTGGCGGGTGAGTCACCTGGGAAGACTGTATATACAATATAGTATTTAATAATATAGTATAATATAGTGCCTAATACATATCCAGTAAGTATTAGTTATGGTTACTTAGTTTAATAACTTCTTGTTTTGTTACTAGAAACATATGGCCTATAGGTATTTATTGAACAAAGAATAAATGCATTTTTGAAAGCCACAACCTTGGATGCCTAGACTGCCCAAAGACAGCCCTTCCAGAGTCTTAGAGTAGGGAGGGCGCTTACAGATTCTTTGTCCTCCTCACCGTAAAGGGTAAATGATAAACTTAGGCTTCAACAGGTCACACGGCAGGTGGCGAAAGTAGGGGCCCAAGCTGCCTCTTGCTCTTTAAGTAAGCAGCAGGCTGAAGTATTCTTGCCACTGGTGTCGATAACAGAGGCCCCAGCGTGTTCTTTCCGCAGCACCACCCACTACCCGCCGTGTACACACTCAACATGCTCAAGCCCCGGCCCCAAGTTCCCCAGGCTCTGATTCCTCTGTATTCCTGATGGCAAGAAGCAACTACTGAGTCCATCTAATTTAGACAAACAGAATGAACTTACTGTCCGGTTACTGGGGAGCCAGTCCATTGGAAACATACCCGAACCACAGTGTTCATAGAAGCGCCATTCACAGTTGCCAAGACATGGAAACAAACTAAAGCCCATCAATAGGGGAATGGATAAAGAAGATGTGGTACATGAAGAATGGAATATTACTCAGCCATAAAAAGGGAGAATAAGGTATTGCCATTTGCAGCAACATTGACGGACATGGAGAATATCATACTAAGTGAACTAAGTTTCTTGCCTGGAGAGTCCCAGGGACGGGGGAGCCTGGTGGGCTGCTGTCCATGGGGTCACACAGAGTCGGACATGACTGAAGTGACTTAGCAGCTTAGCAGCAGCAGAAGTAAGTTGGACAAAGGCTAGTGTAATACCATTTATATGTGAAGTCTAAACATTAATACAAATGTATGTACAAAACAGAAACAGACTCACAGACACAGAAAACAAGTCTATAGTTACCGAAGGGGAAGGGGAGGCTGGAGGAATAAATGAGGAGGGTGAGATTAACAGATACAAACCACTGTACATTAGATAGATAAGCAACAAGGGTTTACTAACACAGGGAACTGTATTCAATATCTTGTAATAATATATAATGGAAAATAATCCCCAAAATGTGTATATATATATATATGACTGAATCACTTTGCTGTACACCTGAAATTAACACAATATTGTAAATCAACTATACTTCAAAAAAATAAGTAAATAAATATTTCCGGCACCCCTCCAAAAGTACGTGTAATTTTCATGGAGTACAGAATGATAGATCGCTAAAGTTCCTCTAGCTGTGCTGAAAAACCTTAACATATTCACTGTTAGAACCCTTTAAGAGTTTTTTTCTTTCCCTTTCATATAACCCACAGTAGTAGGTTAGTAAAGTTACAGTGGTGATTTTGATAGGACTGTATGATACGACCCTGGAGAAGGAAATGGCAACCCACTCCAGTACTCTTGCCTGGAAAATCCCATGGAACAAATTATATCTAAAGTATAAACTTAAAGTGTAAATTTTTTAAAATTTCTTAAGGCCACTACAAAGACACTGTGTTGTCTTGAACTCTGCTTGTTACTCCAGTGTTTGGTGTGTGTTTGTCTATTCTAATCACCAAAGTGATTGTAAACTCCTTGAGAGCATGAGGCAGCTGTGCCTTGCCTTATTTTCTTGGCCCCGCAGACCTCCGGTATTCTGTAAATAGCAGACAGCTAATGAAGGAATCGCTGGCTGTGGACTAAATGAATATATACACGCGCTATGCATTGCTTTTCCAGTAATAGATTTATTTTAATTTGCAATCACTTTCTTGCTCATCATCGTAATAAGAACTGCTGGTATGAGGTGGAGTCTGCGGCTGTAGAACCCTTTGTGGGAAACCTGAGACTGGGATTCTATATCTCATTTGGCTACACTGAATATTAGTTCCTTTGCCTCTGCCAGACTCGTATGTCAGGAATTCCTGCTTAGTCATGAACCACAGAACAAATTCACACCCTAGGAGGGTGGCAAGGGCAGCCTCTGACCTTGGGCAAGTTCTCCTACTCCTCTAAGGATTATCCTAGGAATTGAGAGAAGGAACGTGGTCTCTGGCAAGCACTCCAAGAATGCTGGTCGCTGTTATTACTTCTGCCTGGGCGTGGCGTAGGTGGTCAGAACACTACTGAGCTCCAGGTCCCCTCCCTGGTGGCCGGCTGGTCAGCCACACCCATTCCTGTGCTGACCTCAGGGCAGGATTGGTAAGCACCGTGAATTCACGGGGGCTGGAGATTTGGTGAGAAGCATGAACCTAGAAACCCAGCTCCGCTGCAGGTTTTAAGCTGGGGGAATGATCGGGTTTCATCCGTATAGCAGAGCTAGGAGAACGAGTGGAGGTGTGGGATGTTCCTCTGTATGATTAAAATGTCACACGATTAGCATTTTTAAAAATAGTTTAATCTATCTTTGGGGTCGCAGTTGAGCTACTAATGTCATTTGTATTTCAGGCAGTGTGGAATGAGTTTTTTCCCATCTCACCATGCAGAGATGTGTACAATTTTTTCATCAATTTTTATTGATGAAATAAAAGTTTGTAGTCTAAGGCAAGGAAAATTTAAACAAGAAAATTTCCCCTGCCCCTTGATCTCCTCTCTCCCTTCTACGGTACATTGTGTAACCTCATCATTTACTGCCCATCCACAGAAATCGCTGCTCAACCATTAAGAGCAACATTCTCCTAGCATCAACAAGGTAATTCCTTAGGGGATAACCTTTCTGCTTAATCCTGGAAGGGTCCACAGCAACACATGACCCTCTACTAGGCTTGTACACTTAGATCAGGATGGTGCCGAATGTTGACAATACGGCATTTAGTGTATAGCCTTCTGTCTCAAAAACTCATGTATACGTGTGCTTTGACCTTTAACTAGCAGAACAGTTCTTAGAGCTTTCTGAGAGGCTGTTCCCAGGTTATAATCCTCAATTTGTCTTGAATGAAAATTTCCATTTCTTTCTTAGATTGACTATTAGGTTGTTTTTTTTTAATCAACAAACCAAAGGCAGCCCCTCCTATTTTAATTCTTAGAATTTACTGCAGAATTTAGAATTAAATTCTTAAAATTTATTCTTAGAATTTCAAAGGTGCTCAAAGACATATTTAGATTGACACGTGTTGGTGCCTTGTTTGTGATAGCAGAATGCTCTGAGAACCCTACGTAGCATACGCACGGAACACACACAGCTGAGGACTGATTGAGTAATTTACAGTGGGTGGCTACGAGGAACAGTGTGTGGTTTATGGTCAATTAGCATTTAGCATTTATCATCCATTCTTTTCCAGAAGAAGAAATTATTTTTCTCACACTCTCTTGTGGCTAGGGTTCTCGACGAGAATTTGCTTCCACCAAGCAGTGTGTGTATGAGATTTGGGCTGGAAGTTAGAGGAAGGCCCCCCTTGTGATGAGCTGCCAGCTCATTAGTGTTTGCAGCCAGTCTCCACATTCCAAAGTCTAGTTATCAGCCTTGTCATTAACACAGCCCAGAAGCAGCAGTCAGAGCCTGGCCACCAGCTTCAGGGGATCCGAGGCTGCTGTGGACGCTAGCAGTAAAAGAAACCTCAGCCATCGGCCGACCCCTGCTCTTGAAACTGGTATTTGGTAGCACATTGCTGTCTTCTGTTTCTTGAACTAGCCTACAACTGCGTAAGTAGCATATTTAAATCCCTTCCTATCTGAAGTACTTGGATTGATTTCTGTTTCATGCACTGAATCCTGACAGATAAAAATACAATATGGATGTCAAGAAGAATTAAAATCTCTCTGGGCTGTAGAACAATATTCAAGTTATAGCATTAGACTAAAAAATAAAAGTCGAGAATAGTATGTAAATTGTATTTTCATTCGTGTAAAAACTACACGTGTGTGTATTTAATTATATTGTTGACCTGAAACAAGTAGCCATATATTTCTCCAGCAAGGATGGGTTTATTTGGGGTCAGAGAGAATCATAGTTGGGTGTCTGCGACCGCGGCAAGCCACCACCTGGCAGGGAAAAGAAGCCTCTTTCAGAGGGGGAGGGAGTTGGGCCGCTGTAGTGGCCCAGAGGCCGCGGCTTTTCATTGGCTGAGTCCCGGCCAGCAAGGAGGCGTCTGCTTCCTTTTGAACCCTGTTACCTCACAGGGCGAGAGAGCTCCCCATTCTGGTCTCCAACTCTGTGTAATTTCTGTTTATTACATATTCTGTTTATTAATATTTTACACCATATACATATATGTTTGTTCATACATAGGAAAATTCGAAAAGTTCATATAAGAAAATGAAATCAGTAATTGCTTCTGGGAAGACAAAAGTGGAGTCTGGGGTCAGAAAGAGCTTTATATTTGCTTTATATATACCCCTTAACCTGTTGACTTTTTAAAATTTTTGCTATGTTTATTAAATACATTTTTTTTCAATTAAAAGCATTTTTTAATTATAGGAAAGTGGCAAGTTTTGTAACAGATTTTAAACAGAAAGAAAAAAATGCTAATTAACCTGCCAACCTATTATTATAGGTTTTTTTGGTGTACATTTTCTCTAAATCCATCTTTATTAAATATTTGCAGCAAAATATACACACATACTAGTTTATAGTCTAGTTTTATTTTTGTTTGCTTGTTTTTTTTTGATTTTGTTTTTCTTATCATATGTAACTAAAGAAATAAATACTTTTCATATGATTAGAAATTTCCTCAAATCATATTTCATTGGAATCAAAGTGTTATTGATTTAAGATGAATCATTCAGTTCAGTTCATTGGCTCAGTTGTGTCCGACTCTTTGCGACCCCATGAATCGCAGCACGCCAGGCCTCCCTGTCCATCACCAACTCCCAGAATCATTACCTTATATATAAAATGAAGAAAGAACTTAAAAAGAACTGCCTGCTAAATTATTACACAAACAACACGTGGATCTTCCCCTTCACATGAGCCAGGCATCTCGGGAGTTAGGCAGCTTCTATCTGAAGGCAATAGGCACTTCTGACAGCTGACTCTACCACTCCGGTGATGGTCCTACAGAAGGCATGAGTTGGTCAGACCACCCTCTCATTACTTTGAGATTCCTTTCATCAATTGCAAGCTGTTTCATGGTTTCTCTTGGCCTCTGTGGCACTGGTTGGTATATGACAAGCTCATCCCACAGCAACAAAACATAACACAGCCTCCTCTTCAAGGCTGCATTGCCTGGCTATGTGGGATTGCAGTCTTTCCTTTCAGTTCAGTTCAGTTCAGTCACTCAGTCATGCCCAGCTCTTTGTGACCCCATGGACGGCAGCACGCCGGGCTTCCCTGTCCATCACTAACTCCCAGAGCTTGCTCAAACACATGTCCATCGAATCGGTGATGCCATCCAGCCATCTCATCCTCTGTCTTGTGAAAAACCTCTCTAACAGCATTTAGATCAGATATTTTCTTGAAGTCCTATATTTTATCGTGTCAGCCGGTTACGGTTAAAATGAGCTGCTGGAACTCTTGTTCAAAGCATCACTTTTCCTCATCTGTACTGTCGTAAAGTACTCTTTTTATACCTTTTAAATTCACTCTCTAAAGTTTAAACCAGAAATGGTAGGTATTTGCTCTATACTTGGCAATTTCCCTTGGCTCCCAGTTTAGTTAAATTTTCAGATTGGAGCCTCGCCTGTGATTGCCATCATCATTATTGCACCCCGAGTCCTCTGTGAGGACAGCCGTGTTCTGCTGACGCCCTTCCCTCCAGGCTGGGTAGGTGCATTTGACCTTTGACTGAGAGGATTATGCCGTAGCCTTTACCACCCTTCTTTCCCACATTTATTTACCTAATTATTTGAAGAGCATTTACTGTGTTCGTCACAAAGAGTCAGACATGACTGAGCGACTGAACTGAACTGATGATTTAATAATGGTGACTTTTATACTAAAGGGTTTTTTAAGAAACACATTTTAATAGCATAAAATATGCGAGTTGAAGGAAGTAAAAATGCAATATGAAAGACATATGAGAAGAAGCAAAGTTTAAGTTAGCTGAATGGTGGTCTTCTGTTTAGGAAATTCCATATCTTTCTTATGAGAACTGAGATAAATCTTCTTGATTTTTGTTTATGATGGGGAGGAAAAATGGCTTTGAGTTACCTGTTCCATTACCTATTCACCAGGAATCTGGGCATTAGTTTTCATTCTACATTTTTACTACTGTCCTCAGAGAAATTCTTTTATTTCCAGTGATTGCAATGGTCCCTGTCTTTGGAGAGTTGCTGATCCAAGGTTAAACTTTACATTCCCTCAACCTTCTTACAAATGTTTTATTAAATGGCACCTGTCTGTGCTTAAATAATAGGCAGCAAAGCTATTAGGAAGAAAAGCCAGGAGGATAGCAGACATAAATATCTTCTTCTGTGCTGCGGGGACAAGGTGACCTGGAAGACAGTCACAGGCTTGTTAATGAGGATAAACAAGCCCTGCCCGAAGACTCAGACTGTAGAGCCCGGATCACAACGTCGGGTTCAAAGCGCACCAGGCTCTGCGGTGGGAACGCAGAAACAAATGAGACGCTCTGCCTCGCCGAACTTGTCTGAGATTCTTTTTTCCCATGAGGATAGGAAAGACCTCTGGAATGGAGGCATCACTACTGGAATATGTAGTGGACATATCTCAGAATGAGAAGGGTCAGACTTTGTGTGACACAGAATTTTTAGGAAAAAAACAAAACATTTTAGCAGTCAACACTACTCATCTCCAGGCTGTTACTACTAGACTTATCAAAGAGCTGGTATGCCACTGCCATCTTTATATCCCTGACATTTCATTTCTTAGCCTCTCGAGATCGGATGATCATCAATGATCAGATCGAGCTTCATCACTCCTCTGAAACTATAATACATTCTGATCACTTAACTGAAACTACAGTCTAAGAGAACGTAATCTCCTGATCGTTAGTGGTGAAATATTGACTGAACACCAAGGGACCTAGTATAATGAGCTTTGAAATCAGTGTTAGTTGCTCAGTCATGTCCAAGTCTTTGCGACCCTGTGGACTGTAGCCCACCAGGCTCCCCTGTTCATGGGATTCTCCAGGCAAGAATAATGGAGTGGGTTGCAGTTCCCTTCTCCAGGGGATATTCCCAAAACAGGGATTGAACCCAGGTCTACCTGCATTGCAGGAAGATTCTTTACGATCTGGACCAGCAGGGAAGCCATGTAAACTACATTCTAAGAGAACACAATTCCCTGATTGTTAATTTAATGGTAAAATGTAGACAGAATAGCATGGCAGTTACTAGGATGAGCTTTGAAGTCAGAAAACCTGGGTCAAAATTCTGATTCCATTACATACGAACTAGGTCTGTGACTTAGAAGAAGCATTTTTTAGAACCTTCTCTGAGAAATCAGGATAATATATTTATCTCATAAGATTACCACAAGGATTGAAAGAAAATGTCTAAAGAACCTATCATAGGCAAAACATAGAAGTGATACTCAACACCCTCATGATTATTTTTTAAAAGGCTTTTTACACTCTTTAATTTCACCTGACATTTCTGTTTGCTGTTGTTCAGCCACTAAGTCATGTCTGACACTTGTGACCCCATGAACTATGGCACATCAGGCTTCCCTGTCCTTCACTATCTCCCAGAGTTTGCTAAAACTCATGTCTGTTGAGTCAGTGATGCCAACCAGCCATCTCATCCTCTGTTGTCCTCTTCTCCTCTAGCCTTCAATCTTTCCCAGCATCAGGGTCTTTTCCAGTGAGTCAGCTCTTCAAGTCAGGTGGCCAAAGTATTTAGCTTTAGCATCGGTCCTTTCAATAAATATTCAGGGTTTCCTTTAGGATGGACTGTTTGGATCTCCTCGCAGTCCAAGGGACTCTCAAGAGTCTTCTCCAGCACCACAATTCAAAAGCATCAATTCTTTGGTGCTCAGCCGTTTTTATTGTCCAGCTCTCACATCCATACATGACTACGGGAAAAACCATAGCTTTGCCTATAAGGACCTTTGTTGGCAAAGCAATGTCTCTGCTTTTTAATATGCTGTCTAGGCTTGTCATAGCTTTCCTTCCAAGGAGCAAAAATTGTTTTTTTAATTTCATGGCTGCAGTCATTCTCTGCAGTGATTTTGGAACCCAAGAAGATAAAGTCTGTCACTGTTTCCACTTTCTTCCCTTCTATTTGCCATGAAGTGATGGGACCAGATGCCATGATCCTAGTTTTCTGAATGTTGAGCTTTAAGTCAACTTTTTCACTCTCTTCTTTCACTTTCAAGAGGCTCTTTAGTTCTTCTTCACTTTCTGCCATAAGGGTGGTGTCATCTCCATATCTGCTATTGCTAAGTCACTTTAGTCGTGTCCGACTCTGTGTGACCCCATAGACGGCAGCCCGCCATGCTCCCCCGTCCCTGGGATCCTCCAGGCAAGAACACTGAGGCTATTGATATTTCTCCTGCCAATCTTGATTCCAGCTTGTACTTCATCCATCCCTGCATTTCGCACGATGTACTCTGCATATAAATTAAATAAGCAGGGTGACAATATAAGCCTTCGTGTACTCTTTTCCCAATTTGGAACCAGTCTGTTGTTCCATGTCCAGTTCTAACTTTGCTGTGATCCACACAGTCAAAAGCTTTAGCATAATCAATGAAGCAGATGTCTTTCTGGAATTCCCTTGATTTCTCTATGATCCAGTAGATGTTGGCAATTTGTTCTCTGGTTCCTCTGCCTTCTCTAAATCCAGCTTATACATCTAGAAGTTCTCATACTGCTGAAGCCTAGCTTGAAGGATTCTGAGCATTACTTTGCTAGCATGTTAGATGACTGCAATTGTGCGGTAGTCTGAATGTTCTTTGGCATTGCCTTTCTTTGGGATTAGAATGAAAACTGGCCTTTTTCAGTGCTGTGGCCACTGCTGAGTTTCCAGATTCACTGGCGTATTGAGTGCAGCACTTTCACAGCAGCATCTGTTAGGGTTTCAAATAGCACAGCTGGAGTTCCATCCCTTCCACTAGCTTTGTATGTCGTGATACATCCTCAGGCCCACGTGACTTAACACTGTGGGATGTCTGATCTAGGTGAGTGATCACACCATCATGGTTATCCTGCATACTAAAAACGTTCTCTTTCTTCTTCTAGGGCACAAACCTTAAGTTCAGTTCAGTTGCTCAGTCATGTCCGACTCTTTGTGACCCCATGAATTGCAGCACGCCAGGCCTCCCTGTCCATCACCAACTCCCGGAGTTCACTCAGACTCACGCCCATCGAGTCAGTGATGCCATCCAGCCATCTCATCCTCTGTCGTCCCCTTCTCCTCCTGCCCCCAGTCGCTCCCAGCATCAAGGTCTTTTACAATGAGTCAGCTCTAAGCATGAGGTGGCCAGAGTACTGGAGTTTCAGCTTCAATATCACTGCTTCCAATGAATGCCCAGGACTGATTTCCTTTAGGATGGACTTGTTGGACCTCCTGCAAGTCCAAAGGACTCTCAAGAGTCTTCTCCAACACCACAGTTCAAAAGCATCAATTCTTCAGCACTCAGCTTTCTTCAGGTCCAAATCTCAAATCCATACATGACCACTGGAAAAACCACAGCCTTAACTAGACGGACCTTTGTTGGCAAAGTAATGTCTCTGCTTTTGAATATACTATCTAGGTTCCTTCCAAGGAGTAAGCATCTTTTAATTTCATGGCTGCAGTTACCATCTGCAGTGATTTTGGAGCCCCCCAAAATAAAGTCTGACACTGTTTCCACTGTTTCCCCATCTATTTCCCATGAAGTGATGGGACCAGATGCCATGATCTTCGTTTTCTGAATGTTGAGCTTTAGGCCAACTTTTTCACTCTCCTCTTTCACCTTCATCAAGAGGCTTTTTAGCTCCTCTTCACTTTCTGCCATAAGGGTGGTGTCATCTGCATATCTGAGGTTATTGATATTTCTCCCGGCAATCTTGATTCCAGCTTGTGTTTCTTCCAGCCCAGCATTTCTCATGATGTACTCTGCATAGAAGTTAAATAAGCAGGGTGACAATATACAGCCTTGACGTACTCCTTTTCCTATTTGGAA